>JAKJXP020000007.1:389042-750286 GCA_022225965.2 Diatrype stigma
CACAACCCCCCCCCCCCCCCCCCCCCCCCGAGATATGGTTCAAGAAAATTTCAAAGCTTTTTCACTGAAACGAAACTCGAGAGGTGTTGAGAACGATACCCAGAAGCTATTTCCGCATATTGTAGGTGCCAAATGCTTCCCTTTTTCACCTATAAATACCGACTGACCTGCACAACTTGCAGATACGTTACGTTCCAGCCCACACCTACTGCATCGTTCAATCATTCACAGCTTCTACAACCTTGACAAGTTCTTACAAAAGCTTTCCAGCCTCTGAACACCTTCACACCACCTTCACACCTACACAACCCTCACAAC
This sequence comes from Diatrype stigma, assembly GCA_022225965.2. Taxonomy (NCBI): domain Eukaryota; kingdom Fungi; phylum Ascomycota; class Sordariomycetes; order Xylariales; family Diatrypaceae; genus Diatrype; species Diatrype stigma. The sequence goes on from JAKJXP020000007.1 coordinate 389,361, forward strand.
CTCTGGATGACCTACCAGATTCTAAAAACATCAGCTTCTTTCACATCCCACAAGCACCAGTCAAACCTGGATAACGACGTATCGAAGATGGCCGTTGGAAACACAAGAGCAGCCTTGGTCGGCGAGGCGAGACCTCAACATGATCTGGTGTACCCCACTTACCAACCTGCCCCTCAGACTGCACACAGAGGGAAGATTGTTCTGCCTCTCGGGGGCCGGGCTGGTCTTCCTCCCAGTCTGATGACCCAGCCCGCCTCGATGCATGTAGTTCGACTGGTCACAGGCGCAGGCGCCTATGACCAAGGCGGGGATGACAACACTCACACCAATGACATTGCCAACAGCCACAGTAGCAATGACGAGGACCATGTCAAGGACAGTCATGAACACAACGACGATAAGGAAGCAGATGAATATGATGAGGATGAGGATGATGGCAATCCAACTCCCACCTCCTCTTCACCCAGCACTCCAAGCACCACCCCACCCCCGGACGAGACATTTCAAGGCATGCCGACCCAGCCCCTTGTCGCGGAGGGATTGGAGGAGAACGCTGGCGGTTCCCTCCACGAAGCGCCCGCAGGAGCAAATTTGTGCTTGGTCTGGGATGCCCGTGCTGGCCCATACGGCCGGTTCGTGGCCTACAAGAAGGACCACTTCACCGGCGCCGTGCGTCCACGAAGAATGATGGACGACATGTTTGATAATGCGTCCGCCGAGAAGATGGCGCAGTACAAGAGACGGTACTGCGAGGTGGACGATGACGATGACGAGGACGATGACGATGAGGACTGGGACGAGGACGAGGATGAGGATGAGGAAGAGGATAGCGAAGGACCATCGACAAAGAGGCGCAAGCTTGAAGATGGGAGCAGCGCCAGCGCTAGCAGCAGTGGCAGCGCCGAGGATGCTTGCGACGGGGACAAGGCTGAGGCTGAGACCCAAAGAGATGGCATTGCCGATGAGGATGGGGATGAGCGATGAGGACGAGGTTGATGAGAGGAAACCGTGCCTCACGGCCTTTCGTGGCAGATACACACACACCCACACTACATGACGCTATCGTTGCAGTCTCTGTGATGCACCCCTTATCACTTACCGAGTACCCTTCGGGCTCCTGTTCAGTCGACTAGGGGCTATCTTGCGGGAATTCAGAAGCTGCTCCAGGGTGTGGCGGATATACCCTTTTCACCTGCATTGGCTACATGCACAGGCACCACACAGCGAGCGATACCACCTTTCAAATGCATGCATGGCTAGCTATGCATAGTCACAAAACAGCGAGCGATACCTATTTGAGATTTCCGGTTGTCCCAGGGACTTACGATACCCATATCGCATTTATCAGAAGCGTGCGAAATCCTTTAATGTTGGCAAGCGATCCCTCTGTGGGATTCGTTCGGGTATGAGGAGAGGGGTTATAAACCACAACCCGATTCCAAGCGCCCCTATTAGCACAAGGTTGAGGATTCCTGAGTAGTTTTGTGCATTCAATAGCTTGCTACCAATACCACATCATGACCGAAGACAATACTGTTTTGCTAAGTTGAGTAGTAAGTGCAATGAGAATGAATGATAAGCGAACTTGAACTTGAATTCCGTATACCAGGCGTGAATCTTCCTGAAAGTTCAACATGACCGAGGATGCGAGGACGCATCCGCTTCAGCATAATGGTTGCGAGCGGAGTTGTGTGAATAATCGATTACCTTGGCGTAGAGGATTCAAAGATATAAATAAAGTGCTTGGGTTTCGCTGCATATGCGATCCTCTTAGAGGCGACTAAGATTTTATACCGAGATATCAGTGCATTTAAGGAGAATGGGTTGATTTATCACAAGCCATAACCGCGTGGGGACTGTAAGAGGGTTTTCAAATTCGTAAGCGCGCCCCATATTGTGCAACAACTCATTAAAAGCGATGGCGACAGCAACCTGGGACAGCAATCCGGTCACAAGAGGAGCAGAAAATTTGGAAGTGGCTCCTCTCGAAACGTCGGCACCTGGAAAAAAGGAGCGGGGGCGGCGCGAACTTTTGCTTGACCACAGGGAATCACGATAGCGATCTGGATAGTAATCCTGGAGAATGCGAGTAATCTATAAGCACGAGTGCCGACGACACGAAAGTTTCGGGGAAGCAAAATAGCTCAGGCACTCGGCAACACGAGGCCACGTTTGGCAGGACCCCATGGAGGAATAATAGGGGGGCTGGCTTGAAACGCCGCATAAAGTGGTTTTGCGATGGAGCTTTGGGGGAGGGGAGGGGGATTGGGCTGAAACCCCAAGATATGCCGAAAGGAGAATCCCACGATAGTCGAGTTGGCAGGTTGGGTGGTGTTGGCAGGTCGGGCGCGTCGGGTTATAGATTATCAATAGTTCATTAGAAATAAGGTTGATCAACCCTCGACCACGGGCTCGCTAGCACAGTAGCATGCATATCCCGGAGGTTATGGTGCGAATGCTGTTTGAGCCCCATTGGAAACCGAGTCACATGGAAGCACTAGGAAATATCCAGTTGCGCCGTTGCAATCTTAGCATCTCTTAGCATCTCAGCATTTAGCGCAGGGCATGGGGGTAGACCTGGGTAGACACGCGCGGAGCGAGACCGGACTGACCGGGAGGTGTGATCGTCGATGTTGAGCCCCATATTTTAGTGGTATACTTACATATGCTAGCACCGTAGCATGGGAGATGGAGCGAGATGGAAATTGCTAAACTTAGAAAGTCACGATGCTCGAAGAATCTGAAATTTGGTGTTGAGCTTTTTTACCCATTGGTACCGAGGCGGTCTTTTGGCGATCGCCCAAGCAAATGAACAGTTCGTATTGGACATTTTCGAGTGTTCTGCTAATTCCAACGACCTGCTTATCGCAATCGAGTAGGCATTGGCAAGGCATTGGCATTGTCGCTGGCAATGGCATTGGCATTGGCATTGGTATGCTGGTGCGACTGGCTGTGCGACTCCTCTCCTCCCCCCTCCCCTCCCGTCTGGGCCTCGCTGGGCTCGTCTGCGTGGTGATACGGAGTAAGCGTACGTCGTAAGCGTCTGGGTATAACTGCCCCGGTGCAGGTGCGGGTGCAGGTGTCGGGGTATAAATGGCAATTGTGCAATGCCGCGATTGTGCAATTGGACAATTGGGTGTTGTGCATTGTGCCGCGGCATGGCGCTGCATGGATAAGTGATAAACCCCATTACATAGTCTACTGCGTAATGGATTTAATGGATTTGAGATAGGGTGGCGGTCATGATGTAGAATAGGTGGGCTGTCTGGGTAGTGCCGTGTATATGTATGGCTGAACGGCTGTACCGTGTATGGGTACCTAGCCGTATGGGGGTATGTATGGCAGATACGCTACATACCTAGGTACGTACATAGTAGAGTCTAGCTAGCAGCGCAGTGTAGCACTGGGAACCTGGCATAGGAACCTGGCCGAGGAACCTGGCCGAGGAACCTGGCCTAGGAACCTGGCGTAGAAACCTGGAACAGGCTGGAATAGGAAACACCTGGAAACCTTGAAGACAAGAATAAACCCGGGCTGTATGTGAGCATGACAGGTGTTGAGCTGGGATTTGGTGGTTGGACAGCGTTGGCCCTGCGGCCCCAGAATACTGAAGAGACGCGGGTGGTTTTTTCAGCGGGTCCTAACGATCATGTGGCAATGGAAGTAATTACGTACGTCTATTTGTGGGTAAAGAACAATTTGAAGACCTCATAGACTTTTTGATTAGACATGGGGGGCCGAGGGGGCGTTACATGGGATGGCAAGGGAGAGCATGGGAGAGCATGGGAGGACATGGGAGGCCAGACGACGGGATATGGGATTCTTGAGTATGACAGGGGTATGACATGGACCATTCGAAGGTCTCGATCGATCGCAGAAAGTCAATTTTTTACCTAACGACTTCGGTGCAGCTTCAGCAGCAGAGAGCAGGGAGCACCGGCCAATCAGCGGGCAGGAGATAGCGTAACTCGGCCCAAGAGCGTAACCCGACCCAAGACCGCTAGTGGCTGCACATGAACAACTGCATGCGAGTGGGGAGCCGACTCTTGCCTGGGTTTCTGCCTTTCTGCGTTTCTGCGCCTTCCGCCTGGGTTCTGCCTGGGCTGCTGGGTTGTGCCCCTCTGTTCAGAGTTGGAGCCAACTCAGGTACCAGATAGCGCTATTTGTTGAGCACCGCGAAGCACCACGAAGGCTTCAAGGACGCTACCAAGACACCGTCAACCTCCGTTCCAGCTCCGTCACGACACCATCAAGCCAGGTATCCGTAAGCCCGTATTTCTTCCACCAAACACGATGCTCAGTGGTAATGTTCCCCCCCCCCTCAAGCCGCCTTCCCACATCCTTTCTTTCTCATCCCCCCTGACCCAACGCTGTCGCCTCCAACCTGACACCCATGCACTTTGCACCTCGTTGCCTTTTGCCTGCTTACCGACGCTCTACGCTCTGCAGCCGTGTCTGAACGCGGTAATCGTGGGGTTCGTGGGATTCGTGGGGTTGAGGGTATTCCTGGGGTTCTTGGGGTTTTGGTGTTCTTGGTGTTCTTGGTGTTCTTGGTGTTCTTGGTGCTCTTGGTGTTTGAGGTAGTATTGTATGTACGTACATACACACATCTAGACTGCCGCCTACATGCAGTATGTATCGTAGGTACCTACCTATCTGTAGGTGCTAACCCATGCTGCCTTGGCGGCGTTATCACCTAGACTGGTCCCCCCCAGAACGCTAAGTGAGGAGTCCCCGCCTTACCCGCATTCCTCCTTTCCATCCCACTCATTCGGGAGCGACGCATGATCAGAGAAATTTCAGAGATCTTATCCACTCTCTGCGCACTCCTTGCGCTTCCTCGCGCTTCCTTGCACAAGGCCAACCGCGAGAGTCAAGAGTTGGAAGAGTCAAGCCTGCAGGCTGCAGGCTGCAGGACCGGACGTGGTGGGGTCTCAATTGCGTCTCGTAGCGCCCCATTACGTGCCGCCCAAGCTCCGTCTTTAAGTCCTGTTCGCTGGACCTTAGCTTGTAGCATACAGTACCTGGTCAACTGGGAAGCTGGTTGCCAATTCCAGCTCCCACCCTACTCCGGATGCGAAATACTACCTAATCTGCTCTGTCTACGGTAACTTGCCGTATGTGACCCTCCCTGTCTGCGCGACTTCGCCCTGTCAGCCAGCCGGCCAAGCCAACCTTGAACCTAGCCAGCCAACAGCCTGCCTGCCGAGCCTGCCAGTTCGCTTGCCGCTTGTCTATCCATTACCCGTTACCCATTGACCCATTCCCCAGTCTCCATTACCCATACCCAGACCCAAACCCATGCCCCTGCCCATACCTGCTCACACCCATGCCATACCCAGACCCATACCCGTAATACCGTTTCGTGCACTGCGACTGTAGATCCTATCTGACCCTATCTGACCCTATCTGATCCAACGATGCCTCCGATTGCCTATAATTCCCTTCCTCTCCCTCATTTTTCTCTCCCTACTCGCAGCAATATCATCCATCAACTAACAAAGCACTTCTCCCGTTGTCTAGTCACATTATACCAGTTCTCCCCCGTGACTAATCCAACACATACCGGACTACCACCAACATCATCGGCTTCACCTGCATTCCAACCGCCCTCACCTTCTACTCGGTGCCCATACCACCGTAACAGCGTCTTATAGGATAAGGTCGTCTTGCCTCACGAGTCATCCTCCCCCTATATTGTATCTCCCCAATCCGGCTCACCCCAGATACCTACTGCACTTATGCCTAATATCGCAAACTTGCCCATCTTAAACGCCATGGGGGGAGCTCGCGAGAGCAAGCGTGCCCGTACCAACGGCCACCCAAGCAAAGAAGAAGAATGGTTTGTCGGCAGTATAGATCAAGGGACCACCTCATCCCGCTTTTTCTTCTTTAACAGCCAGGCCGAGCCCATAGCCGGCCACCAGCTCGAGTTCGAGAACAAATATCCAGAGTCAGGGTGTGTAGCCACAACTTCAAGACCCCAACGCTCAGCCTGCCTTGGGCACGAGAAGTTCGAAGTTCGACAGCTAATATCTTGCGCAATACAGATGGCATGAACACGACCCCATGGATTTATTTAACTCCGTGTCACAATGTATCGAAGAGGCAACGAAGAAATTTGTCGAGAAAGGCTACAACATCTCCCAGGTCCGGGCTATCGGCCTCACAAATCAACGTGAGACCATTGTCTGCTGGGACAAGAATACCGGCGAGCCGCTCTGCAATGCCGTCGTCTGGCCCGACACACGGACAAAGGACCTGGTCCGCGAGTTGAAGGCTCATCCCAGCGCGCCTATGCTTCATACCATCTGCGGTTTACCTCTCAGCACCTACCCTTCCAGTGTGAAGCTGCTATGGCTACTGCGCAACCACGAAGGAGTCAGGAAGGCTTATGACGAGTCCCGCCTGGCCTTCGGTACTGTAGACAGCTGGCTGATCTACAAGCTGAACGGTGGACCCGTCAACAATGTTCATGTCACGGACACATCCAACGCAAGCAGAACCATGTTCATGAATCTGCACACATCGCAATATGATGACGAGCTTATTGGCTTCTTTGGCATCGACCGGAAGAATGTCACACTCCCTGAGATCGTGTCTTCCTCCTGCCCTACGAAATACGGCAGCATATATGAGGGAGCCCTGGCCGGCATCAAAATCGCAGGCTGCTTGGGTGACCAATCGAGTGCATTAGTCGGCCAATGCGGATTCACGCCTGGGACAGCTAAGAATACGTACGGTACAGGATGCTTCCTGCTGTACAACGTCGGCCAGAAACCCGTTATTTCACAGTACGGCTTGCTAGCAACCGTAGCATACCACTTCGGCAAGAACACGCAGCCCGTGTATGCCCTAGAAGGCAGCATCGCTGTCGCCGGGTCTGGTGTCAAGTTCCTCATGAACAACCTGGGCTTCGCGCGAGACTCGGACAAGATTACCGACCTGGCGACCAGCGTCAAGGACAACGGTGGTGTTGTGTTCGTTACTGCCTTCAGTGGTCTATTTGCTCCCTACTGGATTGACGATGCCAAAGGAACCCTTTGTAAGTACTAACCCTCGCCCTGTATTCTAGGGTCTGATTTCTAACCAAGACTAGTCGGTATCACGCAACACACTCAACGGGGACACATTGCCCGTGCAACCCTGGAGGCCACTTGTTTCCAGACCCGAGCCATCCTGGAGGCCATGGAGAAAGACTCGGGACACAGACTCGAGACTTTAGCCGTCGATGGTGGCATGTCCAACTCCGACCTTACCATGCAGACACAAGCGGACGTTAGCGGAGTCCAAGTGGAGCGGCCTGGTATGCGCGAGACGACCGCGCTTGGCGCAGCCATCGCTGCAGGCCTAGCCGTTCCCGGCTGCTGGTCTAGCATAGAGGAGATATCCGAGATCATGCGCCAAAAGGCGGGCCGCCGAGTCTTCACTCCCGAGAAGGAACATGCGTCTGTCAGGCGCATGTACGACAACTGGGAACGGGCCGTCGAGATGAGTCGCGGCTGGGTGAAGACCGAACTGGAGGACGAGGCTGTGGAGATGGGCGAGATCTGAGTCATGCTAGGATGGTATACTCCCTGGCGCGAGTAATGATTGATTTAGCGAGCAAGCGAGAACAAGCAAACAACCAGGTGTTTTGGGCGGGGTGCACGAAAAATTCGTCGTCTGGGCTGGTGATGGCGTCTGGCGAACGGGAGCATGCTACGGCATGGCATGGAACAACTGAAACATGCAGCACAGCGGGAAAGCTGCGTCGGAATGGGATCGACACAATCGATGGGATGAACATCTTGCTATTTAACACTAATGACCACCGTATCTATACATCATAATAGTATTCTTCAAATGTGACTGCCTTTGCCATCGTGAACCCTCTAAATACAAAAGCTCGCTCTTTACAGGGCTGAGTTCCCAGGGCAAGCCTACCTAGGTAGGCTCCTCGGTGCAAGTATATCACCTTATTGGTAAGTAGCACCCCTTGCCTATCCTACTCGCCTACAGCGCTATAACTAACTGCCTACTTGCTATCTACAGCTAGAAACAATAACCAGAATAGGTCAAAATAAGCCAAGAAAGATACATTATGCTTATACGTATATTTGGTCAGGTAAGACATTCCTCTTCCAATTCGATGCTCTCGTTCTCTAACGCCTATGTGCACAGAAACTGTGTACGGTATATACTTAAGTAGTTAGGTGTAACTTTTATCTGAGCCCCGCCAAGCAGAACTCCAAATCCATCTCCAATTTCTCCAAGCCCCCAAGCCAGACCAGGCCTCGAATCCCTTACCGAAAAAGCAAAGTCCGACGATCGCGAAACCGAATGACGGAAGAGGCCACGAGAGGGCAATAGCAGCCGAGCCGTTATTCCCTATGTACTCAGGGATGGGATTATTCTGTTATCATCAGCTACCTGATCCGACAAGGCCGATCGGCGCGAGTGCTTGTTGGCCAACGCCGCCCCAGAAACGAAACGGCGGTGACATCATATCTTGGGATCCGGTCTCCACAATCTAGGCGAAGTACGCATGGAAATCGCACGCAGGAGTAACTTTACATACCTCATACATGTAGGTTAGCCAGTCAGTCATCGACCCTCGAGGTCCTCCATGGACTGGACTGGACTGGCTGCGATGACCACCAGTACATGCGGTTATGTACGTATTTACCTTCCAAGGTTGCCTTACCAAATTGAACTGTCTTACCGGCTTTTCGGCTTTCCTTCCCACCCCCCATTACGGTGACGTCTGGTCGTTGTCCGACAGGCTACCGGTAGCACGGGCTGCACGGCATGTATGTATGTATGTATGTATGTATACGCACACGCATGTGGTTCCAACTGGTACCTACATGACCTACACCGCGTCTCTGGGCGTCATGCAGTGGTTCCGGATAGGGGGGGGATATGTGCCTATTGGACGAATCGTCCCCCAAGTGGCCGAAAAGGGCCAAGAAGCTCAGCCTACCCACTACCATGTACTACGTAGGGCGCTGTATCTGTATAGGTATCAGTGGCAAGGAGTGGCGATGCCCTCAGAACAGCTCATCACCGTAACCGTTGTGTTATCGTATGTAGAATTGGATTGCTCGTGCCCATAGGTACAATTCAGTGACGTACCTTACGTAGGTAGGCATGGGCTACGTAGGTAGCTGATTGATTGATATGATTGGAATGGCTTTCTAGAACAGTTCCGCCGACATCATTATCGTCGTCATCATCGTCATCATTTTCTCTATCTCCTTTACGTCTTGTAGCCCCACAGAATAGGAGGTAGTACTCTAGGTACTATCTCCGTCGAGTCGGACTTTGGTCCTCGGATGACGGATTCCCAATTACCTACGTAGCACGGCAGGTAATTCACGACTGACGAAGTCTAGGGTTATTAAGGTTTGTAGCGTTTTCTTTCATTTATTTTTTCTTCTTTTCTCACGTTTCCTGTCATTAGCCTGCCTGCTAAACCACCCTAGCTACTTACTTGCCTGTTCTTTAGGGGCTCATCTTAGCCAACTAGCCTCGCGAGGAACCTATTTATGTAAAAGAGCCCGTAAGCTACTCGTTAGCTAGTAGATACCAGAAGGACGGCGGCGGCAAGCGTCATGTGAAAACTCGAGATCTTACCATAGTACCTACGAATGATTGAATGACATGAATAGAAGACGGAACAGGGGTTCGTGTGTTAACAACAAACCGTGCTGTGACGTCGTTTTGGACCCCGAAAGGCGGCGAGCGCCCGAGTTCCGTTTGGGCTGAAAGAAGTTCCCCACTTGATTCAGAGAGCCGCAGATACCTAGACTGAAGCTGAGAATTAGGTAATGTCAACGTATGCAGGCACTGGGGGCATGACTGACATATACGTACCCTGACTAGGTAGTATCCATGACCATGAAGCGGAATCTCAGCGCGTAACATAACTACTTGGGTATCAGGCAACCTGGTAACACGTATAGCCCATACCTGTGATTCGGCCCTGAAGATACTCAGGGGTGGCAGGCGTGATGGTGGCGGCGGCGGCGGCGGCGGTGGTGGTGATATATGAAGTTGGAAATGCAGTCAGACTGCCTACTGAGTAGGAGTAGGTAGAGATGAATTAGCCTATCTGTTGAGTAGGATGATGATATCGATATCATCAGAAGTCCAGCGCTGGGCAAAAGCCGCGAGGGAAAGGCCCCCGAGGATTGCTCAGAGAGAAGGGGTGTGAAAAAGCATTCTATATCACGATCGTCCGTAGGTAACTCGTGCCTCAAGGACTCAAAGCATAAGCTTGAGCCCGAGATCTCTATTATATGCAGGGCAGGTATATGAGCCTCTCGTGGAGGCTTTGCGTGCTACTTTGATGCTACTCTGATGAGGATAACACAGTGAGAGTCTGCTTGTGATTCTCCCAAGTGCTTGTCCTTACGGGAACACCCATATATTGGGCCCCTTAACACTCCGTTCCCTTCCCCCCTGAGCATCATTACTCACAATCCGTTAAATCAGAATGCCAACCCCTATTGAGGCTATAGAGTGAGTGGTTTGAGAGCGTTATCACAGTATTTCACCGCTACCAAGAAGAATCTAGGCATAGAACACCCCGAGTTTATCGTATAGCAATGTGCAAAGGATTGGTATTTAGTGACCTTGTCTAGCTTTATGTACAGCTGGGATCTAAACCCAGACATGACGATGCTGCCAAGAATATGAAGAAATCAAAAGAATAGTGCTTGCTACTGCGCACAATGATAAGCGTAGCATACGGAGTCGATAATAGGTATGGAGTTCCTCCTCACCGAGGAGCACCTGAGAGAAGGAAAATAATCAAGAAACCCAAATCCAGGAGCGGATGGATACCTAAGCAAAAGAGTGAAATCTGCTGCTGATAATGTCGAACCGCAAGCCCCTCGACGATACCATCAACCCCCTCCCCTACTCCCCTTTTCATCACCCCTTAACACGTGGGAGAAATAGGGGAACACATATTCTCACGCATGTCGTCGTTCCGCTCATCGTCGTTATATCAATTGGCTCTTCACAAGGAAACTCGCGCGCCCGCCTTTCCATGCACGCAGGCCGAACTGGGGAGGCAACTTAGGTTTTCACCCCTCCACGCCGAGCAGCACCAGGTTCGCCACGTTCATGACGACGATGAGCAGCCAGATGGCGATTCCTAGAGCTGTGGTGAACCAGTTGTTGGCCATGCAGACGGCGGCGGGTGTTCCAGCAGTGTCAGCGTTAGCGCCGCCGGCGCCGAGCTGGACTCCTCCTTCGCCCTCTTCGGCATCGGCATTGTCGCGATCGTTATTGCCATCATCGCCAGCATCACCATCGACGGCGATGCGCGGCGACTGTGCGAGCCGCATGCCCATGCTGCCGGTCTCCACGACGTAGCGCGCCGCGCCGGGCAGGACGCGCATGTGGCGCTTGCAGCAGGTGAAGTAGATCAGGGGGGCGCTGACGAAGGGCAGGGCGACGCTGAGGGCGACCTGGGAGCCGTTGAGGGCGGCGTTGAGCTTGACGCGGCCGGCGGCGCCCGCGATGATGATGCTCGGCGTGATGCTGACGGAGCGGGTGACGAGGCGGCGCAGCCAGGGGCGCACGCGCCACCGCAGCGCGCCCTCGCACACCATCTGGCCCGAGATCGTGCAGACGACGCCGGCCGACACGCCCGAGAACAGCAGGGCGAGCGCGAAGATGGTACCTGCCGCAGGGCTGATGCTCGACGACAGCAGTGCGTGGATCCCGAAGATGTCCGCCTCCAGCGCGTCCGGGTTGCCGTACAGCGAGGCCCCCGCCACGATCAGGATCGCGCTGTTGACGAACAGCGCGAATGTGAAGAGCGAGAGCGCCGTCTCTGCGTACGAGTATTTCAGCGAGTGCTGGATCGCGGCTAGGCTCGGGACGTAGCGCGTCTTGATGGTGTCCTCGCCGGATTTGTGTTTGCCGTCCTGCAGTATGCTGTGAGACACAGAACCTGGGCGGACTCCCTCCCTTCCCTCGTTTGATGGTGGTAGAAGATCATGCGTCTCGTCATAGTTGCGGAGGCGACTCTGAACGATACCGGACCCGAGGTAAAGCGAGTGTGGCATGACAGTAGCGCCGAGGATGCCGCACGACTGCAGCAGGCCCTGGGACTCGGCCACGGCGCTGCTGGGCAGGTAGCCCTGAAACACCTCGCCCGGCGTCGTGTTTTCGATCAGCGACAGCTGCAAACAGAAGCAGATGACGACGGCAAGCACTAGCAACATCACAAAGAACTCGAAGAGCCGCAGCCCTTTCATGGACCCCTGCGGCTTGTAGAAGATCAGGATCACCATCACGTCGAGGATCGAGAGCGCGCAACCGGCCACTAGGGGCAGCTGCGGGATCAAGAGATTCAGCGCGATGGCCGTGCCGATGACCTGGTGCATGCATATATCGTTTAGCCATATTACACTACGGACGGGCTTACAGGCACCGAGAGCCTCGCGGGCACTTGAAAGGAAGCAAAATAGAATGTGGATTAAGACAAGGAGATAGAACGTACCTCAGCGATATCTGTGGCGATGATAGCGGCCTCGGCCATAAAGTACAAGAAGTAATTAAGCCATCTCGGGAGGAACGCGCGGCACGCCTCGGCCAGGTTGAGCCCGGTCACGGTGCCAAGCTTGATGGACAGGCTCTGCAGGAAGATGGCGATCAAGTTGCTCATGAGAACGACGAACAACAATCGGAAACGATACGACGCCCCGGCCACGATGTCGGTGGAATAATTTCCCGGATCAACTTGTTAGGGGGGGAGCTTTGTCAGTTCAGGTGTCAGACATAACAGCTCTGCGCCACTTCACGATGGGCACATCGCACAATATAACCCCCCTGCCCTGAGAGCGAGAGAAACCTGATATATTCTCTGTGTAGGGGCCGGGCGAGGAGGAGTGAGGGCCTAGGATAAGTACTTACTATACGCAACCGAGACGAGGAACCCGGGACCGACAAATTTGCCAAAGGTGACGACGATATACCTGAGCTTCTCGAGAAGTGACTCCCGCGGGTGATCGAGGCTTCTCCTCTCAGACACCAAAGGATTCGCGGGCGGCGGCGGCGGCGGCGGCGGTTGACCAATATCACGGCGGCTCAGCTCTGGCGTCTTCCCGTCATCGTCGTCATCACCGAGCGGGTCCACGTCGCGAGTAGTTGTATTCTCTTCTATCTCGATCTGGCCCGTGTCGCGCAGATTCCGCCCGCCCCGGCCCCGCTGCTCTCTGTCGTTCGCGATACCGTTGAGATCTTGGTTGGTGACCAGGTCGTTCGACATGGCGTTCGGGCTCTGGTTGTAGCCATCGCCCACGTATGGCTCGTCCGTCCTCGACGTCTTATTCATGGCGAACAAAGTGAAGTAAAGCACAACAAACGAAATGCAAAACGAAGATTGAGTCGACGACCTCCTCTTCGGGCTGCGAGAAGCCCCGTCCTCGGGGTTGCTACACCACTACTGCCAATCCTCCTACCCCTCCAGTAGCAGCAAGGTTGGTGCTGGTGCTGGTGCTGCCCCTTGGCCTGGATCGATCGATCGAACGATAATCGGGCTGTTTTTCTTTTTATTCTGGCATATGTTCCTCTCTATAAGGCTTCTCTTTAGCTTCTAGTCTAACGAAGCAGAAGTCTATGCAATGAGGATATTCTTCAAGTTGACGAGCTCGCTGCGCTAGGTAGCGAAAGGAAGGCCGAAAGACAAAGACGGAGGAGAAAGCCCACGACGCAAGCCAAGTCAAGTCAGGTCTATTATGACAATATATAATACGAGCTCTCCCTCAAATCAATCAACAATTTGAACCGAATTTTGAACACTGCAAGTGATTGTTCCGGCGAACAACTTTACTGACTACCTGGGTAAGCGGTTAAGTAGGTAGTAGGTTGTAGGTGTCGAACCATGGAAAGTGACTCGAGAACCACGAACCCTGATGTCCGTGTTTGGGCAGTCGGATGGAGAAACGAGAAGAGTGATTCGTCAGAGCATCCGACGTCCGACAGGTGATGGTGCGATAGGCGGGATGCGATTTTGGGGGTCCCACTGCACCCCGGGATCTAGCGCTGCACGTACTGCTTGACTACCACCTGCCTAGGGCCTAGGGCAGATCCTGTCGAACATTCCAAGGTTCTATGCAACGCCCCCCCAGCGCCCCTGCAGCCACACCGGGACAGCACGGAATTCGTCCCGGATCGCGGCATCAACTCGGCATCCCCTCCCGAGTGCTACACGGTCTTCCTACTTTAACCGGCATTTTTATTTTTACGAACGCCTCCATTTAGGCAGTATACTTATGTGCACCTTTGCTCCATTAATTCGATAGCGTTTCTCTGTCGCATTATGTAGTTTACTTCTCTGTACCTATGTCGTGTTTTGGGGATGCAATTTCTACGTCCTCCTATGTCGCTATGATGCGCTAGATATTAGGTAATTAGAAGCCATGAGGTGATTTTAGCACGCTTGGCCGGTATGTCCTTGCCCATCTGACCGAATTTCTTACGAATCACCCCCCCTTGACAATGCGTAGAAAACCAAATACATAGTAGTCCCGAGCGGATACGGCTTCGTTCGTTTGCTCATGCCCGTATATGTATTTGCTCTTCAGCGGGTAGAAGGTTTCTACAAGATGCGTGCGCTTCACCGGGTCCATGTGAAGGCAATCGGAATGACTTGGTAGATCGCACATGCCGGAAGACTGATATTCTACCTAGGTAGTGCGACGACACCCGCCTCGTTGCTGGTATGCGAAATGCCAGTTAAATGACAACCTAAATGACAACCGTAAGTTTATTCTCTCTCTGTACTGACTCAGCCCATCTAGCTGTCGGCTTCTCTACACCGAAGTTGATTCTCTTTTTCGTTTTCACCGGGGCCCCCCTTTCCACTTCCAACTCATTCCTGGTAGGTATCTTTCCCTATTCCTCAACTCGCCTGTACTCCAGATCTTGAAAAAAGAAGATATTATTTGTTGAAAACGATGCAAGATCCGCCCCAGTCCCCTCTGTGATCATTCCAGCAGCTGCCCAGGACCGCGATGACCGCTCTAGCCTAGGTAGCCTAGCCTGGCCTCACTTGGCACGCCCCGACCCTGCTTTACCGTGCCTTCTTGTCCTCCCCCTTACCACCCGCAGCGCGCTCCCTCTCTCTCTTCGCGTAGATTTCGGAAGTGAAGGGGTTCTCGTACGCGAGGGCGACCTGGTAGACGAGGGCGACCCAGGCGGTCAACAACAAACCGGCAGGACGCCCATACAGAAGGGCGCTGCCGAGGAAAGAGCAGGTCGAGCCGTGGTACATGGGGGCATCGGTCACATTGAAGGGGAAGCCCGTGACCATGCTATCCATCAGGATGCCGAAGTAGTCGCCCAAGAAGGTACCGGTGATGCCGAGCGCCCACGTCGACGACACCACGAGGATGCTGCCGCTCGCCAGCAGGCCGTACGCGAGCCACTGCACCCCCGGAAACTCGGTGAGTAGTGCGTGTGTTGGCTGCTCCCGTAGCGCCCGCTCGTATAGAGCGTCGCGCACTAGGCCTAGCGAGAAGATGGTCGCGGCGAGCGCGTAGCAGGCCGTCTGGGACCGGCCGCCGAAGAGCTTGGTGAGGATCTTGTTATGGTATTCTGTTTTTGGTTTGCGTTTGCGTTTGCGTTTGCGTTCGCCTGAAGTTAGATCACTATTTCCCACCTCTCTTCGGTAACAGTTGCTTCCGCCTGTCCTCCTGCCTAGAGGAGAAAGAATCTGCCCCTTACATAGTTTACAGAAGAGCTAAAAGCGGACGACGACAACGACAAAGACTAAACGAAGATCAAGACGCACCTTGCCGTGCTACAATGCTATATAATCCATTAGCCCTCCTTAGTGCTCAACGTGGACCACGTAGTAGCTGAAGGGGCAGGCCTAATAAGGTAATTAGGAGGGATATGCACTTACTTCCAAAACAGCGGGTTGAAAGCTATCGAGGCGGCGGAGACTGTATGATGTGATTCTAGGTAAGCAGCTATTGAGACCAGCTGTTTGCTCGAAGATGGGCCAATAGACATACCCCAAAAACTCGTCTGGTTGAAGTCAACCAGATCGGAAATCGATACGTTCAATGGCGCCATGGTTACGGTGTTATACAGATAGGACGGTTATAGATGATCTTGTATTCTCCTGGGAATTGGGGTTTGGTTGAGCTCGCAGTTCAGTCAAGTCACTAAGTGGATGTGCGTCCCGTCAAGGTCTTCGAAGACAAAAGACACAACATACGTACGTACAAGTAGTAAGGTAGAAGAAGTTGCTGAGTGGTAGAAAAAGTTTGGAATTGGCTCAACAGAACAGAATGGGGCACCTCGTTTAGTAGCTACTGTTAGGTGGCAGCATGTGATAATTACCTTAAGCATTACCTTTTGGGCTTATAAGGTTCGGTTAAAGTTAGCTAATGTGATTGTGTATTAGTTGGCCTCCAAGCTCGCTCACTTGGGCGAATTCATTGGGGACGTCATTTCTCCCCTTCAACCCCACGTCTTGGAATGTTGTGTTGTCTGCAGGTGGGCAGAGGGCAGAGGGCAGTGGGCAGTGGGCAGTGGGCAGAGGGCAGAGGGCAGATGTATAAGGTAGGTAGGTATGTATGATGAATTTGCCGATCGCCCGAATTCAACGTTATTGGTTACATGTGCCTACCTACTAGGTACATCTGGTAGGTAGGCCGGGTTAACGTGACACCTGCGTCGTACCTGTACGACGCCTACCTAGGTAGCTCTATACCGAATGCTGTCCAGGAACACGTTACCCAATCAGAGCCCTCCATAGGGCTTCAGGACTTCAAATGTTCAAATGCCCCTCGTAGCTGTTCCCCTCCCATGTGCAGCAGGGGCGAAGCTACACAAACGCCATATGCGTTAGTTCCATCAAGATCGCTCTGCAAGGAAAAGGTTGCTCGCTCATTGAAGAACTCATGAAACTTGGGGTTGCCGGCGATGGCCTCCCCGGGTATCTGATAAACCAGATTCTAGCAACATCCCCGTAAAATCGTATCGTACTCATAGCGTCCCATTGCCGTTACCTGCGTGTCCTTGTCTTCTTGGCCGGCTGCGTGGTCTCTTCTTCTTCCTCGTCTTGGCCCTTTCGAAGGTCCTCTTCGAGGCCCCATTCCTCCTTATCGTACCAGTCCTCACCATCCGACATGTCGCGATTCGGTCCCACGTGCGCTTCGTATTTGGACCATTGCAACACAGTCTTCCGCATCCTGTCCGCCTGGAGAAGACCCTCGTATAATTTCTTTGCCCCCCTGCATACCTCTTCCTGCTTCTGCACGTAAAGTTGCAGGAGCCGCCGTATGTCTTCGGCTTCATCTCCCGGAAGGCCCAGGTCTCGCTCCGGATGAGCTGAACGTGGGGCCAAGAACAAAGGGTGGATTGTAAGGTCCTCTGTAGGGTCTGGGCTCACAGACATAAGTCGGCTACCTTGACTGTCTGCCTCTCGCTGCGGCTGATCCCTCTGCGGAATACCATCCTTGGCTTCCTTATCGTGCCCTGTTCCTGCCCTAACGCCGTTTGCAGTGGGGTTGTCTATAGGTCTTTTGCCTTCTGTTTTCTCTTTCCCGCCAGGGGACTTTTCTTGTGTGTTCGCAATGGGGCTTCCCTTGTTCCGGTTATTGGTCACATCTCTTTGGTCGTCCTTATGAGCTTCTGTTTTAGCTTCCGCATCGGTATTTTGTTCGCCTTCTAGGGGTTCGGCATCAACCATGGATATATCAGCGGCAGGCTCGGCAGCGGAGTCTTTCACGCTGCTTGCAGCCGCATCTCCATTGACCGAGGCCTTTCCGGTGGTACTGTCTTCCCCTTGGGGATTCTCCAGTGCAAATGCACTAGTATCTGATATTGTAGACCCTTTCGCTTGGTTCAAGCGCACGGGATAGTCATCGCGATATAAGTCGAGGTCGTTAGGTCCAAGCATCATCTCACAAGGTATCCAAGTATGGTCGCCCATCAGTCTCGTCTGCAAATGCTTGATCCTCCACAGCGCTTTGTTTTCTTTATGCATGATGTTGCACCCTTGCTCGGCCAGCTCTACCAGAGTCTTAGTCGTGTAGGGTCTCGAGAGGGTAGGATGGGTGGGAAGGTCGGTAACCGAGATAAGGGGGGAAAGAATATCTTTGAAGGGCTGTCAGCGACCAATACAGGTTTCTTGGGGAGTAAGATGCTACGAACTCTCCAGGCGCACGTTGGCGTAAGGATTGAACTCGGCCGCAGCTACCAGGGCTTGTTGGAGCTGTTCCTCATCATCGTCACTATCGAGCTCGTATCCTTCGTCATCTATGAGGGGAGGGTTTCGGCTGATAATAGCGCGTTGGTGACCGGCGTGATTGACGATCTGTGTGGTTGTTAGGTGCTGTGCGAGCGCGCGCGGCGAATCGGGAGGAAAGGGGGTGGTAGACTCGCCTCTCTGTAAACTTCGGGTCCAGATGGTGGTGCCAGTTGTCCCTGGTGGGTAAATCTTGCTCTTTTCTTTAGTTTTTGGCCGCGATTGCCATGAGTTTGGACCTCGGAGTCGGAATCGGAATCTATGAAGCTGAATGTTAGGAAGCTGAGATGGTTATAGCTATTGCTCACCAAGACTGACCATATACTTTTCTTTTCCTCGCCTTCTTCATTGCTATGATGGTTTCGGCGAAGAGCACCTGCTGAGACGCCATGATGACCGTCTATTCCTGGAGCTTCTCGCGATGTAGATCCGCAGAGGGGGTCGCGATCGGGTAGAAGAATTGGGGTCGGCAGAGCCAGTCCCCAGTTCAAAAACAGGCTCGTGGGATATGGCGCCACTATGGCAACAAAGAAAGCGTCGCTTCCTACCCTCGCCTCGCTTGGGGGGTATATGTTTGATAGTCGTCGCGACGTCTCGAGCGTCAAATGTCGAATGCCGAATGTCGGTACGCGCTGTCGGAACACGCTCGCTGGAGATGTGCTAAATGAGGAATTCGATGGACCTGGATGTTCTACAAGCAGTATTTGAAGTTGGGGTTCATGATTTAGTTGTTTCTTGCTATGTATGTATGGTTCTCTGGTGGCTTCACATATCGGTACGAAGAAGAGGAATAGCTGCGACGAGTTTGAGCTGTGGAGGAAGAGACCAGTACCTAGTATGCAGGAGAAAAAGAATAGCTTTCGTAATGGGAAACAAGGCTGGACACAAGACGCACAAGACGGGACGCACCATCAGGATTCAGGCCTTGCCCACCCGCCCGCAATTGTATCGATCGGCAATCAATAAACTTTAACAACAGCAGCAGCCGGGGCCCAGTAACTGAACCAGCAACAGCCAGCAGCAGCACCTGCGCTTGTACAAGTACATACATACTACTTACCTGATTGATTAATTGCTTGAACTCGAGGCTTGCTTATGTACATACATACATGCCTACATACCTACATACATACATACATAGTAAGGGAAGCCACAGCTGCCCCACAGGCTAGACCGGGAGCCAGGCCACTAGGCCCATATCAGCATTAGCATCCCTACGTACCGCCGGGCTAGGATACCACCGAACCCCCGACTTGACGCCTCTCACAGTCATTTCCATGTACTAGGTATTGTACAACCTGGCAGTCATAGAGGAACACAGCCACATAGGGGTGCACAGGCGATGGCAATGCCTACCTCAGGTACTTACCTGCCTACCTACCTACCTACATGTAGGTATGTAGGTATTGTACATCTTAGTACAGGGTGAGGTCACCACGCTATCAATGTCACTATCAAACGATTGAAACACGATTGATAGAGCCTCTATTGATAGCCGCGCTCTTGCAAAACCGTGGGGCATTGGAAATCGGGTTTGCAGATTCAATACACAACTACTTACTACGTAGTATACCCAAGGCGATGGGCGAAGCTAAGCTATAAGCTAGGTACCACGGCACCACGGCGGCACGGCTGGCTACCTGGTTGAGTACCTCCAATCGTAACGATCGTAATGTTTGCGCTTTTGCTCTATACCCATTCATGGTCAAGCCCATGACCCAACCGACCAAACGCCTGCACCAAACTCGACTGCGACGACAACAAACAAGGCCTTTCGTTTCTTCCACTGCAGGTGCTTCATCGACATAGAAATGGACGACTATCCACCGGGCAGCTTGGACCACAACGTTCCCCTACTCGTCGTCTCTGGTCTTACTACCGGTCCAGCCAAGCCTCTCTTGACAGACCCAGACCTGAAGGAACAGAGCACTCTGGTCCGGTCAGAGTTAGCTCCTGTGGATAACCGTGAAGCCAAAGCTATCTTGCGTTATATACAAGAGCGGGATGCCTCTAGTCTTCCCTGGAACCCGCAAGGAAGTTCAAAACCATACAGGTTTAGAATAAAGACGATAGGGAGGGTACGTCATGTTGATGCCCCTGGCGGCTCTCCTGCTGTTTGATGGGCATGGTCCTAGAGCTGTCGTATAACTGACCTCCATCAGGAGTTCCTACTTCCACCGCGTCAAGCCCGGCTTCCCGAGGATTTCGAGGCACCTCCGTCTGCCGCCGTCCTGCATTCCCCCTTCTCGCCTCTTACGCCCGGCTCGACTTTATACCCAGATGGTCTTATAGACGCGCGATGGATAGGAAAGCACCGGGATCTCCTGCCTAGTATCTGCCTGTCATTTTATACCCTAACATCGGATCCTACTCTAGCTACGTTGCATGATAACCAGTTGAAAACCGATGTCAATGCCGTAAAGAATGCTATCAACCTGTCGGGCTATAAATGTCGCCTTGTCGTTGTTATACTCAGCGAGCAGTCACCGAGCTCTATGGTACAATTCCAGGAGAGGCTAGAAAACATAAGGAAAAGCACTGGACTAGACCCCAAAGCTTCTCTGTTTGTCTTCCCAACTCGGCGTTCCGAGGCTGAGCTTGAGTCTGCTGTCGATAGCATCTTGGGTGCTGTGTTCGATCAAGCTGTTGAATACTACCGCGACCTAGGCAGACACGCACGTAAGAAAAAGGGGCGCGGTATTGTTCCACAACCTACCGTCCCGCCTACAAGCGGTACTTCGCATACCTTGTCTCTTCAAGGATGGAATGTCCGCTATGACTTCAAAACAGCCGTCTTCGCCGAGTTTCGGCAGGAGATGGACATTGCCCTTCGCTCGTACGAACAAGCCTACGACACCTTGTTGGGCGCAGATGTGTTGGAGACCATACCTAGCTGGAGTCCTAGGTTTAATGACGGTCGATTGCTGGCTGACACAATAGCAATTCGAATCTTGAGATGTTTGTTATGGGCAGGGCAAAGCACCCTAGCCGTCAGGCGCTGGCAGGCTCATCGTGATAGAATGGCCGATATCATCGATAGAAAAGGCCGCGGTACCTTGACATATGGGTGGAAAGCCTTTGAGGCGAGGTGGACTGTCGTCATGGCGAACTTGATAGAAAGAGTCAAATTTCCGGAGCTAGATCCATCCACCATGTTACTATACCGCCCGCCCGAGAAGACCCTCTCTGCTGAGCGGTTACAACCATGGGAACTGCTACATCACCCGGGATATTGGTATCGCGCAGCAGCCCGCCACTTACTTGACCGGCGGAAGTTCGCCTACCAAATACCAGAAGATGATCGAACGCCTCCTGATACGTCGCTAGCAGGCCGGCGCATCACAAAATCGTATTCCTATGACTCCTATATGTGTCCAGAGCCATACGAGGAATATCCCTTGGTCGGGGAAGGCGTCAATCATGCACGAATGATATTTGATCTCCTGATGCGCGCCAAGGCTGAATTCCAGAAGCGTCGCCAATTACGACTGTCAGCAGAGCTAGCACTCGATTGTTCCAAAGAATTAGGGCGAGTACAGGCATGGAAGCAGATATTAGAACTGTTAACACCTCTGTGGAGAAGCATGACTTTCCGTGCAGAGGGATGGTGGGACATCACCGAGGCGCTTAGTTGGACATTACGGGATGCTGCCGTGGAAGTTGGACAGGCAAATCTCGTTATAGCTATCGACTGGGAACTGCTAAACAGAAGTAAGAACCAATTTATCAAACAATTCATCGGTCAAGCGCTGACATTTATAACAGGCTTCACCCAACGTCCTAACTGGCATTATGATATAACAAAGTCTCTAGACGCTATGACCTTGAAACGTCGGCCAGAGGTTGCCTTCAGCGACAATGATGTCACGTCGTTTCTAAGGGCGTCATTCGTCTTTAGGCATGAAGAAGGGAAGGCAGGACACGCCTGTCTCGCTCAGTTGTCTATATCCTCTGCCGCTTTCGCGAGCGCGCCTCCAGTGACGCTAGAGAAGCTCCAAGTCGACTTTGACGGTAGTCTACGCACTATTCATCTCAAGCACTTACCTGGCGTGGGTCAGACGCCGAAGTCTTCAAAGCCCTATGTTTCCCATGTTGCCCTAGCTGAGGCAGAAGTCTCCAGTGATGAGGACTCAGGCGATGACTCTGAATCTCAGTCACAAACAGGCTCTGCCATTATACTGGAGGGCACAGGAGACTTGACTGTTTCTCCTGGGCAGACACGTGTGTTCGAAATGGACGTTCCACTCCGGGAGCCTGGCGAGGCGAAAGCCTCATCAATACAAATCTTTTTAGCCGCCGAATCCTTCAGGCTCAAATACGACATGAAAGTCCGGGAAGCCAATGTGCCAGGCTTCTGGTATTCTCACGCCTCTTCGAGAGTTACACGAATCAACCCACAAATCATCAAAGTCCTTCCCAGACCACCCAAAATGGAGCTCAGAATCAGTAACGAGTCGGATCAATACTACACAAACGAACCCATCCAACTTGAAGTGGAGATACTCAACCAAGAGCAAGCAGATGCGAACACAAAATTGGATGTTAGCGTCTTTGGGCAAGATATACCTAGCTTCAAAGTACAGGTTGCAGACAGTGTCGAACGATCTAGCCCCCCAAGAGATGAAGAATCTCGTTTGAGTGGGATACCTATTGGCACTATAGAGAAATCGGGAAGTGCAAAAGCACTCGTGACGATTAGCCCGATCGAACAGCCTTCGGATTATAGCATAACAGTCAGAGCATCATACAGCCTTGTTTCGGACCCTGCAACACCGATCATACAGGTCTTCACCTACGAACTCAGCGCCGTAACGCCCTTTGAAGCAAGTTACGATCTGTTGCCCAGGATCCATTCAGAATGGCCAAGTCTCTTTGACTACAATGCCGTTCAAAGCTGGCCCGATGACGACGACACCCCTAGCCGGCCCTCAGGGCTCGCACAGAAATGGTCGCTCGTGACACGCTATTGCTCATTCGCATCAGAAGACCTCTCCATCACAGATCTCGACGTCAAGGTCATCGCCACACACGGAGGCGTAACATGCACAATTCACAAGGCCCAGCCCCTACTCCCGGGAGGACAGACCGTCAGCCCTAGAACGATTGAAGAAGCACAGTTCGACCTCATCGCCCAGAAGGCTAGTCTAGATGACCGTTCACCAGCGGCCGCAGAGTTCGCCTTCGAGATACGGTGGCGGCGGCCCGGGTCCGTCCACGATAATACACCGCCGAACGTCACAACGCTCCCCATCCCGCGATTCTTCGTCTCTGCCTCCGAGCCGCGCGTGCTCGCGAGCGTGTCGTACGGGTCCGCACCCGCCCCTACACTGCCCGTAACAGCGGCAACAGAAATCCCACAAGCAGCCCGGAAACAACAGCCCCTCCTTCTCTTCCTCACCATCACGATCGAGAACCCGTCCTCGCACTTCCTCACGTTCGGGCTCACGATGGAACCCTCGGTCGCGGCGGCGGGGGCGGCGGGGGGCGGCGGCGAGGAGTTCGCCTTTTCGGGCCCCAAGACCACGACGCTCAACGTGCTGCCGGTGTCGCGCCGCTCCGTGTCCTACCGCCTGCTGCCGCTCGTCCGCGGCGCCTGGGTGCGCCCGAGGCTCCTCGTCCGCGACAAGTACTTCCAGAAGGTGCTCCGCGTCGTGCCGACCGAGGGGCTCAAGGGCGACAAGGACGGCGTCCTCGTGTGGGTCCCGCCGCTGGCTGATGAGGATGAGGACGAGGAAGAGGATGAAGACGAGGAGGAAAGTGAAGATGAGGAGGGAGAGGGGGGCGGAGAGGAAGAAGGAGATGGGGACAAAAAGGGGGAGGTAAAGGGGGGTGATGTAGATGGTGGTCAGAAGAAAGAGGATGAGAAGGAGAAGGATGACGATGATGACGACGACAACGACGATGATGGCGACGATGACGATGATGAGAGTGAGGAAGACGAGGAAGACGAGGAAGATAAAGACGAGGAATAAGAAGGCATGGCGGCGATGGAGCTAGGTGATACGATAGCTAGCTGTCTGGGGATTCTTAGCAACCTCTCATCGTCTCGTCTCGTTCGTGGTAGACTAGCCTCGCCACGGTAACTGGGGGCAGAGGGGTAGTTCTTTTCGAAATACACTGGGAGATAGGCGTCTATTGTGTTATGGCTACCGAGATAGAGTGGGAAGGGAAGTGCGTGTGTGTCAAGCTCCCATGGATAACAATCGTCATGTTTCTGCATTTCCGTGACTCTGGATGTCAAGCAAGGCCAAGACATGAAATTCTTCGTGCCCCCTTTTAAGACCAAACCTGGAGAGTACCTTGGCCGTTAGGTATATTCAATAGACAGTAGCAGACCATGAGGCGACCCCGCAGCCCCGCAACCCAGAGGTCTTGATCTCTCCCTATCGCTTGCCTCATCACTCAGGTCTCTTCCAGGTTGTCAGGAACCTGGAAGCGTAGCTCCAAGTCAATCCTAAATATCTGATTGGTTCACGGCTTGTGGTTTGGCAAGGTAGTACAGGTACAGGTACAGTACAATTCCTATGTAGGGCACTGAGAGGGGCTACGACCCACCTGGTGGGTAGTGGGTAGTCAGGTAGTGTAGACTGTGTAGCAACTAAGGAGCCTAAGGTTCCACCAGGCAGGTACATACATGCCTTACCTAGGTGGGCATATGATGTATGTGCCTATCCAACATTGAATGTATTGCACCACAAGCCTGACAAGGTCTCTCCCTATTCGTACCTGGTTATGTAACGGGTATCGGTCCTAGCAACCATTCGGCCGGGCATCTCGTATGTAAACATCCACCCCTCTGTAGTTACCACAAAGGGTATCAATCATCCGTTGTCCATTAGCGATATTCACTACTCCGTATTCCAGCTCGACCGAACCTGTGCCTCCAGGACAGCATCTGGCCTTGCGCAGCAGTCTTAACCACACCGCGTATCCTCGTCACCATCGATTGGCTATTTACGGTGAGTCTAGCATACGATCCCGTCAGTGCTGAGGGTGGATAAGTTGCCAGATCCAGCAATAGCGATCCCCCAACAAACGGTGATGCCCAGCTGCTATGCAGTTGGGGGATGGGACGGGACGGGACGGAGCGAGCATGTCCACAGCTAACATCGCGAAATGGCCAGGCCCGCGAAAGAGACTCGGTTAAGTCCTCTCAGAAGACTCGAGAAGAAGATGACTTCGTTCATCACCACCGTGTATGTGAAGATCTGTCTATCTGTTTATCGTCGTAATGGTCGTCGCATCCAGTTCCCAACCCCGCCCCCTCCCCACCCCTGATGCCCCTGGTGGCACCGCCCCTGATGCTGCTGCCCCTCCTCCTCTACCTCCCCCAAATCCCGCGAAAGATGACGACGACGCCGCCGCCGCCGCCGCCGCCGCCGCTGCCCTTCCGCAGCAAGAAGAAGGAAAGACGAAGAGGACCAAGACCAAGACCAAGACCAAAACAAAAACAAGCACAGCGAAGGACACGCGGGCTGACAAGCAGCATCGGCGCAACGGCGCATCGCGCGACGAGGACAACAGCAACCAGCGCACGCGCAACCAGTTCCGCTCCCGCGCGGGCAAGGGCGGCAACACGAGCTACCAGCTGCGGCAGTACGCCGAGGCGACGCTGGGCGGCGGCAGCCTGCGCAAGGTGGTGAAGCTGCCCGAGGGCGAGGACGAGAACGAGTGGCTGGCCGTCAACATGGTCGATTTCTACAACCAGATCAACCTGCTCTACGGCGCCATCACCGAGTTCTGCTCGCCGCAGTCGTGCCCCGAGATGAAGGCCACGGACGAGTGAGTTTAGTTTTCTCCCTTCTTTCTTTCTTTCCCTGCTTTATTTTGTTCTTCTCGTACTACTAGTAGCTGGACCCATTTTTTCCCTCGCTACGACTGCTTTGCTTGCTTGCGTGATTGCTCGAACTCTTTCTTACGTACGTGCGCGCCCGCAGGTTCGAGTACCTCTGGCAGGACGGCGAGACGTACAAGCGGCCGACCAAGATGGCGGCGCCGGCGTACATCGAGCAGCTGATGGGCTGGGTGCAGGGCAACATCGACAACGAGGCGGTGCTGCCGAGCCGCATCGGCGTGCCCTTCCCCAAGTCGTTCCCGAGCCTCGTGCGCCAGATCTTCAAGCGCCTCTACCGCGTCTACGCCCACATCTACTGCCACCACTACCCCGTCATCCGCGAGCTCGGCCTCGAGCCCCACCTCAACACCTCCTTCAAGCAGTACGTCCTCTTCATCGACGAGCACGGCCTCGCCAGCGGCAAGGACTACTGGGGCCCCCTCGGCGACCTCGTCGAGAGCATGCTGCGCAGCGATTGAAGATTGAGGATTGAGGTCGAGGTTGAGATTGAGATTTTTCGAATCGAATCCCAGTCTTCCTGGGTAGGATGGAGTTCGTTCGTTCGTTCGATTGATATGGATAAGGAAGGAGGCAAAGCAAGCAAAGGATGCGTGCGGGGTGTTTTTTATTTAGTATTGGTGTTTTTTTCCCCCGGCGTTCGGAGGGAAAGAAGGCTTCGTTCGCCGGAGATTCTTTGTTAGGGAACGGAATGGATACAGCATGCTCAGGGTTTCAAGGGCGACACGGGAGGAAAAGAAGAGGATTGCATATTGTGGCCGACGTTGTCTCGCTCCGGTCAGCTGGCTGGGCTACTACTACTATCAACTACTAACAAGTAGAGAAGCCTAGGGGCGCCGGTCTCGTTGGAAGACTTTCGATGCGAACGATGCGAACGATCGGCATCCTAACTAATCCAGTATATCTTGATAATAATGAGGCTTTGGCAAATCATCATTGCAAGGCAGGTTTATGTTTTGTGTTATGCACAAGGACTAGCTATTATGCTGCAGCCAAACAGGTGCCAGTGCACGAAACGTTGATTTCTTACTTTATTTGTAGTTTGTTTTACACCCGTGTAAGTAAGATGGGCTGCTAACATGAACCCCAAAAGCCAGTGTCGTTGTAAAGCCAGTGTCGTTGTACCCATTCAATAGCTACTCTCCAAATCTTAAATCGTCATGTCATGCTTATTTGCATGTGTGATACCAAGTGACGCCACGATGCCGCAAAAGTTTGTGCCCGTTCCAGGGATTTTACGGCTTCATCGTAGTCAACTGTCACTCTCATCCGGCCTCATTCGTTGTCGTTGTTGTATGTGCTTGCATTGGCTCATGATCTATGCATAGCCTCTTGTTCCTACTGTCTCTTGCTGTAGGCTGTATAGTTGCCTCTTCTCAATCAATATCTTCGAGGGTATTGATTCGCTTCTTCAGAAACTCAAACGCCGAGAAGAAGACGGCGTTCACGGCGGCTGATCGTCCCATGGAGACCCCTAAGCCACGATACATATCCCGTCGGAAAAACTGTATCTTGGGTATGGGCACTTTTTGCCCCTTCGAGTACATGAGGGCATTTCGTTGGTAGATGCTCTTGGCGGAATCGATGGGGTCTGTTCAAAAATCGGGTTAGTTCAAATTGGTACCTGACGCCGAGACACATTGGGGTTCACCAACATATCATCGCCCAGGAAACGATGCCACAGAGCGCACCAGCCGCGAGAACGGCAACGGGGTTCTTATGGGCATCTTTCCCACTGAAGGTTGTCAATAATTGCTTGCTACTTTCGTACGTGGCAAAATAGATTCCCGTCCCTAGCGTGTCTCTCACTATATAAGATCTATCAGTTAGAATTGCCCAGGATTTTCCATTGTCGCACATCTCAACGCCATCTGGACTTACGAAGATGTAGGTTGAGCCCCGTGTACATTCCGCTAAACCCACGGTGCCTCACGATGTTCGCCAAGGTCTTGAAGGTGCCTTTATTGTGGTAGCTAAGAGCAATAGTTTGTTTCTTCGGATCGGCGTTCTTCTGGTTTGCCATAAGGACTGATACTTGGGCGCTCAACTTAGTTAACTCGAACGGACCTGTACGCACAAGGGTCAGTTCCAGCTCCGGGTCTAAGACACTTGCTGCCTGTCTGTGCACGTTTCAATCTCTCTACCACTTACAAGCTATGAACGTGATACCGGAGCCGGCAGTAGCACCGGCAGCTCCAAAGCAGGCAATGGTGCCCAGGCTCGGATACGTTCCATTCTTGTTGACGTGTTCGAGGGGGCAGAATCCCAGGTGTTTTCCCATCCAATCGGAGTATATGTATTTGGAGCGCTGGTAAATGGAGAACGATATCGTTCGTACGAGGGTTACACTAGCTAGCGGCGCGGTCACACCTGAAGCCATCGTCAAGTCAGCCATTCAGCCAGAGACATTCGGTCGGCAGAGCACAAAGGCAACACTCACCTCGGAAAAACCCCCGGACACCTTCAGACTGATAGGTCTCTCTAACGCAGTGGAGAAATCCATTGTAGGGGTAGGTCTGCAGGCGAGTCTTGACGCTGTCGAGAGGGAAGGCCGTTATGGTCGACAAGACGCTGGCAGAACTGGCCGAGACCTCGGTTCGGTAACGCTTCACCCACCTCCTGGGCTTCTCACCCCCGGTATTGAGTTGAGGCATGGTCCGAGTCCGAATTGGAGGCGTCGCGCCGGTGACATCTTGGATGCTGGACTCGGCTGGCATTGCTCTCGAGGAGCAGGCGGCAGCAGAAGCAGGAGAGGCTTCTGTTGTATTGCGGGAAAGCGTCAGACAGTGGCCTCATAAAGAGGACCAGAGTCATCAGCGCGGTCGCGATACAATGGAATCGGCTGTTGGCAACAGGAGATGTGCCATCAAGACCCAAGACCCTTGATGGTTTCGATCAGAGAAATCTGGGGGGGTGGACGAGAAGATGCGGGGTTCTTGGAACTGGAAGGATGGAATTGGACCTTATAAGTTATGGGATTACAGGTTACAGATCGGTATGCGTAGGCAGATATGAAGCTCAATGGCGGGACGGATATGTAGATAGGAGATATGATGCAGAAGGCAGGTATTCAACGAGAAGGTAGCAGTCGAATGGCTCAAGGCTGTTCAATGTTCAGTTTTGTTGGTTTTGTTGTGGTACAGTGTCTGAATGTCTGGGTGTACATACGCTGATACGGTACCACAGCGCAACGTTGGAGCGTGGAGAGATCAGTTAGATGGATCAGTTAGGCCACGGCATGTATGTAAACTTTGGATGTATGTAATGTAGGTACTATGTAATGCATTGTATGTATTTTTTGTAGTTATACCTGCCCTGGTTGTCTGTGTGTATGTGCGTATGTGTGCATGTATTCAGATAGGCAGTATAAGTAATGTGCTAAGGTGGCTAATGGATAATGAAGCTCGGTCATAGGCGGACTGTTCTGACTGTCTGGCCGTAGGGCAATGGCTCAGGGTTTCGTTTCGATGTTTTTGCGGGGATGGGGCCATCTCGATGACACACAAAGACATGTGGATACCCAGGTACCTAGGTACATGTAGCTATGGTCAAGGAGCAGGGGCAAGTGGCATGAGGATGGGCTTGAATGCGCTTGAACGGGTAGACCCCAACTCCCTATGCAGGTGCAAGTCTGGGGAAGACGAGACAAGACCTGGGGGAACGGGGCCGCTTGTCTGTCATAACCTAAATAAATCGCCTACAAGTTGCAACCAGGTGCTAGGCAGGGCAGGCAGGCATCGAAGAATAGGTAGCAGACAACACGGAATGGAGAGAGTTCCATCGGAGGCAGCAAGGCCGGTCCTACAAGTACAACCATCCTGCTGTTGATCATCTTCTTTATTGGTCACTAGGGTGCGTGCCTTCATGAGGGGAAACAGTGGGAATACGTGATTGGTCACTGTCATAGTACGAAGTCGGGTACATGTACATAGGCGCTCGGCGCGGTACACGGGCAGACAGGGCTCTAACTAACCGTCCTGCTATCTCCACATTCCTAGACTACCTACCTACTTACATAACATGGATACATGAGGTAACTCCAGATATAGGTTAAGCTTACCGTTATCTGAAGCAATACGGCGTACGGTGATGATCTCAGGCGGCTATCAGGCCGCCAGGAGTGAGTAGGTATCTATCTATCGGTTGGCGTTGATACTTTGTAACGGCCGCTACCTTCGTAGACGCCATCTTTGCACCTCTCATGCCCAGTGACGTCATTGTCCACATTCTAGATCTTCGAAATTGGCAATCCAACACCAGAACTTCAAACTTATACCCAGGTGGTAAGAAGCCGGCATCCTACATGCATGAATAGGTATACGTAGGTACCTACCTACCTAGTAGGTTGAAAATACACGTCTGCAATTGGCTTGTTGGTCCACATGGCTTAGGACGTGCCTACCTCGACTTACATAGGTAGGTAGGTCATACACACTTCATAGGCATGCAAAAGGTAACTTTATTACATATCTCAGGCAAGCCCAGGGAACTCCTCAAACCAAGGTGGGGACTCCAGCTGCCATCTGTAGGCTATCTTACCCCAAGACCACCTCGAATACTACCTAATACTTATGTAGGTGGCTTGGGAGGCTTCGTTTTCATACCCCGCTGAACCCTGAAAAGCTTAGCCTGCAGGCTGAAGCTCCTTGGGTTCCTACTGCAAGTCTGCAACTGGCGGAATGCCGCAGAGCACATATATAGGTCTCCGACATGTTCTTTCCATCACGCCATCCACTATCCGGGGAGGACCGTTGTAGACTAGGTCTCACATCAAGACCCGAAGTAAGCTATGCTCAAAGCAATGTGGTGTGATAAGCCGAGAAGTTCTAGACTAGACCAATGGCAAGACCAATTAAAAATTCCTTCAGAGTGATATATGCCCGACCAGTTCTCACGCCGCCGGCCAGTACCACGTTGCTTAGGTATTGCTTAGGTATGTTCTGCCACTGGTCCAAGATGGGTTCAACATCAAGTTTGCTTGCGATAGACAGCCTTGCAAGCTGTCGACTATATGCCGGGCTATCGCAAACATAGTCCCAATGATTTGTTCAGCATTTGAACCGTCATGTCGTAATGTGTGTATGCAGTATCGGTTATGTAGCTCTCGAGGGGTGTTCTTATGTTTTGTTAGCAACACGTGATCTTGTTCTGGCAGAAAGTGCCTTACTTGGACTTCTTGGCTTTCTCCAGTGCCTGGTAATAATTGTACCCATGACGAATAAAATGATGGCGGAAGTAGCTAGTCAACAGGATGTTCTTGAGAACAGCATGCTCCAGACCACGTTCTCTGGCGGCAGCCTCCAAGAACCGGACCGTTCTGAGAACTCCTCGGACATCTAGCTTGGCGTCTTTCTCGCGAAAGGCTGTTCTGAGCTTGTCTCGGGCGACAAATCGAGCCGGTTTCGCGAACTGCACTGCGTGCAGCAATCCCCGGTAGAGATAGCGATACGCATGGGTAACTTCAAGCTCTGCCATGCTTGCCATAAGAAGGGACTAGGACAAGGCGCCGCACGTAGGTCCTAAATAACCTGGTAGAAAAAGGGTGAGTATAATAGCCTTCGTAGCTTCGGTGTTCAGGAGATCGGAGCGCTCACCTCGCAGCACCTGGGCATTGGATATCTGTATATCTGTGGACGTCCAGTTCCCGAGAATCTGATGCGCTAGTTATGTGCAAACTGAAAAAGGTGTGGATCTCTATACGTTTGATTGGCTGATACGAAAAAGTAGTACATACACCTTGGCTATATCTACGACCTTGACAACTGAGTGACCTGTGGATTACTACCTAGGACCATACGTAACATATATGTACTACCTGTAGTTAGGTAGTTGTTAATGCTAAGGTATGGCAGTATGAGCATGTATGTGTGTATAAAGGAGATAGGATACTACATACGTACATACATACCTACATATGACTCCAACGACTGGAAGCTCTGAACACTGCCATATATTCCCGAGGTCCTAAGCAAGTGCCTGCCTGTACCTACTCAATAGCGCCGGAAAGGTCGGTCTAGCTGCATGTAGGATGTATTGTGGTATGGCACGGCTGGTATGGCACGGCTGGTATGGTATGGTACGGTACAGCATTCCTCATTCGACCGATCACATGTCCACGGATGCATGTAATTGGTGATGAGACTATGTGACCACTTTTGTTACCATCGCCGCCTCTCCTCCCGCCTCCTATGTGTTGTTGTTGTTCTGATTCCTTCCATCCTATGTATAATCCAGTCCGTATCTCCCTAACTGGCTTTGGCATTCCCTATTGTAACTATTTTAAGCCTCCTCTAGACTTAGGATGACCCAGGCCTCCTGCGTGTACTAATTTAATTTAATCCTCATTTGTCGTCTGTCACCTAAGGCTCATGACGTCTCTCGTCACCGAGTTCTTTGTTAACCCTGTCATCCGCCAAGCACGACGGTTCTCACGCTCAAATACCAGCGACGATATTTCGTCTACGCAGAGAGATCATCAGGCAACGAAAAGAACAGAAGACGATGCGACGTCAGAAACCGACAAGGAGTCATTTCGCTTAGGAGAAGACGATATCGAAGGAAGTGTCTCGATAACACCCTCTTCACGGACATCGGTCCAGCTCGATCAGCATAGCGATGTGCCCAGCCATCGAGACGAATGTGATGGTCCATCCGATCAAGGGCCATTGCCGGA
This sequence comes from Diatrype stigma, assembly GCA_022225965.2. Lineage (NCBI taxonomy): Eukaryota > Fungi > Ascomycota > Sordariomycetes > Xylariales > Diatrypaceae > Diatrype > Diatrype stigma. Next base: position 422,151 of record JAKJXP020000007.1, read on the forward strand.
CACCAGCGACCATCAGAGAAACAATGACCTCAGAAGCCCCGAACTACCGTCAAGAGCTGAACTACCCATCCGCGAACTCATGGCTAGAACACCAGGCATGGAGGAAGAGTCGGCATCCTTGCCTCGTGTCGATGGGGGCGGCAACGATGTCCCACAAGCTCGGAGAGAAACACAGAAGACGAAACAGTTGCCAGAGGATGATGGGATGGGACTATTGAGAAGACGAATATTCGATATCCAGTCACAAGACATCCATCCGCCTGAGAAGGCTCGTTTGATGCATGATCTATTCTTAGAGGGTTATAAAAAGTCAACGTCGGTTGCTCAACCAGGCCGACTATCCACACCCTCTTCCCCGAACACGTCCGACGCCTCCGCGACCTGGCAGCGTCGACTTGCTCAGGGGCCGCTTGAGTCCTTCAGGTTCTGGCAAAATGCCTTGCTAGAAGGGTTCGCAACGGAAGAATTCGATCTGACAGAAGAGGACGTCACACCCACGTTCGCTCCGCCAATACATACGGATACGGAAGACTCGCTGGAAGATGTACGGGGAGAAAACGATGATACCGGCTACCGTCCCTTCGGCTGCGAGCATTATCGTCGCAACGTCAAACTACAGTGCTCCACGTGCAATCGCTGGTACACATGCCGATTTTGCCACGACCAGGTTGAGGACCACGCACTGATCCGAAAAGACACAAAAAATATGCTGTGCATGCTATGCAGGACAGCCCAGCGAGCAGGCGAGGTCTGCGTCGCTTGTGGTGCCTCTGCTGCCAGGTATTATTGCAGCATCTGCAAGCTATGGAACGACGATCCAGACAAGAACATCTACCACTGCAACGATTGCGGCATATGCAGAATTGGGAGGGGTCTCGGCAAGGACTTCTTCCATTGCAAGGTGAATACAGATCTCTTCCGCTACTAGGTATGTAGGTGGTGTTCAGGCTAACACGTTCGACAACAGAAATGCTGTGCTTGCATTGCCATCTCCAAGGAAACAGACCATAGGTGCATAGAAAGGGTCACGGACTGCGACTGTCCAATATGCGGCGATTACATGTTCACGTCACCGAAGGCAGTCTGTTTCATGAAGTGCGGACACAGCATACACCGTGGCTGCCTCGACGATTATATGCAGACTTCGTACAAATGCCCCATCTGCAACAAGAGCGTGACCAATATGGAGTTCCAATTTCGAAACCTCGACATGGCCATCCAGGCTCAGCCAATGCCACCAGAGTTTGAAGACACAAGGGCTGTCGTACTTTGCAACGATTGTTCTGCCAAAAGTTCGGTCAAGTACCATTGGCTTGGTTTGAAGTGCGCCGTTTGTTTATCGTACAACACTGCCCAGCTGCAGATACTCGGTACAACTCCAGAAGCGGACCAGGCCCCTGTCTCCGAGATAAGCGCTCAGTTGCTAGAAGCCGCTATCACCACTGCGTCTCGTGTGCCAGTTCAACCAGAGATTCCATCTGGGCGTGACATACCACGGAGGCGACGCCATTCGTCTAACGTCCTGCGCCCTACCGCTACTCCGGCTGGAGAACCGGACCTTGGCCCACACGTATCGGATAGGCTATCGAGGTCCTTCGCTCCCATGCCAATCTTCAGTCATGCTTGGAATCATGCGATGGCGGAAACCCACGTTGACATCATTGAGGAAGAGGAGAGAGAAGATATCATTGGATTCTGGAGCCGGCTTCAACGGAGCATAGGTTCCGACGAAGATGGCGGGGACGATGATGCGGCAGGCTCTGAGGACGGCTCCGATTGGTCTACGGAAGATGAAGAGGTGGAGGACGACGATGACGAGGACGAGGACGAGGACTTAAAGGATTTCTCGTTGTTAGGCCGTAAGTATATCCCAGTCTACAAGCAAACTTCCCTTATCAGAGTCTTATATGTCTAAGTTATCTCCCATTGCCCCCAAATAACCATCGGGCGAAATGAGAAGAATGCCTACTAATGTTGAATTCTGCAGATCGCTAGTTTCGTGGCTTGTGGAACAAGATATGATCAAGGCATTCTGGGCGGGCATTATAAAGGGGCGTTCGGATGGGCTGGAATCGATGTTTTCAGGGGCGGGAGGAATACTCGGCATATGACAAACTCCATTTCTAGAGCACCATGGGGGCATGTGTATGTCAATAAATCAAAAAACGGTAGCGTGTATTGTGTGATGGGGAGGAGGTCCCCCGCCTCCTTTCCCCTTTCCTGCAGCTATGTACGGGACGCTTACGAAATCAATGTAAATAACACAAACACCCCTAAACCGGAGTCATGTGATATCCCCAGGCAACGTTTGACCTCGTACCACTCTGCAGAATGGCTTTCCCTTTTCCTTTTGCAACCACTGAAGTTATATCAGGACATTGCTAGTATATAGGAGATACCACCAGCCGTTAAAATTCTAAACCAAGAGCCAGACTTAGGATATATAAAGCACGTATCTCAGGCTAGCCTATCCCACTCCATCAGATATCGTGTCTAGGGGGCCCTTACCTAGCTAGATAGACAAGTAGGGTGCTGGTGAATCGGATTCGAATTTAAATCTGGTTCTGGCTTTGGTATAATACTGAAAACAGTGTCACCATGTCGACAGACCGGAAACGCTGTTCCTGCTGAGATCTAGTTCCCTTACTTCTAACACCACAAGGCTGATATGAGAAAGCCAAGGTATCTGATGGGTGGCTACAGAGAGCCGGTGTACCAAATACGAAGTTCTTGATTCAGGACGATGCCCTTCATTGAACGGAGTCGTACGTATCCCTTTCACGCACGACTTCAACCATTATCTCGATGATTCATTGTATAAGCCACAGTGATAGGATTACCACCCAAGAGCATATTCACAGAGGGTCCCAGAGTGTACGTATAAAGCTAGAACACGGTAGAGCACAGTAGAAGAGATTGGAAGCTTTGGAGTTATTATTCGGATTAGGCATGTAGTGGACCAGATACCTACATCGCCGAGATGCCTAGTAGCTTAGACGTAAGTTGATGCCGTGCTGCTATGGCACGCTGGCACTCTGGCACTCTGGCACGCTGGCTGTCTAGATTTGTACGTGCCCAGGTAGATTTGAATATCGTACGTACTTGTGTGCCTTTCCAGCATCAAAGTATCGAGGTATCGAGGTATCGAGGTATCGAAGTATCGACGCGATATCAACACAGAACAGTAGGAAAGTGCGACCTACTCAGAAGTGAATTGCATTCACGTCGGCCTTTTGTACTGTAGGCAGTAAACACCAGGCAACACCGGGAATTTATGTACATACCTATGTGCCTAAGTGCCTACGACGTGCCTACGACGTGCCTACAACGTGCCTGCCTGCCTACCTGTCTACCTGACTGACTGACTGCCTGCCTTTTTTCTAGGTATCTACCTACTCAGTACCCCATCCCCATCTACCTCCCACCCATCTACCACCACCCATCTACCCACCAACGCGCGCTTGAGGTTGCCTAGGTACTTACGTAGGGGGTAAACAAGGCCCCAACCTGCCTATGTACCTACTCTGTTGCCCTCCAACCCATCTACCTACCAACCACCTGCCTCCAAGGCATCAACAAGCTGCCGAGTTCTCTGCTCCCGGCTTCTCCTCCTACTTCCTACCTCTTACCTCTTACCACCCACCCACTGCCTACGAACCTTTTCCCTCTCCGGGTGGTCGATCTGCAAGTTAGACCAACGACGTTTCCTACCGCTTGCCATGCTCAAGTGCCTACCTACCAGACCTAACACCCGTCACATTTCTACCCGGAGCCGTCGATCTCTCTTTCTGTTTAGCACCATCGACTGCTTTACACGTCGACTGCTCTACATCACTCTTGCCAGTTCCCTTGGCCACCCACCACCCATTCCTAAACCCATCTTTGACATTGTCATCATTATTACATTGGTACTGTAGTACGAATCGCTACTTTCTGTTGGCCAGCAACGGAAGCAGGCTTATACGACCTGCTTGCCTGTCCTGTTTCTTACGTATCGATCATATCTACCTAGGTAAGTGCAGCGTGCAGCCGTGTTCCTTGATGACTTGTTGTTTACTACGCTTCGTCGATACAAGACGACACCCTCTCCCTGTCACCATCCATCCTCCGTTCGCCGACTTCTCGCACTGAATTTCTGTTTACCTTCGACTCCCGGACGTCTCTTGGATCTGGCCCACGATCTTGTATGAATACCGTTTGCTCGTTGCTTTCACTCGCTTTGCTTTCTGGTATGTTTACAATGCTCTGCCATGACAAGCTTCTGCTGGATGCCCCACGATGGCAAGCGAATCTGTGTTCTGGCTTCACATATACCTGTTGCCTACCTACCCGTCATTTCCAGCTCTTCATCGTCAACTATCACAGATCCTCGCACCTCGTACTTCCCGCCGAGACAACTCCATCCAAGGCCACGACAATCAACTACCATCTACCCACATTCTTGTTCTTTCCGTCATCTCTTATCCCATCCATTACCTACATAATTCATCCGCTGTCAGAAGGGCACGCCACCTTGGGATACCCTCACATTTGCCCCATCTCCATCCGCAAGCATTTCATCCTCAATTCCCCATGGATTCACACTCTGCCACCCATCCCGGCACCCCTCCTACCGTACCAACACGCAAGAGAATCATCAAAGGATTGTATAAACAGCTCAAGAAAGACCAAACTGATGATGTCCCAATTCCTGCACCTACACTTGTTGGGATCAAGTTCTATATCAAGAACCACTACCATGCCAGCCAGATCTTGATCGAAGATGATCCATCCTCTCAGGATTGCTTGGGGCAGCCACCCCTTGCCCATCCCTCTAAATTCATATTATCTCAGCTTGAAGCTCAGAAAATAGCTAACATTACTAGTCCTCCAAACCAGGTCTCTGCAGCTCTGATCGTGACGTCTAAATTCCTCGCCGAAGACCCCCTGGGCTCACTGTCCTATCCAACTCTTCTCACTTGGCACACCTCAGAGAAACACCGTACCTACTGCCTTTTTGCCTACCTCACCTGCCCGATGGAGTCGCGTGTCTACACCGCTTCCGAGCTCTTTCGGCTTAGGGATGCATTTGCATCCGACAATATGCTGGATACTTCCAAGCTCAACCCAGATGTTGGTAAGTATCTTATTAATTCCTTTCTGCCATTCAGGTATGAGTGGTGGACTCTGTTTAGTATTACGGCTAACAATTTCCAAGCCGACATCATCAAGAAAAAGGAGAAGGTTGTGCCTCCTCAGCCCCAACCCCAACCCCAGCCCAGATGGCTGAAGAAAGCTAAGGAAGATATCTCCTCTTCATTGGAGAGTGAAGACCAAGACCTGTCCAAGGGGAAACAGCAAACTTCTGCAACAGAAGGCGAAACGGAGTGGAAGTACCGTGGCCGTTCCGGCTCCGAAGTCACTTCTACTGAACCACTGTCTGCTCCTACAGGACTTGCTGCCCAGCAAAAAGAAGGATTCAAGCGATTCTTCAAGGCCGTCGTCTCACCTACCCATATCCGAGTCACTGCAGGTGGCAGAATTGTGCCCAACACCCGAGCCACTACATCTCCAACCACGAAGTGGGACAAGGCCCGTGTAGACCACGAGAACCATGAATCCATTGACACAACCAAGAACGGAAAGTCCGAGGTTGATAATGGAGTGAAGAATAATACGGGCCCAGCTAGAAGCCAAATGCCTCCACCTCAAGGTCATCCCGTGTTCTTTCAGCACCCTGGCATGCCTTTTCCACTCATCCCTATGCACAATGGGATTCCAATGGCGTATGGCTTCCCTTCACCCATTCCGGCTGCGCCTAGCACGTTGCAACCTACCTCTGTGAATGCTATACCTGAGCCGCCAAAGACGACCTCCGCAGTCAAGACAGATGACGAAGCTAGCACCAACAAGTCTCACCCGGATCAGGTGAAAATCTCGCCGCCCACACAGTTTGACCATACCAAGCCGTTCCTTTACAATGGTCACATGATGTTTCCAGTTATGGGACCTCCTCCTATGCCTGGCCAGGCTCCGACGATGATTCCCGTCCCCTTTCTCCCACCGGGCCTGACTCCAGATCAAGCTGCAATGGCGGCCCCTCGACTGATTCATATGGGACCCCTTCCACCGCATCCACATATGTTCGGCCCTCATGGTCCCATCCTAAGACATCCTGGTGCTCCTCCCGCTCCTGGTGCTCCTCCCGCTCCCGGTGCTCCTCCCGCTCCCGGTGGCCCACGGGCTCCACAACCACCACCTTACCAGGCTAGGCCAGTAGCAACCCCCCCTATTTCCTCGATCAGACCGAGTGAGATTACGAGACAACAACTCAACGGGCTGCGAGCGACGGCCAAATATTTCGAGGACCAGTTGCTGTACAATAAGCACCAGATCGATGAGAAGATAACTGAAGGCCAGGTTCGGGAACTCAAAAAGAGAATCCTCCATTTTGAGCATAATCTCCAGATGCAGTTGAACCAAGAAGCATCAAGCTATCCAAGACAAGCTCAAGGCTCGGAAACAACGGCTTCAATCCCTGCTCCCGACTCCGCAGGTCGTGACATTCCTTCCCGGCCTTCCAGCATGAGATTGAATCGATCGGATAACGTATCGCGAACTGACTCGCCTACGTCGATCAAGTCGGGCACACATACTCACTCGCTTGGACGCAACAAGCAACCGCTTGATCGCTTTCCTCCGCAATCCAGACATCTTAAAAGACCCAAAGATGATGGTATCAACGCGTTCAAGCACGAGAGCAATTCGAGAGTCTACTATGATGCGATTACAGCTAAGTTTGAGAAAGAGAAGAATCAGAGTCTTCCCAGTGGAGCTGCTACCGCACCACCATTCCAACCTGGCACAGCTCCTGCGGTTCCTTCGGTATCAGGTGAAGCTCATAACGCAGCCCAGCCCTTGCTTGCGGGAGAAAACAACCACCAACAGCAGTCTGCTAGCGCCTTTCCGCTGCGCCCGCAAGAATGTTGGGGTACCATGAATTCTATCAACATGGACGCTGCTGGCTCGACTCCAAGTGGCACTCAAACGTTCACTGGAGCCTCTGGCTCGAGCTCATACACCACTGCGCCGTACCTCGTTGGAACACTTCCCCAGGGTGTAAGCGCTTACAACGCTCGAGCAACGGACTATATCTACGCTAGAGAGCTGACGGATGAGGAGATGCGCGCTCGACATGTCTATTGGGGCCGAGTAGCAACAAAGGGAACGGGTCTCCCAAAGTTTGACGGCAAGGATTTCTATCCTCCTTCTCCTGTGAAAGCAGACGAGAAGCCAAAGCAACAGGCTCAAGTTCCTAGCGGTCGAACCGGGGCTGATTATGGGACTCGATTGTCCTCTGCTGAGAATGACCCGTTCCGTTCGAGCCGTGATGGGACAAGCATACGCTCGCAAGAGGCTACTCAGAAAGCAAGCCGTGCCATCCCTATTGTCAACCCGGACAGTATCGGACGGGCTAGTAAGGCACCCAATGCTACTTCCGTACCTGCACCGAACATGGGTCGAGATCTTACGAACGCATTTGATGAAATGCGACTGGATTCGTCGGCTACAGAGTCGACTAATGATGGAAAATCGGCAGTGCCGAATCGACGGGCCATTCAGGGATCCAGGTAAGACTTACTTCTAATCCCCTTTCCGCTATCTCGGCAGCAATACTAACGGTGCGTAGCAATAAATCAGGACACGATCTTTGGCAGACTATGATCAAGAAGGGACCAGCCAGCGGAGCAGCGCTTCCTAGTGCTATTTCCTCGACGACGGCTACGGGGTATCTCCCCCAGTATTTTGGTCACGCAGCCGCATCGCTTAGTCCTGCCATCTCGAATGCTACCGGCTCCGCGACCCGTGCTACTTCAGGGGCTGATGGTAAACCCGTCGAGCTTGACGGGGGTGTTCCCCAAGGACTGACGGCCAAGCTGGGAGAGAACCGCCCCCCGGGCGAGGGATCCTCGCTCGAGCCTGATGTGACCAAGGAGATTCGTGAGCGCATGCTTCGTGATGCTGAGCGCCGTGGTATTATTGGACCAGGTTGGCAGTAGTGGTGATACCATGATTCGCTCTACATCTCTTATGGGCCCCAAAGGCCACCCTCAAAGGGTAGGAACTTATGCGACCCATTCGACTTTCTTGGACTGGACGAGTCGAGAACCACGACTCATTACTGCTACTTTGCACCTTAACAGGCCGAAGGTGGTGTAGACTTAAGGGTATTGTTATTTTCGGCAACTCTCGTCTGAAAACATGGTTAACTTCATTTGTATGTGGAATCGGCCAGGGTATCGGATTTGATGATGACGGAATATGAAATTTCTGCTCTACGAATTAAGTCGAGACGGCTCCTTGCCAAAGAAAGCTTGGACGATCGAGACACAGTATTTGTATTGAGATTTGCTTATCAAGACTTGCTATTGTCAGGACAGAGAGCTAGAGCTACGAAAAGATTCTATTAGAGAATCAGGAGTTAGATCAGACAGTTAATGTACCATGGTAAACCAGCTTCTTTGGTGATAACTACGTGCATGCAGTGGATGTGGTTTGCACTTGACCAGAAGGTGGTGATGTGCCTTACCATCAAACTTCCAGCCTCATCAATGTCATCTCAGGACATCTACCGTTGAAAGTCTGCAGGCAAGGGCGGCGGGAACGGTGATTCATATTTAAGCCCCCCGCTAGGTTTGTTGTTCGCTAGTCGTATACCTCGAAAATCATCAGAAGTGGTTGACGAGGAGATAACCTAGCGGTGACGGTTGCTTGTTCCTACTGTTTCAAACTCCCTATCTGCCGTTACCTTACCTTGCGGTTGGTAAGACCTGTAAACCTATACATGCATGCAGATGCGTAGTCCATGCGGTAGCATCTATTCTCACAGCTGAAGAGAGGGAATGCCTGCGCCTTATTAGTAGCTTAGCAAGACATTTCTCGTTGCCAGACGAGCGGCAAAGACGTGAACACGGGTGGCGAGGGGGCTCTGTAGGTTAGCAAATCAGTTTGGTCAATCACAAGTCACACATGCAGCAAGCAAGTATGCTGTGCGTACATGGCATGCTAGAGCATGGCTGAAGCATGGCAGAGCAAGAGCAGACTTTGGGAAGCACCTCCCATGGAACATTTCACAGCAAGACTGTGAAACGGCCATTAAAGCAGAAGAAAATTTGTTCTCTTTTTTTGCTCGTGTGGTGTCGTCAAGAATGCATCTATCTAGATGCTGATCAGAAACCCCCTTTCCTTTCCCTTCCTTATGCCGTGCGAAGAATGCGAAAGCCCATCCGGATTTATTTTTTCATATCTCGGTTATTCGTAACGCCCGGGAGATGATGAACCAATCGCTCGAAAAGACGCCAACCAGAGTTCTTCTTCCTTGTCACCTCTTACCATCTGGGGTAGAGGTAGAGGGCGAAGAAGAGCAAGCAATTCCCTGTCGTTCAACACAGTCCATCATGTGGCCTAAACCAGCCTAATTTGGGGGGCCCGGAGGCATTATGTGTTGCTCCTTGACCATTCGTCGGGCTATGGGGGTGATGGTGTTGTTGGGTGGTCTAATCTATTTGTTGTTCTTCTTGCGCAGCTCACGGCCAGCCTTTATGCGCTCCAGAATGTTCTCGCGGTCCTTATCGAGCTTGAGCTTCTTGATGACGACCTTGCTGGGGTGAATGCCGAGGGGCACGCTCTGGCCGGACGCCTTGTCGCGGGTGACACGCTCGACGTGGATCTGGTACTTGAGGCGGTAGACCGACAGGACCTTGCCCTCGCGGCCCTTGTTGGAGCCCCGGACGATCTCGACCTCGTCGTCCTTGCGGACGGGGATGCTGCGGACCTGGGAGCGGGGGAAGATAGAATGTAAGCAAGGGCTGGCCAGGCAAGGATTTGCAGGATGAAATGTCAAGTGATGAGAGAACTTACGTTGTACTTCTCTCGCAGCTCCTTGCTGAGGGGCGCGCTCATGATCACGCGGCGGACGCTCGAGGGGGCGCTGAAGTGCGCCTTCCTCGACTTGCGTCGGGAGCTGGAAACGCCTGTTGTGGGTTCCTCATGTTAGTTTTCTCGATACAACCAACATCCCATCCCATTGGTGTACAGCATTGTGCTGAAAAGGGAGGATTGACATACTGTTCTGGACCTTCGTCATTTTGACTGCTGTTGGCGTTGGGTTAGTTGAAGGCGGGAAAGAGGGATGTTGTCGGGCGTCTGTCGAGGTAGAAAAATGAACGTGGTCAGATTTTGGGGGACGGCCGACGCAGAAAGATTTTAGTTGGGACGGTCTGGATTTCTCCAAAACGAAAAATTGTGCCCTAAGTGGAGCCACAAGATCCAGGAACAGGGCAGCAGGATTAGTACAGGTGTGGCTCAGCCGTAGCTTATCTGCTTGTCTGCTTATCTGCTTATCTGCTTATCGGCAGAATTGTGGCTAAGCAGCCCCGCCAAAAAGCCGAAAGTTGCACAACTCGACTATGCTGCATAAACACAAGCGTATTCCGGAGCTAACAAAATTATGCATCACGACATCACGACAGTACGGCCAGAAAGTTTATTAAACCCCGACCGCATACGAAGTACCTACCCGACCCACTTTCAAGTTGCACTGGCAGCTGTTGAAGTGGGATGATGCTGATGCTGCCGCTGCTCAGCACTCCTAGCCATGTCATGATATCGATGCCCAGACCCCAATCAACGAGATGTTGTCACGAATAATGCGCCGGAGAGCGGTGCCCTCAATAAGGAATGCCTCCTCTTCAGCGAAAGGCCCAATCCAGCGGCGGACCTTGGTAGCAGCGCCAAAACCGGGAGACGGGCCGCTGATGGAGAGACGGCCAGACCGAGAGCTCCCTAGTATGTCTATCTATAATCTATGGCAGCCCCTTCCCTCCCTTGCTCCTGTGTCCACAGGCATACACACACACACATATATATAGATAGATAGATATGTACATATACGACCGTATACGACTGACCAGCTAACCTCTCCCCCTTCCCCCCCAAAAACAGACATCAAGAGCTTCCGCTGGCTGCGGACGTTCCCGCTGTTCGCGGCGGCGATCGCGCTGTCGAGCGTGGCCATCTTCAACTACCAGAAGCTGTCGTCGCCGGTGGTGGCGTCGACGCTGTACGCGCTGCGGACGTCGCGGCGGGCGCGCGAGTACCTGGGCGACGAGGTGTACTTCCGGCGCCAGGTGCCCTGGATCTCGGGCGAGATGAACCAGCTGCGGGGCCGCATCGACATCGCCTTCGCCGTCCGCGGCACCCGCAACACCGGCGTCATGCGCTTCGCCAGCCACAGGCCCACCCCCAAGGGCGCCTTCGAGACCACCGCCTGGTCCCTCGAGACCTCCGACGGCCGCGTCATCGACCTCCTGTCCGACGACAGCAGCGTCGCCGCCGCCGCCGGCGATCCGTTCCAGCACACCATACCCGGCTTCGCCGACGATGGCGATCTGGAGGAGCGCCGGGAGGGGGCGGACGCGGCGGGGGTGGCGGCGGCGGCGGCGGCTACGAAGGGGTTCAGGCAGCAACTCAAGTGATATCGGGCAGGAGAGCAGAACAGCTGCTTGGGCGCTTGTTTGGCGAACACTGCAAAAAACAACACCGTCTGGATTGTGATATGATGGTGCATCCCGGTGGTTTGACTCGAGATCCTTGGGCAATGGGAGATTGCGAGACAGGGAAATGATCAGACAGAGAGCATGGCATGGGATGGCTTGACGATAAGGAGAAGACGGACGTCTTTGTCTATCTCTATAAGGGGCAATGCCTACATCATAAGATGGCACAAATGACACGGCATGTTGGCTTGAACATGTACAATACTATGTATACTTTATTATAATACAACTAACCGCGCGGGCCATTTCCCTGACTCACTGTGCGGCTATGGTATCACAATCCATCTTCCTCTTATGCCTTTCCTCCTCCCGACTTGGGCCCTTTCATTGGCATCGATTGACCCTGGCGGTTTTCCTTCTTTATGTTTTCATTTTTTTCTTTTTCTTTCATATCTTGATTCTCCTTTTCAGGACTCCATACCCCCCATGCCATCCCATCCCCATCACAGCGCCCCCGCGACGGCCTGCGCTATCGTGCCCCCCTTCCGCATCTCCTTCAGCTCGAGGTGCAGCTTCCTCGCCTCCTGGAGGCGGTCCTCGTGGCCGGGGTTGCGCTCCAGCAGGAGGCGGCGGGCCTTCTCGATGAAGGTCTCGGCGGGCGGGGGCTTCTTGACGGCGTCGGCGATCTGGACGACGCAGCCCTTGGGCCCGGCGACGTGGCCCTTGACGACGACGAGGCCGACCTCGTTGTCGACCTTGAGCACGCGCAGGTTCTGCACCGTCACGCGCTCCCCGCCCATGCGGCCCGGCATCTTCTTGCCCGGGTGCACGCGCGAGCCGCCGCCCTGCGACGGGCCCGTCGTGCCGATCGTCCGGTGGTTCTTCGAGTTGCCGTGCGACGCCTCCTGGCCGGAAAACCCGTGCCGCTTCATGCCACCGGCGAACCCCATGCCGCGGCTGTTGCTGCGCGCGTCGACGAACTGCCCCACCTTGAACCAGTCGGGTGCCAGGCGGACGCCGACGGGTAGGAGGCCGGCCTCGTCCCGCACGCGGAACTCGGCCAGGTGCCGCTTGGGCGCGATGCCCTTGGCCTCGTAGTAGCCCAGCATGGGCGCCGTCTCGTTGCCGGCGGTCTTGTGGCCGCTGCCCAGCTGCACGGCCCAGTACCCGTGGGTGGCGCGCGTCTTGGAGGCCACCACCTCCACCTGCTCCATCTGCAGCAGCGTGCACGGCGTCCGCTGCCCCTTGCTGTTGTACAGGGCCGACACGCCCTTCTTGATCGCCAGCACCCCCGACCGCAGCGGCGTCGACTGCGCCTTCCGCGCCAGCGCGGCTGCGGGCCCCGTGGTCGGTGCCGGGAGCCCCGACGATACCTGGTTGAACCGCGTCGGCTTGCCCCGCGGCGGTGCCGTCGCCCACCCGTACTTGACCCCGCGCCGTGCCGTCCGCGGCAGCAGGGCGTGCCGTGAGGTCAGGAGCACCCGCGAGGGCGCGGACGTCATCGCCATTGTCGCCGGGATGCCCTGGTTGAGGCCGGCTGCTGTCGTCGTCGTCGCCCATGCCCAGCGGGCCGGCATCCGTGTTGCCATTGTGTGTGTTGTGTGTTGTGTGTTGTGTGTCGTGTGTGCCTCTGTCTTCCTCCCCCGGCGGGGCTTGTGTATGTTCGTGCGTGCGTGTACGGGCTGCTGCAGTCTTCTGGCGCAGGCGAGGTTATGTTCGGGTGGGAATTGGACACACAGATAGAAGGAAGCACCGGCAGGCAAGCAACAGAGGCTGGTCGATCGATGTTCGGGCTCTGGAGCTTCGTTCAAGCAATCGATCTAGTCTGGGTCTTGATAGGCCTTGATAGGCCTTGATAGGCCTTGATAGGCCTTGAGGCTGTTAGTAGATTAGTGGGGTCGAGCAGAAAAGTTAGTGGGCTGCACTGCACGAGCCACTTTTTGCCAGCAGAAACACTAAGGTCGGTACGAAGTACATACAGTAGGTACGAAGTAAGCACCTCCAGATAAAAACACCTACATACCTGTAAGTATATACATAATGTGACTACTAGCCTACTAGGTACAGGAGGGCTCCCGGTCGTTTACCTATTCTTTGGCAGCTGGCAGTGAGTTCGAGAAGGACCCGACTGGCCTGGAGACCCGATCAGCAGAACAACACCTGCAGTGACTCGTTGGTATGAAGCGCCCAAGGACTTGATGAATCGGATGAAGCATACGGGATAGTATTTTTGTTGTTCGTAACTTTCACTGTAGCTTCATAATGGTTTACTACTTCACATCCAACGTCGTGAGCCCGTCGGCTTATGTCTACGTTGGCAAGGACAAATTTGAAAGTACGTATGATGGCCCAAGTCGTTCATACCCGGGATATGATATCTGACAGCGTGACACGCAGATGAGGAGTTGATCAAGTATGGCTGGGAAGAGGATGTCTGGTAGGTCTCTCAACGGCAGAATCGATTGAAAACAGCATGGGTTGATCGCGTATATTCATCACATCCTCTTTCTTTCTCTAGGGTATGAACCCCCTTATGCCGTATATATCCATGGATGACCGTCCGTAGAAGCTAGTCCAAGTCTCACAACGTAACCCGCCTCCCCCCTTTTCCCGCTAGGTATAGTTCCACGCAGACAAGCTGTCGAGCGCGCACATCTACCTGCGGCTGCGCGAGGGCGAGACGTGGGACGCGATCCCGCCGGACCTGCTCACGGACCTGGCGCAGCTGACCAAGGCCAACTCGATCGAGGGCAACAAGAAGGACAACGTGACCGTCATCTACACGCCCTGGTCCAACCTCAAGAAGGACGGCAGCATGGCCGCCGGGCAGGTCAGCTTCAAGGACCCCCGCCGCGTCCGCAAGATCCTCGTCCCCCAGCGCGAGAACCCCATCATCAACCGCCTCAACAAGACCAAGGTCGAGAGGCACCCCGACCTCCAGCAGGAGCGCGAGGACCGCCTGCGCGAGCTGCGGAAGCGCGACCAGGCCAACCAGCAGGCACGGGTGAGTCAAATGCCTTCTCCCCTCCCACCCCCCTTTTTCTCTTTTACTCATCCAAGAGTTCTCTTGTCACTGCGGAGTTTGCTCACATTTTACTTCTCTCTCTCTCCCGATGCAGAAAAAGGAAGAGGCGCGAGTAGCCAAGGAGCGGCAGGAGAAGAAGTGGCAGAAGGAACACGCATACGACGACTTGTTCAGCGAGGAGAACATGGAGGCGTCGAGCAACCAGAATCGCGACGAGAACTGGGAGGAGGATTTCATGTAGTAGGTAGTCGCAGTAGCAGTAGCAGTAGCAGTAGCAGTCGCTGCCCCGCTTCTACTCTCTGATACTGATAGCTACCGAAAGAAGAGAAGAGTTGCAAAGCCGCGTTGGATGCAGGATGATGTTTATGTCTTACAACAACATGATGTCTTATCCTTTCCTCCCCCCTGCACAGTGCGATTTTACGTGTAGACAGGCTACCCTGGGCGTAGAGAAGTTTTGTGCTGCAATACACCCTCCGGGGAGGGCTTCTCCTCATTGCAGATAACTTCTGCATTCAGACTCATCTATGCGTGCCCTTGGTTTCTTTCTTCCCCCTTTCATTTCCCATTCGAAGGTACACGATCCAAGAATTACATAGCAATAGAAATGGAAAAAGTAGCGAAGACCCTGGTACTGGGTATCGGGCCCAGTTCTATCGAAAGGTTGTATTGTTGCCTCCTTATTCAGGAGTCGGGACCCTACAATATGGGTCTTTCGGTCACGTCCGTTTTGGCGGCGTATTCCATAATTCCGAGGAAACACTGTATCCAAAAACACACCTCCACTTTAGCTTAGATATATTGGTTTCTTATTTCGGCAATCTAACCGCTGTGTTTGGTCTATTGCATGCTCGTATACTACCCACTCGTACGATGCGAGGCTCGAGTAGGTACGTGACGTCGGAACCCTGCCTGCCTGCATCAACAACATCAAGCCCCCTCGCCGCCGCCGCGTCCCCCGATCCCGCTCCCGACCTGGTTGATCCCGGTGCCCTTGAGGGCGTGGTCGTTCGGGTTGGGCGCGGCCTCGTAGAGGATGTTAGTCGGGGCGCGGCCGAGCGGCATCCACTCGCCCTTGAACCCCAGGTAGCTCAGCCGCGTGACCTCTTCCTCCCCGTCCCCGTCCGCGCCGAAGTTGTCCTCGAAGAACAGCACCAGCCGCTGCACCTTGCCGAACAGGGCGCGCTTGACGGGCAGCTCCTGCACCTCGGACGTCTGCGACAGCTCGAAGGCCTGCGCCGGCGCCAGCTCCTCGGCCGCCTCGAAGTCCACGTCCTCCCGGTTGAGGAACACCTTCAGCGTGCGCGGCGCCGCGGCCGACGGCGAGCTGCGCAGCAGGATCGAGTGCAGCTTCACCTGGCCCGTGAAGCTGGGGTTTGAGAAAGATATCTTGTTAGCATGTGCTATTATTTTGCCAGTTGGTGAATAGGGACGAGGATGGTAATAGTAATGGCAACAGTGTTCGCTGGCTGCGAGTTTGGTTTTGTATACGTATATAATATAAATGGTACTTACGGCACGTTGATGATGATCTGCTCGTCGGCATCGCTCGCCAGCTCGGGCTCCTCCTGCAGCCGCTCGGCCCAGGTCTTCTTGACGATGGCCTTGCCCGAGCCGGGCGACGCCTCGTTCATCGTGTTGATGGCGTCGAAGTTGATGTGCTGGTACAGGCTGTGCTGGATGGCGGGCGTGATGTCATCGGAGTGGTCGTGTTCGTGATGATCATGGCCCCCGTGGCCGTGGCCGGCATGCTCATCGTGGCAGTGTGACATTGTGGAGCAAGCGGTAATACGAAGAGAGAAACAAGGGGGCAAACGAAAAAAAGAGTTTCAATTACTTGTCAAGCGAAAGGATGGACTGGTCACTGATGTAACTCCTCGGTGCGTCGCTCAAGTATAAAGTCGTGCTTATGCTGTGTCGTAGACAAATAATCAAGTAACAATGCAGACATGTAGAATCGTAGATTGGCGATGTAGGAAAAATGCGGGTAGCCGCGGTGAAATCATCAGTTGAATACAATTTGCATCACAACCGTCGGTAGTGCAGTAGAGTTCCACACCAGCTGGCAGAATAGGCACTATTCGTTCTCGGGTCTTGGATCTTGGGACAGAATCCGGTTTCAGGAAGTTGGAATTCTTTGACGGGCATCAGAAATCATATAGGAATTCATATAGCTGTGCTACCTCCGTTTTTGCGGTGATGCCCTAGTCAACTAAGAGTCTCTCAGCTGAGGCAAGTAATAAAAAGTCGTCGAAGAATGGAGTGTGGAGCAAGTGAATTCCCAAGTTCGCCATACTATCTAATAACCTACATAGTAACCTACATAGTAACCTACATAGTAACCTACATAGTAACCTACATAGTAACCTACATAGTAACCTACATAGTACCATGATACCTACCATAGCTATCTCCAACTTGAGCATGCGTTCCTGGCTTTCTTGGTCGTACGGAGTCCCACTCGATCATTTGCTAGGTTTTATGTTACGAATCCAAGCACCAAACACATTACGGTCTTCCAGGTTGAGGGCGAAGGACCGACTCTTGTTAACTTATACATGACAATAGCATTGAATTTCTCCCACGAGTAGTGCACCGAAACGCCTTTGAGAATAAGACAACCAGGGGGATACGAATGTAGGTAGACAACCCGCCCCCTTTTCGCCCGTGCCCTCAGAACCCACCCTTCCTCTTCGGCCGTTTCTTGGGTCTCTGCGCGAACGCCCCGGGGACCGGCTGTGACATGGTTATGGGGTCGGAGTGCAGAATTGGGACCTGCTGATGCTGCTGTTGTGAGTAGGCGGCGGCTGCAACGGGCTGCGAAGTGCGCTGGCTGAAGCGCGCCGTTTCGGGCGCGGGCTGGGTCGACGGCAGCTGGCTCGGTTCGCGCGATGCCAGCTGGAGGAGCGTTTCGGCACGCCGTCGCTTCCGTGACTCCCGTGCCAGTCGCCGCGCTTTCCGTTCCATACCCGGCGTCACCTCCTTCTCTTTGTCGAGGTCGAAGACGTAGTCGTTCGGATCGGAGCCGAGGCGCCACTGGTCGAGGAGCTCGAAATTCTGTTGCCGCTTCGGGACGAAACGCCCGGAGGAACCCGTGTATGACCTCAGGAGGGCCATGGCGGGCTCCTCCTCTTCATCTTCATTGGGATTCCCGTCTTCGTCTCCACGAGATTTCTCAGTAGCGGTAAACTGAGATTCTACACTCGACGATCTCTGGGAGTGGGGTTGAGATTGAGGTGCCGGAGAAGAACTAGTGGCAACGAGTAGATCATCCGGATGGTCTACTTGAGACGAACCTATTGGTTCGTGTTGTTCTTGGGTATCAGGTAGATCTAGTCTACCACATATTAGACCGCATAGCGATAGATACAGGTCACAGGCCATCTTCTGGAGGACCGCGGGCCTCGACGCTATTATCCAGGTGCTATCCCCGTGATCTCGAGATATACCTGCACCTAGGTCGAGCAACTTAGTATGCACATCTCCTAGAGACGATCCTGACTGTTCCGGTGCTTTGCCACCGGATAATGAAAGATCGAGGAGCAGTAAACTCGGGTCAGCGTGCTGAAGGCGCTCGACTTCAACATCCCATTCATCAGCTACAAGGCTGATATCTTGGGGCAAGTCATATTGACGAATGATTTGTAGCCTGTATATATATTAGCCTTTGCTTGGCCAGCGAACTAGTGCAGGAAGCTTACAGGGTGGTGGCAGGCATTTTACCGGTATCAATAGCTTCTTGAACGGCATACTGAACGGCATCGAATGGACTTGAACCAAAGGTATGCTTGAATTTCACTTGGTGATGAGCTGGTCCCTCAAACGCAATGTTGAACTGTTCGTATAGCAGCTTGAAGAACCGCTTAGATGCTGGAAGAGTCAAAGGCCGATTCCTCCTCTTGACACCCCTTCTATCCGCACTTAACTCGCTTTGAAGGATATCGAGGTAATCCGGGACTACGAAGCGTGATCCTAGATATCGAATAACCTGTTTTCTCTCACGCATAGAGTTTTTAGGCTTCCCATTTTTTTGATCTGGAGCAGCTATGTTATCGATTGGCTTTGTCGAAGATACGCAAAGTTTGCTCCCGATGTTGAATTCAGAGTCCAGAGTGATTAGCTGGTAGAAACGCACTTGCTGTTGGACATAGGAGCTTGCGCTTTCACTGAGTGTCCCGGAAGGTTGTCTCGCTACGACTATAGGATGCAGGTGTATAGTCTGAAGTGGATAGCTCCGTAGAGTATCCTGAGGAGTCTCTAGGTGTATAGCCTCGCGATAGAAACTTACAAGTTCCGAATCATGCTTCGTGATGCTGACATGGAAAATATCCAACCAGGTATTCCCAGTGGAATATATGGTGGCCAGTGTCGTTATCTGCCCCATCGAATTAGCCCCCGGAGCAATGCTCAGCTTCAGGCTAGTGGAACCGTCACGGTGGTGAGGCGTAGAAAGCAAAATAGACCAATGTTTTGTCAGTTGGTCCCATCTTAGGCCAGGGCCTGAAAATAGGCCAACTAGGAAAACTCTCGACGTAGTCAAAACAAAAAAGTATCGCGGATCCTGAGTACTTGGTTGAACATCAAGAATGCGCCCCAAGCCTATCTTAGGCACAAATGCTATATCTGGCAGAAATAGGTTGGTGTTCAGGTCAAGAAGCCTGAGTAGCTTCGAGTTTGCTAACAGCAACGTCGACGATCGCTCCAAAGGTGGGATCCCGCCTTGTGACGGGGGCAGAGACGTATCGTCTTCGAGGTCTAATGCCTCGAGCTCGTGCAATGGATCCTCCGAACCACCGACCCAGAAGGCTGTGTGCCAATCTGCACGGCCTGTAGCTTGACGCGGTAGTCGTTTTAAAACGCCGTCTTGGACATGGCCGCATCTGTTGAGGCTGATCCTTGGTTTTCTGGAAGCCTTGAGCCGGATGCCAGCCACATCCCATATGCTCCAGTAGCCCTTCTCATCTATCAGGACAAGCTGTGCCGGGTTCGATCGCGTGTTGGGGTTGAACGCTGCGTCGGTATGGGAGCTGCCACCCGTCTCGCTTGTCGAGAGAGAAAAGAGAGAATTCACCGCAATACGGGATGCCTCTTCGCCATTGGACAACCTAGGCCCGATAGCAATTTTCCCGAATTCCGGCTGGAAGACTCGAGTCTCGGAGTCCCATTGGACTATCAACCAACGCGTCGGATCGTACCTCTTCGAGTCGACAACGCACTTCATACGGCGGATGGAGCCGATACCACCCTCCCAAGTCGCTGGTTGGTAGTCGCTCACATCGAGAAGGCGCAAGCCAACCGTTTCATCGTTCTTCCAGCGCCATTCATCCTGGTCTAGCCTCGACAACTGGAGGATATTGTTCGCGCCGCCTACAGCTAGTGCAAGATAGGGGGCACTCGAAACAGTTGTGGCATTGCTGCGATCGGTCAATTCACCAACTGCAAACAGCGCTGGCTGCCATAACACATCGCTATCTGGTTCCTGCGGCGAATGTGCTTCTGAGAGGAAATCGTGAACTACTCCATTGCCAAGCCTGGCCTCTGGGTGAGACTTCAGAAGCCATGTCTTCTGTCTCCTGCACTTTTGCCATGTATGCACGGAACCTTCGTCGGAATACTGTGGGGCATGGTCTGCCGAATACCACTTCTTATATGCAGATATCTGCTTGAAGCAGGGCCCTTCACGTGGCATTAGCCTGTGTTACTATGATGTCGGATGTCCCCTTAAGAGGTACCTACCCTTTTGCACAATGCTCCTTGCGGAATGCCAATTGCAATCCTCCGCCTGACCAACACCGAAAGGTTGAAACAATAGGCGTCCTGCGTGTCCTAGAAACGATTCCTTGGGATGCCTCTCAGTCATCGGCGGAACCGGGGTCAATGAATATCCTCTCAAAAATAATCAACCGCTGTTGGCTGTACATAGCGATGCTTCAAGAAGCCAGAAAGCAGAAACTAACTAATACTTCGAGGGGAAGTACAGTGAATTAATGTTGGATGTTCCAAAGGGAGAGGAAAAGAAGGAGAAAGGAGGCTTTGACCAAGGAATACAATCTTGCAACGACCGACTTATTCAATCGCGAGACTTGCGTCTAAGTCCAGATGAAATAAATCATTAAAAAAAAGGTTCCATTCCAGCGCACGTTGTTTAAGATGGCCCGTGCGCTACTCTGCCAACCCTGGCGTCTCCAAGTAAACAAAAGAGCAAATGCGGCGGTAGCTAAGCGCTAATTGACTACCTACATACATACCGTATACATACATACCTACCTGCTACAACCACCCAAGCTGTTTAATTGACAAGACACATGCAAATCTATGTCATACATACAGAGTAGTAACGACTCTCCCCTCGATCTCATTGCACCATTTCATTACCCCCGCCAGGCTCAACATCTCGACAGACTTCCTCGATTCGAATTTCGCCCCGCCTAGCGTCAATCTATTTTCGATTACCGCAATCGCAACCATGAGTTCGGCATTCGAGCCTTCGCTCTCCTCGAGCCTCAGCGGCCGACCGCCCATGTCGGCCATGGCCCCCTCGATGGCCGACTCCTTGCCCAGCATCGACTTTGGCTTCGACGAGCTGCGCGATCGCATGAGCAAGTTCACGGCGAAGTTCGACGCTTTCATCGAGCAGGGCCGGAAACGGGTGCTGGAAGAGCGCAACACATTCCGCATGAACGTTGCCGAGCTGCAAGGTAAGTGAGGGGGAGCGAAAAAAGGGAGATATGCACACACACACACACGTAATCTCGACGAGAAGGCTGACCTCTTGTTCCCCGGCACGCAGAGGACCAGCGCATGAAGAAGAAGGACATGGAGATCCTGCAGCACAAGACGAACACGCACCAGCAGACGATCGCGCGCGAGGCGGCGGAGAAGCGGGAGATGCAGGCGGCGATCGCGCAGCTGGCGGCGCAGCGGGACCGGAACCTGGCGGCGCGGGACGCGCTGCGGCAGCAGATCGCGGCGACGCAGCGGGAGATCGACGCGCGGCTGGCGGCGCAGCGGGCGCACGCGGCCCGGGTCGAGGCGCAGTCGCGCTTCAACGTGCCCGAGCTCGACTTCTGGGTGGCCAACCTGGGCCTGAAGATCGAGGGGGCCGGGCGCGCCGACCGCCTCAAGTTCGTCTACTCGCACGTCGACGACCGCGACTGGGACCGCGAGGCCTGGTTCGAGCTCGCCACCGGCGCCCGCGACTACGACGTCCGCCACTGCCGGCCCAAGCTCGAGCGCGAGAAGGTCGAGCGCGTGCTCGAGCGCGTCAACGAGACCCGCGAGCTCGTCGTGCTGCTCAAGGGCATGCGGGAGCTGTTCGTCGAGGCTATGAAGTCATGATGCTGGTGGTTTGCAGCTGTCTGGTGCGCTGGAATTGGATAGGTACTTGGCTGCCACTTTTCACTTTTGCTTGGAGTACGGAGTCTGCGGAAGCGGTTGGGCTGTAACTATGTTCGAATGCCATGGCGAATTGAATGATACCTGACTACCTTACCTAAACTATGATCATCACACTATACACTACATGATCACCCCCTTTTCTCCCTTCTGATCTTATACATCTAGAACTTGCAAGTGAGATCATCTTCATCATATAAACCTATGTGTAAATTGCTGTTACACAGGTATCCATTGCTGCTCCCTGCCAGCCTGGGTATGGAAGTATCACGGATGTTGGTTACACTTCAGACGGCAGTGGCGCCTGGAGAACGTTAGTAGTACCTGATAGGTACAATACTTACGTAGGTACCTAAGCTGCTAAAGTACACCTTAGGGCGCGGGGGGGTGTTTTAAAAACAGTTTCTGGGAGGGTTTTCTAGGGGTAATTCCTTTTCCTGTAAAATTGTTCCTTTCATTTCGTTGTAATTAAAGGGTATTTGCCGTTCAAAGTGGCTTGCATTTGAAAATCGTTTTGCGGTCGTAACTGGGTATTGGTTACGTAAGAATTTTGGACTTTAAAACTATTTTTAAATGAAAATTATTTTCAGCTACCAATAAGGTAACCACATCGTTTTTGAAACCAGAGCTAGCCCCAAAAAAAAGAATAGTACCTATTACTAAGCTGGTATATTATACCTATATACCAGCCGGAAGGCCAGCCAGATTTTTTTTTTTTTTTTTTTTCATTATCAGAATCGAACTTAAGGTTTACGGGTTATAAGGTTACACTATACATACAAGGCTTACTGTTACGGCTACGGCTACGATTATATACATACAAGCTACGGAATCACAATTACCCACTAGGCTACGCACGGTAGTGGAAACTTTCTTATTCTAACCTATAAGGTCTCAATAACGGGTAAGTGTTCCACTAATAGCCTAGCCAAAAAAGGAAAACTAGCCCCAAATTGGAAAGCTGGTCCCAAAAGCGTTTTGGCTCGCAATACACTTCGGCCGAACAAAACTCTTTTGAAGCCACCAAAATCCTAAAGCAGCCGGAATGGCTGTCATAGTATAGTACATGATGAGTACCTATCGTTACTTCGGTTTGTAAGCACCATCATAAGGATTTCCAGTCTGGAAAGGTATTAACAAAGTACTTCTGCTATAGCAATTGGTGTTGCAGCTTTAAAGACCCCCTAGTCATCGTTTCTAAAATACCCCCCCGCGCCCTAAGGCAGTATCAGAGTATTAGGTTGACTGGGATTCCGTCTAGCCCCACCAATGGTCTGCAAATGCTCAACCGACCTCTAACAATTGGGCCTTAACAATTGGACCTTAACAATTGGACCTCCAAGTACTACGACCCAATCTCGTCCAAACCTACGCGACAACCGCGTCGAAGAGACCGGTAGAGAGGGAAACGATAACGATAACAATAACAATAACAATACAATACAGTATACTACGAACAAGTATTACCGCCATCATGCCTCCTGCCGCCACCGACAATGAGAAGCAGCAGGCCGCGCAGCAAGCGGTCGACATTCTCCACGAGATATCCACCATCCTAGTACGTCCGCAGTCATGTGCTTCTGCTTTCTGGGGGTTTAGGGGGCTTTGGGAGGTTGATATAGCAGTTGGAACCAAGCTCTACTTTAACACTTAAACAGTCGTCTTTGATCACGTATCCAAATAAACACTGACCAACCGCTCAACTACTATCTAGAACTGCCATCTTGACCGCCGGACCTTGTCCATTTGCATCTCCATGATCGAGAACGGCGTGAATCCGGAAGCGCTCGCTGTAAGTAGTAGTAGTAGTAGTAGGCAGTAGTCTTCGAGACCAGAATGACATTCTCCTTCTCCTTCCTCTTCCCATCCGAGCGCGCCCCCTTCCCCCCCTTCCTTCAAATGCAGGCGGTAGAAGGCTGGCTGACATGGACCTGCACGCAATGCAAAGAACGTGGTGCAATACCTGCGGAAGGAGGCGCAGAAGATCGACTTTGCTAAGGGGGCCCGCTGAGGGTTCTCCCTTCCCTTCCCTTACCCCATTGCCCACTCTTGCGTCTCACCCCTAAAACTGCATTGGATTGAGATCCAGTATCAGTGGTATCTATCTAGCATGACGATGGCGGAGGTGCGGCATCAAAGTGCACAGGGCAGCCCGTCTAGGACCCTGCTATCGATCGGCCTTGACATCGTAGTCTTCCATTGGCCTGTTTGGTCGTCCTCCTGCCTGCTGGACTCGAAGGGATGTACATGGAGTTGGCAGTGTCATCGTGTCCCCCTTGTGAGGATCCACCGTCGAGGGACTCAACGGTATTTCAGCCTGTATAATAATAGGTTATTACGACGTGTAGAACTGCTCCTGTCAATGGCCTACACGCATCATGAGCTCTCCGTGGAAGGCAAGAAAGCTATTGACTTGGTTGTTTGGGATGTCGAATCGTTTAGAACAAAGCAGATCAAAGCATATTTCAAGGGTCTATTAAGAAGGCAAATGGCATAGACGGGGCTTGTCAACCAACGTATCTCCTTAAACTTTTTGATACTCGCTCGAAAACGCCTGGATGATCTCAGAATATGATTATCAAGTCTCTAGGTATCTATGAAGAGGGTGCTCTGCGCCCCGTCACCCCATGGCTCCCCTACCTATAGATACACTTTACAGAAGTACAGTACCGTACACCTCAGCCAGCCGAGGACCGACCCCCTTTTACACGAACTCCATATCGCCCCGCCCCTAATTAGAATCAAGCACTATATCTCACGACGCCACCATCATACATACGATCCTGTGCTGCTGTGTGCTGCTGCTGTGTGAAATTGTTGCGGCTAGCCTGATGGAACCTCTAGTCCTCTTCGTCGTCCACGTCTACCCACCGGGTCCAGCTGCTCCGCGGCCCGGTTTCCTTGTCGGTACCCACCCCGTCCGCGTACTTGCTCTCTTCTTCCTCCCACTTCAGCCGCTCCACCCGCGAGCGCGCCAAGAACGCCTGGGCAAACCGCCAAGCCTCGGCATCGGCGAGGTTCCACGATTCGACGGCCTCCCGCAACCGCACGTCCTCGTCCGCCTTGGACTTGACCAGTTCGCGCGCTCTTTGCAGCAGGGCCGGCTCCTGCTCCAGTTCCTCCTCTTTCGGGATCGGCCCGTCGTTCGGGTCGTGAGGCGCTTTTGGACGCCTCTCGGGCCCGGGAACCGGGGTCTCCGATTTCCCGTCGTCCGTGGCATTGTGGGGGAGCGCGAAGCCGAACCACCAGTCCAGGTCATG
Source organism: Diatrype stigma (assembly GCA_022225965.2). Taxonomy (NCBI): domain Eukaryota; kingdom Fungi; phylum Ascomycota; class Sordariomycetes; order Xylariales; family Diatrypaceae; genus Diatrype; species Diatrype stigma. The sequence continues at coordinate 447,368 of JAKJXP020000007.1, forward strand.
CGGAACACTTTCCCTCTCGGCCGTCAGCCAGATGGAATGCGCCGTGGCGTGCTCTCCAGCAACGGCCTCCTTGAACTTGATGAGACGAGGCGTGCCACCGACACCGGTTCCCAGGAGGTCTTTGAAGAGTTTACGAAGCCACTCGTCGCGCTTCGTCTTCCGCCTGACCCAGGGGACGTCAATGGATTCACTGAGAGCATTGAGAGACTGCAAAGTGTATGGATGGGGAACAGTTCCAATACTGAATAGCCCAGACGTATTACGGTAGGGGGCAGGGGTCGCAATTTTCATTGGGTGAGACTTTATGCACGGCGAGCACTTCGGAATATTAGGTGGGCACGATAATGGTTCCGGCGAATCCCCACACGACGCAAGCCTTGTGGCGAGGTCGAATGCCGGCTCGATCATATATGTCGTATGTTCCGGCAGTGGTTTAAGGACAGCTACGCCATGATCAAATAAGTCTTGCCAAGTAGTATGCAGATGCGAATTCACAAGCAAGTTCAGATCCCGCAATCCGGCAGCGCGATTGGGGTTCATTGCACCCGCGACACTTTTGTACTTCGATTCAATAGTATTTGTGTCGTAGAATGCCAGCGAAGCATGCGTTGGATCGACTTGGAAAGTATCACTGGAGACGGCAGAGATGAAATCCTTGGCACCCTTGACTTTCGGGGTTCGGAGAGCCTGAGTGATGGCTGCCGTGATCTCGGATTTGGAACCAGCGAACAATGCATCTTGTAAGCCTTCCCACCTAGTCAGGGCTGGGTATTCTCCGCGACGCAGATAGGTGATCAAGGCATCCTGGCGCGAACCCATGGGAAACAAGTACTGATGAGACAGTAGGCCTCCTCCCATATTTTCCCAGGCCAGCCATCGCATCATGTCTTTCTTGAAACCAGGCTCCAGTTCTAGTGTTTGTAACTCGGCGTATAGGGGGTTGTTTGTTGCTTCGGCCGCACTTAATATGACTGGCCTAAACCCTTGTGCCCACCAAGCACGTCTCCAAGTGAGGAGCAATTCGCTCTCGGCCTCTTTGGTAGACTCATCCTTCTTTACCGTCGTGTCGTAGTAGCAGTATATCGGGGGTCTGTCCTTCAGAGGCGGAAGAAGCGAACGGTTCTCGTCCAGGGTAACGGAAGAGGAGAATGGACTGAGCCAGTTCCAGTTGGAGTACCAGGAGCTTTCTCCGTAGGTCGAGTTCTTCTGGATCGGCGGTGGGTGCGCCGCAGGTCTAAAAGGATTCAAGATACTGGATGAGAAGGAATCTTTAAACTTGGGTATAGAAATCTTATGGTCTGCTAGACTTTTGGACAGACTCGGCCCCGTTGGTATAGCGCCCGGCAATGTAAAGAAGAGCGTGAACAAGGCGAATAGTCCTAGGCTAACGAGGAAAAAGGAAACCCGGCGCGGCCCTAGTCGCAGGCCGAGGAAAGTTGGACGTTTCGGCATGTTGTTGAGCGAAGCTAAAGTTCGATCGTGGTCGTCGATAAAGAAGCACGGAGGACCACGAGCTGCGGACGGTAGAAACACTATGCAGCAAGTAGGGACATAGACACCTTGGATATGGGCTATAAGGGCTGCCCAGGTGGTCGTTCGCCGGAGCTGCGAGGGGATGTCCAACCTTGAATACAGGGACACCTACTTCATCCAGGAAAGTGTCAATGAGGAATTAAGGTTTCATGGTACCTGCAGGTGTATGAGAATATTCGGCCGATCAGCCAGCCTAAGTGAGGATATGATCGGGCGATTACCACCAGGAGCTGTAGGTTCCCTTATCTTAATTCTTGTGTCGATATCGTTGAAGGGTCTGAGGGTGACGGCATTCTCGATAATTACGTACGTAGGCGACGTGTACGCTCCTAGCTGCTGCTCCTAACTTTCTGAATTAGGTCTGCCGAACATATGCGGCAGGGGGGCGGGATCATTAGCCCTTTCTGCCCCCTGTCCGGCTGTCCGTTACAAGGTGTCAATGTACCTAGACCCCGGTCCGGCTGTACCTAACTTGAGCGTTTGGGACCTTTAGGTATGTACTGTATGTACGGATTGCCCTGCAGGGCAGCTGGGCAGGTAAGCTGACACGCCGCTGGAGGCTGGATAGGCGGGACAGCCACACTGTCACACTGTCTTTGCGGGCTCTGAACGTGCTTAACAGTGCAGTGTGGCTCATGTGGCTGCCACAATCAGCCAAGACCTCGGACCTTCAGCTCATCATCCGATCGCTTGGGTTCCGCTTCCTAGCCACACCTCCACCCCACGTGACAGTGGAAAACCGCACCTCCCTCCCACACAACTAAAATTCCGTTAAAATAAATCTCACCTTCGCGACTCTTAGGCCTGCCGATATCCACGCCTCAAATCAACACAACTTGAGAAAGACAACAACGTCTTTTTTCATCAGCGACAATGGCCCCCGCAGCGAGCTCCGGTGCGAAGAAGCAGAAGAAGAAGTGGTCTAAGGGAAAGGGCAAGTTTACCATCAATCTCCTGGAGAATATCTGCAGCCTGCAGCCTGCAGCCTGCAGTCTTAACGACGACGGAGTTGTCGATTAGGAAGTAATTCGTTGAGTGCGCCTCGGCTGACCTTGCATCTCCATTACAGTCAAGGACAAGGCCCAGCACGCCGTCCTGCTTGACAAGACCACCTCCGAGAAGCTCTACAAAGATGTCCAGTCCTACCGCCTTGTCACAGTCGCCACCCTCGTCGACAGATTGAAGGTCAACGGCTCCTTGGCGCGGCGGTGCCTGAAGGATCTCGAGGAGAAGGGCCAGATCAGACCTATCGTCACCCACAGCAAGATGAAGATCTACAGTATGTGTCCCTTGTGGTGAGAAACTCGGACCGCTTCGCTGACTTGGAACGTAGCCCGGGCTGTCGGTGCCTCGGATTAAACTTCGATCACCTCATGATACGATAACGGAAAACACGATTTCGGTCGACACGAGTTTGATGGACCAGATGATCAGATAAATGGTCACAAATGGATCCAGGCATTTGATCCACGGCGTAGCATATTGGGACGGGGCTCATGGTTTAAGGCTTTTTGCAGCCACAGCTTTACGCAGATATGGTAAATCAACGTACCTGATTCCTTCTGCGCACCACCGCTTAGGGACCATCCAATCAATGATATTGTGATGTGAATCAACCGTGTGTCCACCTCAGCAGTCTTGCAACATTGTGTGTGTATACCATATGCCTGGATTATTACGATGTTTCCCACGTCGCATCGTTACTCCTTACTATCTACCTCGACAAGCGATCAATATATCCGCCTGAAAGTATACAACTAGACGCCAGCTGTCGGTGCGTTCAGTAGTAACACAAATGGACTCAAATCTGTAGTCAGCAGCTACGTGCGCAGATGATGCTGTAACTCAGCTGAGCATCAGTTGACTCCCTACTTGACACCAAAATCACCTGGTAGCCCCGGCTACATAGAATTAAAGTAAAAGGTTTAAGGCCCCTGGTTATGAGGCATGTGAGGGTTCTTCCTGAAGGATAGATACCCCACGTAGAGCCTCGGGATAGCCTTGGCATAGGACCAAGGGATAACTGGCAGATCCACTGGTTGAGCCGAGAATTTGATATGGGAAGCAAAAGACCGGCGATCATAGGCCAAGCATCCAATCTCCACCAACTTAGTACTTGTGTATGTAGCAGAATTCATAGTGTACGCACACGACACATTGATCCATCTTAGAAAGATGATGATGTAATTTAAAACATCTTGATACACAAACAGAACCTAGGTGGTCAAAGCAATACCTAAACCAGCACAGTTAGGATGACGTGCAGGAATATTTCCCGGAGGTTAGCATGATAACATCTATACCTATAGCACTTCCTTTCCCGCCCAGTATTATAAGCGCCCAACTACGCGGGCTTATACCAATGCTACCTTTATAGGCAGTTCGTCCGGGAAAAGAATTCCAGGTGCTATGTAAAGAGGTTGTAAATATTTTCCATGGCTTTCCAGGTGCTTGAGCCGTAGTTGTCCAGGTGTTAGTTAACTAGGTCCCTTGCTATTAGTTTGCATAGCTGTGCCTAACTTACCTAGACCTACCTAGGTAGTGCTAAGCCGTTATCTCCATCAACTTGATTGGAGATTCCGATATTGTCCGGCGGAAACGTAGGTATGTAGGTACCTGCCTCCTACATACCGAACGGCCTACGGAGTAAGCTAACACCTACAGCGCTTCAGGCCGTAGGTAAGGCAGGTTAGGCAGCTTGAGGAGCTCAGTAGGGCAGCATCCAGGAGGAATAGGTGTCCACAGCGGTATTTAGACGTGTTTACGTAGTAAGCGTAGGTACCTACCACGTAGTACAGCGCAAAAAGCACCTGCAGTGCAGAGGAGCTTCCCAAACCCCAATGTTCCTACCTGGAAGTCAGAAACGTCTGTCTACTTGCACGTGACTGGCCAATGGGTAGGTAGTTACCTATGGGGCAACCGTGTACATAGTGGAATGTACATACAGTAGATCCCCCGATGCCCCGATGCCCCGATGCCCCGATGCCCTGATGCCCAGATGCCCCATTGGCAGTTGCCCGCACATAACTATAACTACCTAGTAGTACATACCTACCTAACAGCACAGCAAGCGATTGGATTGGGCGATTGGCAGGGTCTCCTACTAGAGTTAGCGGCGGGTCCGGCCCCCGGGAAGAGTCGCTTGAAAAGCTGCGCTTTCGTGCACCTTTACCGCTAAGAATTTTTTCCCTCCTCCCCCAGAGCCTTCCAGTCGCAGTAGAAATATTTCTCTCGACCTGCCACCACCACCCACTTCCAGTTCTTCCATCTTCCTATTTTTCCCATTCAACCATCTCTCCACTCCGTCTTTTCTTCACAGGTCAAGGTTCTTTGATCAAGAGTAGACAAGATGTCCACTACTGAGAAACCCAAGGTCTTGGGCATGCCGGTAAGCAGCTGAAAATTCTTCCATCTTCCAAAATTCCCTCGCACCCGTTTCCGATTGAAGATGCTCGCCGATTATACCTATCAACCGACGTCTCGTACCTTGGGGCATCCCCATTGGTCCTGGAAGGTGGCAGGGCAAATCGGCCTGCCTTCAAGAAACCGCGAGATGACCTTGGTCAGGATTTGAGCGGTTTAATGGGATGCGATGGGGCGCCGCATTTTCGCGCATCAGATATCAATATCAATATCAGGTTTTACTATGAATATTCGCTAACGAGCAATGTGTTTAGCCCTTCGTGGCCGACTTCCTGATGGGTGGTGTCTCCGCCGCCGTCTCGAAGACCGCCGCTGCCCCCATCGAGCGTGTCAAGCTCCTGATCCAGAACCAGGTACGTCTTTGATAAGCCCCTTATCACGATGCTCCGCAGAACATCGAGCTCATCGCTCATCATGGGTCGGGCCTTTGGTCTCCACCATGTGTGCTTTGGGTTGAGCGGGCTCGTGATGAGAGAGTGCTAATGTGCAAGGTCCGAACCCGGTCCGCTGACACGCAATGCAGGATGAGATGTTGAAGACCGGCCGTCTCGACCGTAAGTACGCTGGTATCGGCGAGTGCTTCAAGCGTACCATCGCCGACGAGGGTGTCATGTCCCTGTGGCGTGGTAACACTGCCAACGTCATCCGATACTTCCCTACCCAGGCTCTGAACTTTGCCTTCCGTGACAAGTTCAAGGCCATGTTCGGCTACAAGAAGGAGAAGGACGGATACGCGAAGTGGATGGCTGGTAACCTGGCCTCCGGTGGTGTAAGTTGCTCCAATCTAGCAGCAGTGCGCCATCCATGACTAACCAAACATTAGGCTGCTGGTGCCACTTCTCTTCTCTTCGTCTACTCCCTTGACTACGCCCGTACGCGTCTGGCCAACGACGCCAAGAACGCGAAGAAGGGTGGTGACCGTCAATTCAACGGTCTGGTCGATGTCTACAAGAAGACTCTGGCTTCTGACGGTGTTGCTGGTCTCTACCGTGGTTTCGCTCCTTCCGTCCTCGGTATTGTCGTCTACCGTGGTCTGTACTTCGGCATGTACGACTCGATCAAGCCCGTCGTCCTGGTCGGCCCTCTCGCCAACAACTTCCTTGCCTCGTTCGCCCTTGGTTGGGTCGTCACCACCGGTGCCGGTATCGCTTCTTACCCTCTTGACACTATCCGCCGCCGTATGATGATGACCTCCGGTGAGGCCGTCAAGTACAACGGCACCATGGACGCTGCCCGACAGATCGTTGCCAAGGAGGGTGTCAAGTCCCTGTTCAAGGGTGCTGGTGCCAACATCCTGCGTGGTGTCGCCGGTGCTGGTGTGCTCTCCATCTACGACCAGCTCCAGGTCATCCTCTTCGGCAAGGCCTTCAAGGGTGGCTCTGGTTAAACGATCCCACAACTGGATAGACGCGAGGAAGGGGGTGGATATGTAATACCCTGGACTGGGCGGTTTGCTCAGGAGAGATGGCATGGGTTGAGAAAGGGGGGACGTGAGGGGAAAGTTGGTACAGGCATCACATTGTCGTGGCGTTCTGGAACAACCGGCTTTCGCGGTGTTTGAGGAGAGCAGGCAAGGTGGTATACATATAATACCTGGCCAGCTGCCCAGCCGCTGTAATTTAGATCTTAAGCAATTCCCTTGACTGTATTCTTGCCGCTTGCGACCTGCATCCCTGCTGATTTCCCATTTCTGCTGGGTGTTTCGATCCGGTTGCATACGACTGATAGATATGAGGGTTCAATGCAGTTGCCCAGACCAAAGAAACGAATGAACGATAGACACTTCTCCTGTGGCCGGATTCACTCCTTGCCTTGTCCCTACCTTAAGCGGCCTATCACCCAGATAGTATCACCGTCCCTATCCAGCTTTAAATGCCTGGCCTCCTGAATTACGTGGCTATACCTTGGACGCTTGAGTGGTGATGTATATATGTAGTCGTTCCAGGCCTGGGGGTGTGGACCGTAGCGGCGGGCCCAATCAGGTGCCTAGCAGCTGGTATCTTTCTATTCCTTGGCCATTAGATCAACCGCGTCCAAGCGCGCTGAAGTTCAACTTTGAAATATCCCCCCCTCGTTTGTTGCATCACGCTCCCAAATTGGTACGTCAGTCGTAGATCAAACCAAACAGCAAGAGAATCTTGTCCTCGTACGGCAGAAGTGTAAACCTCACCGAGTTACTCAAGTACTGCCTCCCAACTGCCCCCGCGGTCGTCAGGCTATATTGGTGTACCTACTTACCTATACGCCATGCCACCGAAGCAATCCACATCGGCGCGAGCCTCCGCTGCGGGCTCCTCGAAGTCCAAGTCCACCGCTGGAACTTCCAAAGCCTCCAAAAACGTGCGCGCTCCCGGCGCCGCGCCCAAAAAGCCCACGTCCAAAGCGCCGGTGAACTTGGATCTGAGCGACCTCGACGACGATGACGACGACGACCCTTTCGCGGAAGATGTAGAGGAGATCCGTCGCCCGCAGCCGAAGCAGAAGCAGCCGCAGCAGAAACCTACCACTAAGCGGCGGCGACAGGAGCAAATGGATCTTGACGATGACAATGACGATGACGACGACGACAATCTTGATGCCGGAGGCGAGAACCAGGTCGAGGACGAGGATGAAGCTCCCAAGACGATCCCGCCGGACCTGCTGACGCGCCTGCTGCACGAGTTCTTCGAGAAGGAGGGCACGCGCATCTCGCGGGACGCGAACGCCGCCGTCGCCAAGTACATGGACGTGTTCGTGCGCGAGACCATCGCCCGCACGGCCGTCGAGAAGGAGAGCGGGTTCCTCGAGGTCGAGGACCTGGAGAAGGTCGCGCCGCAGCTCCTGCTCGACCTCTGAGCGAGCTGAGGGCCGCAAGTTATAGGCCATAGGTCATAGATAAGGTGAGGGGAGGGAGGGCAAATGTACGGCGCGTGGATTAACGACCGGTCGACCTATGTACCTACCTGGACTGGACTGCCTCCGAAATCATGGGCGGCTGTTGGCGTGGGCCTCGCTACTGTGCAGTCAGTGAATGATCTCCACGGCTGGCTTATCGAATTCTCCGTCGTATATGTCGGAAAGCAGTACGCTTCAATGTAAGCCTGGCACCTATATGCTCCTCGTTTGCAATGCGCTCACCAGATCGAAAGCCAGCTAGCATGGCTGAACAGCGATCTCCACCGCAACTCGAGCATAATAAGGCCCAACTGCGCATTGCCCTCCGGCGCAACGTGGGACACTACGCAAGGGTGTATATATCAGGAGAATCCGGGTAGGGACCCGAGCTTGTCTAATTCGAGCATACTGCTGTCATGTTCCAGTTTGTCATCTCAAAGTGGGAAAGAGTCGGACTCGCACCCTGACAATTCCCATTCGCTTCGGCAAAGCTAGGTCTTAGGGCGTCCGTGCGAACCCTTCATGGGCACGTCGTCGTGGCCGCTGGCTTGAAGGTCCCCAACAGAGTTGGCGGTACATTCAAGCTGGCACTCTTCAGGTCATCAAGTTTACGACGTACGCGAGGAGATTTGTGTCCTCGGGGATATCAGATAGAGACATCGGGTGCTTCTTACGGGACACCTGGTCTTGTGCCTATGGGGGCCTCTACATAGTAACTAGAACATAGAACATGACCGCCCGCCGTCTTTCGTGGCTACGAACCGGTCACTGTGTTTTTCTAATACGAAGAACTACTTGAGGTGATGCCACTAGTAAACCTACATGAACTCATTATCCAGAGCCAAACATATCTTCGATTGATATCTGTCCAGACAGCGTTCCTGTATGGGGAAAAAGATAGGGGGGGGGGGGGGGGGGGGGGAAGGGAAAAAATGCTGGCGTTACTTAGAAACGCGGTTTGTTACCGTGCTGAATGACACGAGATCGGATTGTGCGTACTGGAAAAGGTACCTCGAAACGTAGCCATTGCCCCTCACGGACTTTCTATCATGTAGAGCAGTCCGCTATGACACTATCTGGCTTAGTGAAAGACGGCTCTGCGTAGGGCAGGATCCAGCATGTGCTGTAGCTAGAATTTTGAATTATTAGATTATACGGGTACATGGTAATTAGCTGTTTACAGCATTCTATTTTGCGGAAGCTTTTTGCTGAAAGCTGTGTTCATCGGGCAAGCCACCTAGATAAATTACATCCACCGTGCTAGACTTGAGGCTTTGTTTTGCTATTAGGTAGCACGAAGTTAGACTGCTACAGCCACTCATCTCGGCTGAGGGCGCCAAGCATATAGGTTACTCGAAAAGGTAAACCTGAATTCACTCGGACGAGACCTGATGGCGTGACACGAGGCTGAAAAGTGGTCAATCTTGCAGTTTGGGATGTTTTGGGGTGGATTAGGGAGCTGTTCTAAACAATTGGTTCTAAAGATCGCAGCTGAAGTCTGAAGATCTCAACCACAGCATGTGTAAGTAGGTACTATGTAAGTATGTAGTAGTTCCGTGCGTTGACAGCCGGATGGGCTTGCTTCTTAACTACTTGTAGTTAATAAGACAAAAAAGACGCAGCCTTGAGGCTCTTACAGGCGACTTTCTTGTTCGCTCGGCAGTCGTCGCCGTACGTACATAGTAAAGGAGGAGATGTGACAACGGAGATGATGGGTGGGATGAAACCACGCCTGGTTTTGTGTCGCGTTACAGGCCCACAACTTGAAGCACATCCGTGCCCCGAGCGAGCCCCCAGGCCCCCCCGAACAGCCCCTGTCGCAATCCCCGCCTCCAGTGCCTCCAATGCCTCCAGCGCCTTCAGTGCCTGCCAAGCCTTACCCATCCCTTTTTAGCGCTTAAGCTTATTTCGGCTTCATCGACGTCCGATCAACTGCGCCCGCATCTCTGGTGCAGTTCGGCCAACGGATACCGGCCAGTTTGACAGTTCTGCTGTGCTTCCGCTCGGGACGTCTACGTGCCCTGTGGTTGTGGCGCCTTTGGGTGCTGGATGGGGCGTCCTCGTGTAGGTAACGCTTGGAATGACAGAAACATCCGGGTGCAAGCTGAGCGCCAGTCGAGCTTGGTGAAAATAGTTATGTTTATACAGTAAAACCTCTCCATAACGATATAAAAAAATCAACGTTTAGGTATCGTTATGAGGAGGTATCGTTATGAGGCGGTTACTTAATTTGGTTAGCGCCTCCCATATCTAATACACCATACCTAAAACGGTAAAAGTATTCGCAAATCCAGTAGGTTTTCTGAGAATTCCTGCAATATATCGGTCATTTTCTTTCCCAAAATGGCTAGATTCTACCTCGGTACAACGATTTTGGTGGTGACTAAGCGGGAAATTTTAACGATATCTGAAGTATCGAGGTTATCGTTATTTGTATGGTAAAAATAAGAAATCAGGATATCGTAACGTTATAGAGAGGTATCGGTATGCCGCGGATCGTAATGGAGAGGTTTTACTGTATGCAGAAATGGTAGTTTCACGATACGAAGGACTAACGTGGGGATAGCCAGAGATCAACATGTCTCATTTCGTTCCATTGGCATGTCAAGCATAACTCCAGGTGTTATAGGGCTGCGTTAGGGGGCAGAGGAGACCATTGGAAACATACACTACCCAGGTAGTAGTTACGAAACTTTTGCTTCTACTGTGTAATTGCCTTTGACGGCATAGCTAAATTATGGCGAGTGTGGTTACGACTATGCCCAGAGGTGGCATGAGAAATCATCGGGCTGTTTCTCGTGGCGACGCATGTCATTAGTAACCGGGCGATGAATTCTTATTTCGGCTGGTCAGCTTTCCTTTCAGTGAAGAACCACGGCAATGTTTCAATCGCATGTCGGGTCAATGGCCAGACGTGTTTCGAAGCTCCCATTCCCAAGATCTTAGCTCCGACCCCCTGTCCGACCCCAGACGTCAAGTTTGACCAGGGGGGCGGCTTGGGCGGCATGGGCCTGGCTCACCATTAGGTACGATCATCCAGATATCAAACGCTGTTTAAATTCATGCTGTGTCCATCTGCCTCTTGGACGACCTGTTTCTCTTCTTTTTCTTTCTTCTCTCTGCTCATATTCCTCCACGTTGATACAGGATTATCTTCGGTCGTTCTTCTCGTTTTTTCCCTCTTTCATTCTTTGCAATTCATACCTAATATTCTCAAAGGCTAGTCCTTCGAAAGCGCAAGTCGCTCTACAGCTGTATTTAATATTTTATCCTGGGTTTTTGGACTATTTTCATTTTCGCTGCAAACGAATCCTCTGTATACCATATACTCTACCCTCTTTTTACGATCATCTCTTAATCCAAGATGCATTTCGCGACGAGCACCCTTCTGGCCCTTGCGGGTATGGCCTCCGCTCAGACCGTCCACGTCGTCTCGGTTTCGGGCGAGGGAGACTGGAAGCTGAAGTTCAGCCCCGACAACATCAAGGCTCCCGTCGGCGACATGGTCCAGTTCCAGTTCCGCGCCGGCAACCACAGCGTCGTCCAGTCCAGCTTCGACAGCCCGTGCGCCCCCATGGCCCAGGCCGCCGGCAGCAACAGCACCGGCTTCTACTCGGGCTACATGGACGTCGCCGCCAGCGAGGCGATGGGCATGATCCCCACCTACACCGTCATGGTCCAGGACGAGAAGCCCATGTGGGTGTACTGCTCGCAGGGCAAGCACTGCCAGGCCGGCATGTCCATGGTCATCAACGAGAAGTGAGTAGTAGCAAGCAGCCACAACCTACCTGGGTCACATACCCCCACAGTGAAACAGACAGCTAACACGCCAACTCAACAGTCCCACTGCCAACGCTAGCCGGACGCTAGACGCGTACAGACAGGCTGCCAGCGCCGTCCCCGCCAGCTCGGCAGGCGGCGATACCAGCGCCGGTGATGCCGGTACGACGACTCCCGACACCGGCGCGGGAGGTAGCACTGGAGGCGACTCCACGTCCGGCGGTTCCACGTCGGGTGGTTCCACGTCGGGCGGCGACTCAACCTCCGGCGGCGACTCTACTTCTGGTGATGACTCTACCTCTGGTGGCTCTACCTCGGGCGGCTCTACGGCAACCCCGGCAGGCGACACCGACGCCAGCACCAGCTCGTCCCCCGTCCAGGTAGCCGGCGCCAGCTCGGTCGCCGTCTCGAGCTCAATGGGCCTGATCGGTCTGGCCGCGGCCTTCTTCCTGCTATGATTCCAACACCCCGTCTGTTGTTGACCTGGGAGGGAATTTTTCTCTCCGATTATCATCTCGAACGAAGTAACCATGCGACTGTAATGATGGTACGGCCTTTAATAGAAGAGGCGGTGATTCCCGCCGCGATATAGAGATGGCGGAACAACCGACCATGTATCAGAAGGAAAATATCCCCCCGTCCCCCCTCGGAAAGGATGGTGAGCTCGCTGCGCGAAATTTAGTGTGGAGGCGAGGCAAGGCCGCTTGTATATGAGGAGGGGAGGAGAGGAGAGAAAAAAAGATTCCCGCCGCGCCCGAGAGGCGCGCGGATTGTTCGTTTGCTGTGATTGGAAATGACTGCAGCCCATTTTTATATATTAATATACCCATTTGATGAGCCAAACCCACGATAGCTCGCTTCGATGTGTGCGTGTAACTCTAAAAGTAGTATCTGTCTCCACTAAGAACTTAGAGATATGAGTCTTGTTTTGAAGCCATGGTCGCGTGGTCAGACGTTGTAGTCGATCAGGTACCTCGGAAACGCTGCATCAGTAGTATCAATATGTACATCACTACTTACATATCAGCAGGTTCTATGCAGCAAATCAATCTATAATCCAAAAATCCTCAAAGACCTTTCCCGATTACCATGGGTTCCCTTTCCTGATCCTAGTTGCCGTCCTATTCATTCCCTCATTTACCCTCGGGCGCCTTCCTCTTCTTCCGGCCCTTGGCCGCGGCGTCGCACAGCGTCTTGCGCGGCTCCTTCTCGAGCCAGTCGGGGTCGCGCCGGACGTAGCCGACCTGGGGGTACTTGGGGCTGTTGGCGAAGAAGCGGACCCAGTGGTCGAGACCGTCGTGAACGCGGCGGAGGGCGTCCTCGCGCTCGCGGCGGCGCAGCTCCTCCAGCTCGGCCTCGGTCCAGTAGCGGGCGTCGGTCTCCGGGTCGTCCAGCGGCAGGTACATCTCCTCGGCGCCGCGCATGTCGGCCGTGCGGTCCTCGGCGAAGCACCCCGTCACGAACGACCGCGCCGCGTCCGTCCCCGCGAAGTAGCTGTACCCCCCGCCGGGCCCGTAGATCCGCCGGTTCGACGACACGTCGTAGATGGTCCCGTTGATCGCCAGGTACAGCGGCTTCGACTCGTTGCGGCCGTCGAACTCGGCGAGCTCCTCGAGCGTCATGTATACCGGCCCGTGCTACAGTACCGTTCCGTATGTCAGCGCATACCTATGAGACGGATCACTTGATACTTCTTATCCTGTGCTCGGGAATCCATCGAAGCATCGGATGCGTTTCCACGTACCCATTGGGCCTTCCACCACGCGATGTCCAGGTACTTGGGCGGGTGGCGCAGACCCCAGGTGAAGGACTCGCCGCCCGAGACCAGGTAGCTGAGCCCGCACGACGCGATGACCAGGAAGCTGAGGACGCGCAGCACGTCCAGCCAGGGGCTGTAGTCGTCCTCGTCGACGACGCGCTCGCGGGCGGTGCGGCGCTTCTTCTCCACCCGCGTCGCCTCGATCTCCTCCGCCTCGTCCGTGTCGACCTCCTCCACTACGGCCTCGGCGGCAGGCTTGACCGGCTTGCCCCCGGCCTTGCGGTTCCGTACGGAGCCCCGGGTTTCCGGCATCGTGGGTTACTACTTGGGTACCTGTATGTTTGCTGGGGAAAAAGAACGAAGGGTGGGAAGGAACTCGGTCGTTAGAATGCCATACAGCTAGCCACTTCCTTTTGGGGGGGAACGAGAACGAGAACAACAGCAACGACGGCAGCGATTTCTTGTTCAAGGATACCACGGAGGGAGACGTGGCATGATCATGGTGATCTCTACCTGGCTGGAGCTGTCCCGGTTCGGTTACGTAGGCCAGGTAGGGGTAGGTACCGGTACCTATGTAGCTATGCTTCTTCAAGTGTTGACAGCTGTTTCGTACCGGATTCCCAGGGGCAAGGGACGGGACCTCGGGAAGAATTCAGGCTCGTCGCCAGTTAAATTCCTCCGCTGTCCAATCATATCGTGCGCAATACTAAGACGATTCAATACCATGTAGCTTCAAGTTGTTACTACCCGACGTACTTACAGTAACTGCTAGTTCAAGACTGTCTGTCTGGCTGTTTATATGTAGACGTAACAAAGAGAGAAGTCCCCGCCTGCCTACTTGCCAGTACCGTCGTGATAGAGGAAGAGTACTTGTACAGATACCTATCCGTATACGAATCCGTATACGAATCCGATATTGACCGGCTGGCTTGGGTACATTTAGGGTCTAATAACAGGAATCTTGGGAATGCCTGAATGGAATCCCGAGGTCCCGTCAAAGCTTATTCATCCAGTATCAGCTGCAAGCAACTGCAAGAGCTACTAACCTACGATTGGCTTAGCTCCTACGGGATAATCACTGATAAGAAGAGGTGGGGGCACTCAGTGGCTCAATCGAGCCCTAGGCACTAGCTGGTTAGCTTTCGCTAAGATTTTATCACCCACCACACACCAAGCAGAAAATTGCCCGTCAGCCGAACCTAACCCGAGTTTCTTTGAATTGAATCTTCGGGTGTCGTGACAAAAATTCCAGCCAGCCAGCCCTCAATCCCGTCGTCCGTCGTACTAACCAACCAGATCACCACCAACACCCAAAGGACATTTCATCACCAGCCGCGAGAATGTCTGAAGGCGAGATTGAGGTCGAGACCTCCACCTACCAGGTCCTCCCCAAGGACGTCGTGTCCGAAGTTGGCAGCGTCAAGCTGTTCAACCGATGTATGTTGCGACAATCTCCACTGCGAGCCCGGCTTGCAGTTTGCAGTTTGCAGTTGCATCTTGCAAATTGACGGCCGATTTGATATGATAACTGACTTCGCATTAGGGAGCTACGAGGATGTTGAGATCCGCGACATCTCCTTGACGTAAGTCGACCGTGGACGCACGCCTTGGATTCCAGAATGTCCATACCCATGCCCATGCCCATGCCCATGCCTATATCCATATTTCGTACGCGACGAACGAACGAGCGATATCTGAATACCCGAATACATCTGCTCCGAACGAAATCAAGAAAGAACTAAGGTGGCTGACTGTTCTCTTTTCACAGCGACTACATCCAGATCCGGTCTCCCGTCTACCTCCCTCACTCGGCTGGTCGATATGCTGCCAAGCGATTCCGCAAGGCCAACTGCCCCATCATTGAGCGGTTGACCAACTCCCTCATGATGCACGGCCGCAACAACGGCAAGAAGCTGATGGCTGTTCGCATCGTCGCGCACGCCTTCGAGATCGTAAGGACTACTTTTGGTGCTGTGTGGCGGGGATGAACCGGAACCGAAATTCTAACGCTTTGCTAGATCCACCTCATGACCGACCAGAACCCCATCCAGATCGCCGTCGACGCCATCGTCAACTGCGGTCCCCGAGAAGACAGCACCCGTATCGGTTCCGCCGGTACCGTCCGAAGACAAGCCGTCGATGTTTCGCCCCTCCGAAGAGTCAACCAGGCCATTGCCCTGCTCACCACCGGTGCCCGCGAGGCCGCCTTCCGCAACGTCAAGTCGATTGCCGAGTGCCTGGCTGAGGAGCTGATCAACGCTGCCAAGGGAAGCAGCAACTCGTACGCTATCAAGAAGAAGGACGAGCTGGAGCGTGTCGCGAAGAGCAACCGATAAAGAGAGTGTTCTTTTCTGGGGGTTTCACGGCGTGGTCGATCTGGGCTTCTTACACATTGCATTTGTGCGTTACTGGTCCAGGCGGGGATGTGGCTCTATGGCATTACTAGTCACATAGGGCTCGTCAATAAAAAGCTCTGCTCGGAAATGAGCAAATGAATTGACATGAATTTCACGGTCCCAAGTTTGTTTCCAGATTGCTATCATTACATCGTGATGACCGTGAAGTACAAGCGAATGAAGCTGCGTGCAAGGATGAAGAAACAAAGTGCGGCAAACCCCAGGACTCGACACCAAAGTCTGTCCCTAGTATGTCCCAAGTTCCTCCCTATCTGCTAGTAACTCGTCTATGTCAAGCGGTTGGTTGGTTGGTTTGCTTGTTTGGGTGCCTGGTAAATGGATCAAACGACCCATCGACCCCATGCCTACCCTGGTTTCTTTGCCTTTTCCTTTCCCTTTTCCATCATTTTTCATATTCATCTCCTCCGATCATATCGTCGGGTTCCGCTTCTTGACATCGAGCCGCAGCGCCATGCCGACGTGGGGGATGCCCTCCTCGGACCAGCGGCCCATGCCCTCGTCGACGCGGAAGCCCCAGCGCTCGTAGAGGGGCACGACGTCGGCCTGGGCGTGGCAGACGACGAGGCCGCGCCACTGGGGGATCTCGCTCGCGGCGGCGGCGCGCAGCTGGTCCATGCCCAGCTCGGCCACGGACGGGTCGAACGCCGCCGGGTGCGCCTCGAGCCAGCCCCGGGCCGCCCGCCACAGCTGCCCCGCGATCCGGTGGCCCCGGAACTCCGACACCACCGCCATCCGCCCGATCTTCACGTACGGCTCCCGCCCGTCGTGGTACGTCGTCGCTCGGTCCGGGCCGAACGGCAGCGCCGCTCCTGATAACGACGACTGCTGCTGCTGCTGCTGCTGCGAATTACGCCGTCCCTCTTCTGCGGGTGCGCTTGGCTCCTGCGTCTTCTTCTCGCCTTCCTGATCGTCTCCTGCTAAGTTTTGTTCCGGCTCCGGCTCCGGCTCCGGCTCCGGCTGCAGCACGTTGTCGACGTAGCGGCCGCCGTCGCGCGGGTGCGGCGGGTGCGGGAAGGGCACGACGCGCAGGGTGCCGACGGGCTGGCTGCGGGTGACGGAGCGGCGCGGGGCCACGACGGCTCCGGTGGCCGGGTCGCGCCGCTCCGGCTCCGTCGTCCGGTTCACCGACGCGTACACCACCCAGTGGCACGACCGCGGGTCGTCCGCGTCCAGCTCGTACTCCAGCGGCACCCCCTGCTCCTGCACGAACACCGCCTCGCGCACCTCCATGGCGTCCCGGAACACGGGCGGCACGTGGGCGGGCTTCGTGCTTGCGGCGTCAGCTGGTCTGTAAAACTTCACGATAGGGAGGGAGGGAGGGAGGGAGGGAGGGAGGGAGGGGGTGGGTAGAGATCTTAGGGGCTCGTTGGCTACCGTACCAAGCACCCGAGGTGTTATTCTAGCTAGTATGTGTAGAGGGCGAGGTTGTGGCTACTCACCTGCTGGTCGTGCGGCTTCCCGCGCACCCAGCCGTCCAGCTTCGTCGGCTCCTGGAGCGCTATGAACGGGGTGCCCATCTTTGCTTGTTTGCTTGTTTGCTTGCTTGCGTTTGTCGTTGCTGTTGCTGTTATCCGTCACTGGCAAGCGTTCTACAGCTTGGTCAGCCTGACTAGTTATGAAGGTGGTGTATAGCGAGGCAGGAAGATGGGAGGTAGGGGGTGAGATTGAATGAGGCTGAATGAGATTGTGGCAAATGTTCATGAGGATTTCAAGGTCCAATGCAAGTACTCAAGTCATGAGGCAGATGAGCTGGTATTTATGATATATGATAGGACTAGGTATTCATCCAATGTGCTCGATTCTCATGGATGACTAACTGACTGCATGTGGATTGCTTTGGCTAGGGAGACGTGACTTCGTATTGGATGGGCGCGCACCTTCCTCAGCTCCAAGACCTACCAACTATACACTACAGGTAGGCACCGGTAGGTAATGGATGAGTCACACTGTTCCAGGTTGCAGCAACTGAGGCTGACCGTGCAGATTTCGTTGACTCAGGTTCCAAGGTTTCCTTCCTTTTTTTCTGTCACCTTGTTTCGGATGCGCGCGACGTGAGTACTTTCAGCATCAAAAGAACTAAGGACACAGTTGTCTCATTTATTATTGGTTCTGGCTATGAAGGGGGCAACGGGGCAACATAGGAATAACTGTAGCTTGGTGGGCTTGAGCAACGTAAGGTAAGCCTTTACCTGGGTATGTATGTACGGTATGTAGTTGGATTTGGAATGTCCGTCGGACATGCTACCAACGGCTCCGAAGCTGCACCCTAATAAAGGCCGACCGCTGACTCGCCACCTGAACTCCGCATGTTGCGGGCGCCGACCGGACCTGTGGGGTTCCTTGCCGATCCACCCCGCCCCTCGAAACAGAGGCAGAGAGGTTGCCGTTTCGGTCATGGCGTTAAACCTTCCAACCTGGAAGTCTGCTTGATGCTCCCCGAGCAGCCGAGTCGAGTGCTGAGTTTACATGCTTAGTAACTTACTTTTGAACATCCATGTCCCTCCAAGGTTCAAGGTGCTTGAATGGACACCGGCTGACATTTTGATAGGCTGGAGGATGCCTTTATTGCAGCCCGCCACTCAGCAAGATACTTTGACCTGTCAAGTAGCCTGTTTGGCAGATCATCGTCACGATGTTGGCGCATTCTTGCGGCGTCCCGAGCCTTCCAACCGGGATGTTCTTCACATCTCCAGGTGTGCCCTCGAGGAATTTCTCGTCCGGAATCATGCCAGTTTCACCAATCATCGCAGGCGCAACGTCGTTGACAGTGATCCCAGCTCCAGCATGCTTCCTGGCCAAATTCTTCATCATGCCTGACAACCCGGCTTTGGATGCGGCACTGCCAAAGTGGTCATTAGTATCAGTACATGTGGTTGTGGTTGTTCCAAGAAACCTAAGTGCGCCCTGAAGCTAAGGCAGAGTAGTATAGGCTTACTAATGGCATGCGTTGATGCCACCTCCAATGGCAGCAATAGAGGATATGAAGATGATCCGTCCCCATTTCTGCTGTTCCATCCAGGGAATACTGAGCTTGGTGAGTATGAAGGAGGCCCGCAAATTCGTATTGAGCGTATAGTCGAACTCCTCCAAGCTCACGTCCAGAATGCCGGGTTTTCGCTTGCCGTACCCGGCATTCGAGATCAAGATGTCGGGGCCCGGCTGGCCATGCTGCTGTTCAATTTCACGAAAGAGACGCTCAATATCTTCCGCCGAGCTTGTATCCACGCGGTGTGCGCTGATCTTACGACCCGTGCTATCTAGCTTGCTAAGCTCCTCGACCAATGCATCAATCGGCTGGCGGTTTTGGAAATATGTGAGGGCCAGCGAGGCGCCTCTAGCCCATAGATCTCGGGCACAGGCGGCACCGATCCTGAGATGTGTCAACTCGACTGAGCTCAGAACGGTCACGAATTATTGCTCATACCCTCCTGATGCTCCTGTTATGAGGGCTAGGCGGCCCTGAATCTCGTTGTCAACCTTAGGCATCGTTATCAGGATGTAAGTTCTCTTCGAACCTTGGATCAAGGTTGATCGAGGTGTGTTATGGCATACATAGTAGGCACGTACAAGTGGAGGGGTAAGGACTGTATGTAGCTTTTACTCTGTGAGTATGGCGGGGAACAGCGGGGGAACAGGGGAATAGCCGATCTAGCGCCTACCATGGTCCATGGTGCTAGGTATGTATGTACATACTACCGTACAAATACAGCATCAAAGGTACCTACCTACCTACATTATAGGCATAGTATGTAGTTAGCGGCACTAGCCACAACCGCTCAACATGTCACAATGCCCTAAATAGGGGTCTTGAGTCTTATCGAACCAATCAAGCTCTTATCAGTTGCTTCTACAAAGCTCAAGCCACGCAGCAGGGATCCCGGGCAACACTCAACAGTGAAAGTTGTCCTTAAGCTCTTAGCATGGATGGGACGAACTTGTTACCTACAAAATACCCCGATAACGCTGACATAGGCGGTAAAGCGAACTGATGCCTCATTCTGGTCTTGGGAACAGCTGTTACTTTGCAGTTGAGGACACATTCTTCGTATTTCGTATAAAATTCTAAGGAGCACGGGGATTCAAGATTTACGGGGGTGGAAGGTTCTTCAACAAGCACCTGCAGCCCTTCGCCCCAGAGACACTGGAACTGACTTGGTTCAACCAACTCTGCATATTGATACCTGCGTACTTCGTACATAATTCTAGCATTCTCCAGCATATTCTTCAGCATAAGGGGAACACCCACGGGAACACCCACCACCTATATATTCGTGCCTGATAGTTTCGATTCTCCCTTCCAACTGGCAGCCACTCATCATATTCAGGCGAGTTCTTCGCCGGTAACCTTTCCGCACCTCTGCCCATCATGACGCAGCTACTCTCGTTGCGGTCCCTCCTTCTGGGTGTGGTCTTCTTTTTCTCCACCAACGTACTCGCTGTATCGGCCGTCCTCGGTGTCGACCTCGGTACCGAATACATCAAAGCCGCCCTCGTAAAGCCCGGAATCCCCCTCGAAATCGTCCTTACCAAGGACTCGAGAAGAAAGGAGACCTCCGCCGTTGCGTTCAAACCATTCCAAAATGCGCCAGCCTCAGGTGCATATCCCGAAAGAGCATACGGCTCCGATGCCATGGCTCTTGCCGCTCGATTCCCAAGCGACGTATATCCCAACCTCAAGACCCTCCTAGGTCTCTCTACCGACGATCCGATAGTACAGGGATACATGGCAAGACACCCAGCGCTTCAGCTGGAACCCCACAGTACTCGAAATACCGTCATGTTCAAGAGCAAGTCCTTTACTGCCGAGGAAGAAGCTTGGATGGTAGAGGACCTACTAGCTATGCAACTACAGAGCATCCAGCACAATGCCGAATTATTGGCCGGTCCTGGCGCCAGCGTTCGCTCTATTGTTCTCACCGTACCGCCGTTCTACACCGTTGAGGAGAAGCGTGCCGTGGAATTAGCTGCTGAGCTCGTAGGGCTGAAGGTTCTATCTCTGATCAGCGATGGGGCAGCCGTTGGGTTGAACTACGCTACGAGCAGGACATTCCCGGTCATCAACGAAGGGGGCAAGCCGGAGCATCATATGGTATTCGATATGGGAGCTGGATCCACCAAAGCCACCATCATGAAGTTTCAAGGCCGATCAGTCAAAGACGTTGGCAAGTTCAACAAGACCGTCCAAGAGGTTCAGGTTTTGGGAAGTGGCTGGGATCGCACTCTCGGTGGCGATGAGCTCAACTATCTGATTGTCGACGACATGATTTCCAAGTTTGTCGAAACACCTGCTGCCAAGAAGCTCTCAGTTGCGCCCGAGAACGTTCAGGGTCATGGACGCGCCATGGCAAAGCTATTGAAAGAGGCCGAACGGTTAAGACATGTTCTGAGTGCCAACCAGGACACCCAGACCAGCTTTGAGGGCCTGTACGAAGACGTCGACTTCAAGTATAAAATCACACGGACCGAGTTTGAAAAATTGGCCGAGTCACACGCCGATAGAGTCCAGGCTACGGTTCAAAAGGCCTTGAAGTCGGCAGACCTTGACATCAACGAGGTTAATTCCATCGTCCTCCATGGAGGTTCCTCCCGGACACCGTTCGTTCAGAAAGTACTTGAAAAGATTGCAGGAAGCGATAAGCTTCGAGGCAACGTCAACTCGGACGAAGCGGCTGTGTTTGGAGCTGGGTTTAGAGCTGCGGACATCAGCCCTAGTTTCAGGGTCAAGGAGATCCGAGTATCTGATGCGGCAGCATACCCCGTAGGAATGAAGTGGAAGAGTGATCAGAACAAGCCTCAACAACAGCGGTTGTGGACCGAACGATCTCTACTTGGTGCGGCTCCGAAGGAGGTTACGTTTGCAAACCATGAGAACTTCGATGTACACTTCTACCAGCAGGTTCCGTCTGCCGAAGGTGTTGTTGACAGGGAAGTCAAGACCTTCACGACAAAGAACCTGACAGCCTCTGTTGCATCCCTAGTCGTCGAAAAGGGCTGTGCAAAGCCGGATATTCATTTCAAGGTTCAACTACGACTCAGCCCTGTGGACGGTGAAGTTGAGGTTGCCAAGGCCACCGTTGAGTGCGAGGCTGAAGATACGGAGAAAGAAGGAATCATGGATGGAGTGAAGAACCTTTTTGGCTTCGGAAAGAACAAAGACCAGCAACCTCTAGCCGATGGCGAGGAAAGCACAGACAGTGCCTCTGGGGATTCGACGACCGCATCTACTGAGACAGCTACGACATCTTTCGACTCCAGCACTTCCTCTGCCTCTACAACCAAATCGGCCGCAGCCGCAGAGGACAGCACAGCCCCAAAGAAGAAGACGTTGATTGTGATTCCTGTGGATTATACCCTAGAGAAAGCTGGCGTTCCGGAGCTGCCAAGACCAGCAATCACTAAGGAGAAAGCCCGGCTTAAGGCGTTTGAGATATCAGATCAATCTCGACGACAGCGAGAAGAGGCCCTGAATCAGCTAGAGGGCTTCACCTACAGGATCCGGGACCTATTAGAGAGCGAATCCTTCGTTGAAGCTTCCACGGAAAAAGAACGCCAGGCACTAGAGAAGAGAGCCAGTGATGCTAGCGAGTGGCTCTACGGCGACGGAGCTGACGCCTCTCGTGACCAACTCAAGGATCGTCTAAAGTCACTCAAAGACCTAGTCTCGCCCGTGGAGAAGAGGGTGGAAGAGTCAGAGAAAAGGCCGGCTCTGGTCAGCAGCTTGAAAGAGGCGCTGAGTCAAACGAATGTTTTCATTGAGACTATCAAGCAAAAGATTGCCGAAGCGGAAGCGTTTGCTTCCTCGACGACCGACACAAGCTCCACTGTTACCCCAGCTCCTTCTAAGGGAGATAGTGAAGATGATTCTGAGGATGACACTACGTCGACTTCGACAACTACCGTCGAAGACCGTGGCCCACCCCCTCCTCTGTACACACTCGATGATCTAAAAGAGATCACGGATTTGTCCAAGTCTACTCTGGAGTGGCTCGAGGAGACACTTGCCAAGCAAGAGAAGCTCCCTATCACGGCCGACCCTGTCCTCTTGGTCAAGGACATCGAGGAGCGGACGAAGAAACTTGAGAAGGTTGGGATGGACTTGGCAATGAAGACGGTCAAGAACTTCGAGAAGGATCAGAAGAAAAAGAAGGGTACCAGCTCGAAGAAGTCGAGCAAGACGAAGAAGCAAGGGTCCGATAAGACAGACTCGGCCGATGCTGAGCCAACCATAGACCTCAAGAACGCGGAGAAGATCAAGTTTGGGGACGATGGAAAGACACCTACAGCCGAGGAGATCGAGGAAATGATCAAAAAGCTCACAGAGGAGCGGCGGGATAAGGATGCTGCTGATCAGAAGCACGACGAACTCTAAATCAGCCGATGTTTGTTTACAATAGAATAGGTGACATAGTTCAATCTAGACGTCAATACATGCAAGATGGCGGTTGTGATTCCTAAGCATATGCACCTCGGCTAATATAGAGATCTCGTAGAACGAGCCATGATACTGCAGCCGTCTCGACTCGCATATGGCCACAAACTAGCATACGGGCATATGCTGTAACGTAGTTCGGCTGGCCACGTCGTCTCTTGCGTCTCTACGAGCTCGAGAATGTTTGTATCCGAAATCCAATCAGACCAGCCAGTGCAGCTGAGGAGGAACCCTCTTTTGCAAACTGACAGGTTTCCCGTGGGACCTGCAGGAAACCATTTCTGAGGTCTGACAAGATCACCCTGAGGTTCCCCAGGGCTCTTGGCTGGCCTCTTGGCCTCCCTTACTAACCGGACGGAGTTGGGTTGTGGCACATGAAGCAGGCCTGTGTTGTGCTACGTTGTTGAGTTCTGTGACGACCATTATGCCATTCCGGGAGATAGGATAGGGTCCGCCTGATGTGAACAAATGCCGATGGCATTGCCAGGACAGACGAACGAGCGGTAAGGGGTAAGTCAGTACCAAGTAAAGGGGAAGGGAGGGCTCCGTTTTCGCAAAGCATCCAAGTGCTTGCGTTCTCGTGTACGGATAGTAGCTTGGACTTCACTGCGTGCGTTCATCTCATCCTGGCAAGCCTGGGTACCGCGGAACCCTTGGATGTAACCAATGTTTGCTATGAGGGTGTCGTCCCGTGTTGACAGGGTCCTTGCTTACTGCCTGCTTAGGTACACGACGGTGGCCAGATCGGTATCTATATACCTGCATATGTAAGTGTAGCCGATGGAATCACTCAATTATCAAGGTACCTACATAGGCTCCAGCCCTTTTCAACCCGTACATACGTACGTCCCATCTGGACGTACTCAGTTGATACCGGTGCCAGGTGACCGCGTGTATGGTAATGGGTGACGCCCTCAAGTGCTTGTGCCACCAGGAAATACAGACACCATGCAAGATTGACGTCCCTCCCCGGCTTGGCAATATCAGGAAATCACCAAATTACATACACGGGCCGTCCTACGTAGGCACCTAGTATGTGTTATACCTACTTGAGTATGTACGTAAGGTGGTAATTCTCCGTCGTGCGTTTTTCATCACAGCTTTTGAGACATTATAAAACGCACTTGTACAGCACTTGCCTGTTTGTTTCTCGTTTAGCCCGGACCTGCAATCACTTATTCAGGTACCTGGTACGGCAGGCACGACGTGACATCAAATCAAACATACATACTTTACCTACTTTACCTGCCCGTGTATGTACCTATTTGTAGGCAAGGTGGTGGTTACTCGCTTGGTCTGTATGTATGAGGTCTCTTCCAGTGCCTATACATCCTCCCCTACATCCCCTACATCCCCTACATCCCGTTCCATAGGTACTTAACAACCGCAGAACCGGGACCATCACCTACAGTTTTACCTGGTTCCCTCTCTCCTTCCTGTCTATCTCCTCAGGTGCCCATCTACATACATACCTTGAGGTGGTTCGTCCCTGTGCACTATCGTCTTTCCCTTCTACCTCATCTCGAGAGTTCCAACCCTCTTTTCTTCGTCGTCGTTTCTCTCCCTTCACGTTGACGATCTTCCTACTTCGTAGGTTGGTTGGCCGTACTCTTTCCACTCGTTCCCAAATACATCCCGATCCATCACTACCACTCGTTTGATCCCTCTGACGATACGTAACTTCAAGCAAACCCAGACACGTTATCACCGAGGTTCATCGCCACAATCTAGTTCACCATGGCGTATATCGCCAACCTTCTCGTCGTGGCCGCCTTCTGGCTTTCCCTGTTCACTGTGGTGACATCTTTCCCCGTTCTTGATGAGATCAACGGCAATGATTTCTCCATCCCGGTCACCCACAACGTGAACAAAACCCGCAATGGTCCATTGGAGATGTACAAGGCTTTCCGCAAGTTCAACATCGAGATCCCCGATGCTCTTCAGAAGGTCATACACAAGCAGCAACAGGCCAACAAGGCAGCTGTGGATCAAGGTCAGTCAACTTACCATCAAGCTTAGTCCTCAGCCATCTATCACGAGCCAGGCAACTAACGATGAGACTAGATGGTTCCGTTCCTGCCATCGCCAAGGATGGTGATCTGCTATGGATAGCCCCGGTTGGAGTTGGCACCCCACCTCAGGAGCTGTTCATAGACATGGACACAGGCTCTTCTGACACGTAAGCCTTCCATGTGCTTCCTTAGGTTCCTTTCATGATCGGCTGACTCGGTCTTAGCTGGCTATTCTCGACGGATACACCTAACGACCAGGTGAAAGGGCAGAGACTCTACTCTCCCAACGATTCCTCTACCTCAAAGTTGATTGACAAGTGCTCGTGGTCTATTCTCTATGGCGACTTCTCCAGCTCCAGCGGCATCTGTTACAGAGACACTCTGACACTGGGTAACATATCCGTTCCCAACATGACGATTGAGTCGGCAACCTCGACATCTGAGATGTTCACCGAAACGAAGTCCATGTCAGGGCTTGTGGGTTTGGGATGGCCATATCTTGCACAGACGGAACCAAAGCAGAAGACCCTCATCGAGTTCTTACCCGATGTGCTCACAAAGCCGGTCTTCACGGTTGACCTGAAACACAACGACACCGGATCCTTCAACTTCGGCTTCATCGATGATAGCTTGTATCAAGCTGATGTCGAGTATGTGGATGTGGACACGAAAGAAGGGTTCTGGACAGTCCTGCACAAAGGCTTCAATGTTGGAGGCGAGAATTTGAAGTACGAATTTTCATCCCCGAAAGAGGTGATTGTTGACACGGGCACCACAATCCTCTTCATGCCCGATGCTGCCGTTGACACCTACTTCGACAAAGTTCCGGGGGCGAACTTCTCCTACGATGAATACGGCTACGTGGTGCCGTGCAACAAGACCCCACCGGATTTGACAATTGAACTCACCGACAAGGCAGGCAACACGCTGACGAGCACCATTCCTGGCGAATACGTCGTCTACGCTCATGTCAGCGATGAGATGTGCTATGCTGGAGTACAATCTCTGGGAGCGTTCTCTTCTCTGGATGGCATCCTCGGTGACGTCTTCCTCAAGAGCAGCTTCTCCGTCTTCGATATCGAAAAGAAGAGATATGGTGTTGCGCCCAAGGCAGTCGCCACCGTTAGGAAGCGTGAGACTAACTCGGAAGGCGTCGATACTGAGATGTGAGACTAAGAATCTAGGATCCTTATTGTTATATCTCGATCGGAGATGGTTGGCCGTAGTGGGACTTCCAGCTGTAATCTGGGTCGCTTGCAGTTGAATTTGCTGACAAGGTTCGAGGGCTGGGCTTCACACAAGCAATCTCTCCATGTGATGAGTACTTGCATTGAGCTTCTGTTAAAATAGGCGATACATTAGACAACCAGCCGACTAGACACAAATAATACAGCATCCTGCTGCTTATCCCACTCAGATAGTGTAATTCTTATTCGCCCATGGCTTCGTCATTGAATAACATCATGTGACTCGTGTACACATGGGATGTTGTTCTGAAGCTGAGCATGTAGCTTTCGCCGGTCTAACTTTAATCAGCAACCCCTTTTCTGACGATGCTCTGCTTTTTAGGGGGTAGAGGGTTTCCAGCAGGGTTGCCAAATTGGCTCGACCAAGATCTTAGTTCGTGGACGGTCAAGCGGCCCATCAAACTATATCTGAACCTAATGAAGCTCGAGAGTGACCAGATCTTGCCTACCCGAAGAGCTGAAGACGATCCCATGCTGCATGTCAATGGTTCAACTCATCATTCACTCACACTAAAGGCGAAGCAGGCTATTCATATCCAGGATGCATTTAGCAGCTGTCTCGAACCGATATGTACAACGACGAGAGCGGCGCCCATCAGCGCATCAGTCTCTCCCATACCCGTTCTCCCCTCCCCCCTCTTCACTTTCCCTTTCACCCTACACCCCCCACGACCGGATTTCTGTATACCAATGCGAAAATGCATGCAATGCTACTGCTACTACCGCCGAGCACTCCCCCAACCCTCCAGACAGCAGTCTATAACGCTATCGCTACCGCCACCGCTACTGCTACTACCGCCACCGAAGACAACCTTAACCATGAGACGAGGGGGAGAGAACAGGCTGGAAAAGCTGACGGGAGGAGACAAAAAAAGGAGAATTTGACGCCGCGAACGCCAGACAGACAGACAGGTGGGCGAAAAGAAGATGGGCGGTTTTCGTGGTAAGCCAGCCCGTTCTACATTCGCATCAAACGAGGGTGGTTTTGGTAGGACAGGGGATATCTAGGTTAGTCGAGCAAAGGCGGGGGCGGATATCTGTCTTTTCACCGGCTCGAATGCAACAAAAGAAGATACATTGTTTCGTCCCGGCGGTTTCGAGAGCAGGAAAACAACGGCCTCCGTCGTGGTGATAGTCGATAGTCGGTATTCTTATCCCCAGGTGAGCTGGCTTATTGGATATCCAGAAAAGGCCCAACGGCGGCTCGTTGACGAGAGATGGGGGAATCAACGAGTAAGTGGTTCGCTTGCCTTGTGCCTCGCATAATTTTTTGGGTTACCGAGGTTCCGGGGCATGGACACGTCGTTGTCATTCGCTTTGAGGCTGGTTGCCTGCCTTCTCCAGAACTACCGCGGGCCTGGGCTGTGGGGATTGTTGAGCGAATAAGAAAATCGGATCGGGGAGGAAAAAAGCGAGGGCGATTGGTTCTCATCAGGAAATTTGGGGCCCCAAGCGGCATTGGCAGGACAAGACGGGATGGGACGGCACGGGACGGTACGAGAAATCATCTGCTATATCGTTGGTATGTATTTGTTTTCCCCTAGCGGTCGCCGCCATCTTTAGACACGAACACATAGTCAGCAAAGGTTCCGGGATTAGAGCGGCCAGCGGCGGGAGGAGCAGTGGTGGTGGTGGAGGTGGTGGAGGGGAGGTCACGAGGAGGATGAGATAGATAGTGATGATGATGGCTGCGGTGACGGTCATCCACGAGTTCGTATTCACCTTCGCTGGCTGTGGGAGTCGGCGGCATGGCCCCTCCGCGCACGGGTGCTTGTTGGGTTGGCTTGGCAGTACCTGGTCTGGATCTCGCCTCCTGGTCCGCGGCGACGGCCGCGGCCTGCTGCTTGTAGGCGTCGTTCAGCGCCGCGCGCTGGGCGCGCTGTGACCCCTCCCCGGCGGGCGTCGACGCCCCCTTGGCTGCCGCGCCGCGCTTCAGCCGCTCCTCCATCTCCTTGATCCGGGCCTCGAGCGATTGCAGCTCCGTCGTCTGCGTCGTGACTTGCTGTTTCCTGCCCAAGTTTGGCACGAAGAGGCCAGCTGTCAGCATGTCTCTCCCCATATGATAACACGACACCGATCATATGTGCATGTGCATATATGCGTAGGTATTCCACACATATACGGACAGGTATATGCCCACAATAGATCGGGTTCTATACAATCCAAGAAAACGTACCGCTTGTCTATTTTCTCGTCCAGGTCTGCGATGCTGTCCTCGATCTTGAAGATGTCCATCAACTCCTGGCTGAAGGAACGGGCGATGGTACTGGAAAGAAGCCATGCGTTAACAAAAGGGTGGTCTTCGCAACCCGTTCGTCGGATTCAGGAGGGAGGGCGCGAAAAGGGGTTAGGTTGCTCATCTACATACGATTGCGGGCGGCGGCCATTGGGCTGCCAGTCACGGTCGAGCTCCTCGTCGGTAGGGCTCATGTTGATTGGATTGCTAGGGGGGTTGTGTATTGGTTGGCGATAGTCGAAAGTACTATTCGTAGTACTTGGTAGCACACGCGAGCAATGGCTACCAACTGACTCTCCGACTCGGGCGTTGGAAAGACTAGAAAATCTGTATGTATGCAGTAGGTAGGCGGTAGGCGGTAGGCGGTAGGTTAAGTGATGTGATGTGCGAGTGCTCGCCCTTCTCGCTTGGCTTGGGTTGCTTTTTTGGCGATTAGGTTAGGTGTAGATTATGCTGGACGGAAGAGGGTCTGATCTTCTGTCAGTCTGTCGGGGAAAATGCAACGGACTGGAGTTGGCGGTGGGATGGAGCGGGAAAAGGCGTTTAACTATGACTTGCCGATGAGCAGGCCAGGACGGATGGATCTGTGTGCGGGTATAAGTGCAGGTATAGATGTATGTATGTTATTTGTGCTACTGCTGCTGCTAAGGCACCGGAGGAGCCGCCAACCAACGGAGTAATCAATCAGCAGGGGGGAAAGGGGGTCAGCCGAACCAGTCTTGTGGGACCGGGGGGCAGGATCTAGAAAACGAGAGAGAGAACGTGTATGTGCCGTGTGCCTGACTATCTCGGATTATCTATCCCTATTATCATCCCCTTTGTCTTGGGCGCAGAGGTGTGGTTAGGTTACCTAGCTGGGTAGACGGGGCCTGTCTGTCTCGCTATAGTATGGTTTATGAAACAGGCACTGGTATATAAAGACGCGATGCAGGTCTATAGCTGCTATTGTACGAAGTACACCGGCAGGATCGTACGAAAAGCGGGAGTACTACTAGTTATGTACATACATAATACATATAGGTAACCGCTCACAGAAACCGGCCATTCTGAGAAACTAGGTGGTGAGTTATGTACGAAATATACTGGTCAGGTAAGTGGTCGGAAAGGGAGATGAAATCGTCTTCTGTCTTCGGTCTATTAGGCAATAGTTATGGACTCGATCAAATCAGATTTAAGCTTACAACAACACCCAATTTGCACAACACCTTGGACGCAAGCGGCTCTATTGTTATAGTTAGATGAGAACTACATACGTGCGAGTACTTGTTGAGTTGTCAAATGTATACGATGTGAGCTATTGGCGCACCATATCGTCAAGAAATGATACATCGACCCGGAGCGCAATCGAGTCCAATTGTTTGTATCGAGGGCCAAAATGAAGGTTCGCTATTATGCAAATGGATGGAGCCCGTAGCGGATGAAGATCCAAATCAAAGGGGCTATCCTGGTGGTCCTGGTGGTCCTGGTGGTCCTGGTGGTCCTGGTGGTCCCTAGAGGGGAAAAAGGCCAATGCAATTTCAGCGCCCCCAGCGCCCCTGGCTGCCCATGCTTAGGCCGGGTGGTGAGCTATGTAGGTTGTAGACTGGTTGACCAGCTTGACCAGGTAGAACGCCGAACGCTAGAATATGTGGCAGTTACTCCCCTCCTTCTAGCGCAGCATAGCGGGGAAGGTTGGAGCCATCGTATGCACTCTTGGGCCTTCAACGGGCTTCAATGGGCTGCAAGCACATACTCACCAGTACCTAGGTGTAGGTACCTACCAATGTAGAACCTTGGAAGGATGGTGGTGAGGACGGAACGGATAGCGCGCATGAAGCTAGCAAGCCCGAGTAATGTTGTGCGACGATAGCTATCGGAACGGGAACAAAGATGACGGGATTACCTACATGCTTCCAAGGAAGGTTTCCAAGGTTCCAAGGCAAGGTTCCATGCAGTCGTTGTATCTGCGATAGCTGAAAGGTAGGACTTCATGCTGCTAAGACAATTACAGACCTGCTATGTACTTACTCTTGAAACTCAACATGCAGTGCATTAGGGATAATTTTAGGACGTTGCATTGATCGATGAACCAGAAGATGGGATGGGCCGGGCTGTTCATAAAAGGATTCATTACTAAGTAGTTAGGGATTACAGTGGTTAGGGGAAGATTTATCTGGCAACTCTGCCGAACTCCTGGTTTCACAACTCTTTTTGGAAGGGGCAAGCATCTGTAGTCATGCTTTTAGCAGTTTGTATTTATGCTTCATGCAAAAGACACCTTACTTTTCTATTGCCTAACTAGGTAACTACGTATAGATATCCCCAGTAACGGAGAGGCTTCTACAAAACCAACCTCCCAGGCCCCCCTGATCCCAAGTAAGTTGATATATACCGTACTTTGTGGATGCCAAAGAAACCTTCTAATAACTTACTGGATGCTGGTCAAATGAAAGCAGCTCCCGCTAGTAATATAGCAGCTGTTATCGTGACTACATTATATCATCAGGATGCTTACCATGGTCACTAGGCTTTCTTAGTCTCGTCATCTACGTGAAAGCGGGCGTGAGGTCCCTCGTGGTCAACTTGAGCTCCCGTGCCATTTGAAGATGACCAGTGTCCAAGTCATAGGGAACGTGTAGTACAAAATGCTAGAACTACCAAGGCTTTATACCAACAAGCGTTTTCCAAAATAAGAGGCATATATCTGTGGCTTGTTTAAGAGAGGGATCTGCTATAGGCTGGAAGATCGGTCATGATCTGGATTAGCTGATCGATCAATTTTGGATTCTTAGATGAGCATCTGGATTGCCCGCACTATGGAAATGACTACCGACGACTACCGATATCCGTATCTCAAGAATACAGAGTACATTTCTAGACTGGGTTCACTAATTACATGGTTCATGACTGACTAGATACCTACCTACCTAGGTATCATGTTGGAAGCTCATTTGGCTATAATCACTCACTAACGTACCTATTGTTGATAGCGGTATTTAGAGGTACTAGATATGCAGGTGGAAGTTGGTGTTCATTATCCCACTATCTCAGAGCAGTTAGAAGCAATTAACAGTTCAATAGCGTTGTCTAATGCCTTAGGCAGAGTATAATACCTAGGTAAGACTGCCTACATACCTACATACATATACGCTAACTCATTACAGTTACCTGAAAGGTTGCGATTCAGCTGTAGGTATGTAAGCAGGCAGTTACATACGTACATAGGTACTACGTGTGTAGTTATGTACATTACATAGTTATGCAGGCAGTTATGACCACATTAACTGCTCATAGTTAGGCCAGCTGCTGTTGATGGCCTGAGCTCCCCCTAGAATTCCCCCAAGCAACTGACAGGCCGGGTCTTCCCAATCTGTCGATCCATCACACAAACAACACCCACTTGCCATCTGTTCAGTCACGTGATTTGTTGACAGACGACCAGTCATACGAAAAATTCTCCGTCGCGAATAGCCTCATCGAATAGAAGCCTTAATCATCGCCATCGCGTCATGATACCGGTCAGAGTCGATTCGTCCGACTCCCTTGACCCTCAGTAAGGCCCTAGTACGTGTTTACGTGTCGAAAGGCCACCTCCCCTAGCGTCGGGCCGATGACGACGATGACGATGGTGATGGTGATGATTGTGGATTACTCTGACTGTGATACTAGATCCTGGCGCCAATTCAGCTTTTGCAGCGACGCGAAGGTCCTGTCGACCACCGTCGCCCAGGTGGATATTGGCTCATGAATAATAATACTACAGCATATACAACTCTCGAGTCTTTGTTTCTGTTCCAGCTACTGCCTAAGCATGGCTTGATAAACGGCGCATTCAACCGCATCTCCGACGAGCTCAAGGGTGCCCCTTTGGTCCGAGAGCAGCCCACGTACGATGCTGCAAGACTAAGTCCGGACGCGCTGCAGGAGCTCGCCCTGCAGCTCCTGCGGGAGGAGCAACGAAGGGACTCGGATGTTGTCGACAAGAGTTGGGGTGGGCAGTCGCCAACTTCCAAGAAAAGAAAACTGCAGAGCCCACCCTTGCCAACCCTCGACGAAGCCCACAAGTACGCAGAGAAACTCCCGATATTGGTTGACCGACTATATGCGCGCTTCCGGGAGAACATTGTCCAACAAATCCGCGACGATGACCGCCAAATCGAGACCATCCGACGCGAAATAGGCGAAATAGAGAGAGGGGAATGGGATAGCAGAATTGGCGACCGAACTACAGGAGATGGAATCAAGGCTGGGGCTCCTGCTTCTGAGGGCCCGAGACCGGTCAAGACAAACGGCCAAGCGGCACCTACCTTGTCAACCCCAGTACCGCCCAAGGTGGTCGAGCATGGAAGTAAGGTCGAATCGATTCGAACTCCTACACCTGCACCAGTACCAACGCCTGTACCTGCGCCACATCCTTCGGTGGATAGAAGACCATCGCAACCAGCACACTCTCCAGTACCGCCACCTCCGCAATCCGTGGTCCGTCAACCGAGTGAGATTCACCAGGCCACTCCAGATCGGAGGTCTCAAGAGTCAGCCCCGCCACCAAACGGGACAAATTCTGTTCTCCAGCATCCACAAACCGCTCAAGCCTATGGCGCCAATCCCCCATCTACTACGCCGCATCCTCCAAATACTGAAAGCTTGCAACGGCCGGAGAATCTGGGACAGGCTAGAAGCCCAGCCCCTTTACACCCGCCTCAATCACAGACTCCTCAAGCGCAGGCCCCTGCTTTGAAGTGGGAGCCTCCATATCAACCAGGCCAGCAGCACCATCAGACTCCGATTCCGTCACCTCGGCCTCCCTACAATCTCGGAGCAGGCAGACCACCACCCAACTATCCTCCAACACCCGGCCAACAACACCAGCACCAGCTTCAGCATCAGCATCAGCCTCAGCCTCAGCCTCAGCATCAGCCTCAGCATCAGCCTCAGCCTCAGCATCAGCATCAACCTCAGCCTCAGCACCAGCACCAGCCTCAACACCAGCACCAGCATCATCACATGCCCCAGCACATGCCCCAGCACCAGCACCAACATCAACACCAACATCCCCAGGCCTTCCCTGGAGGCAGACATACGCCCACACAGTTTGCCCCTCCATCTCGAGCTTCGCCACAAACGCCATCCCAACAATCACCTCCAGTCCTGTTTCCCCCACACACTACGCCCCAGTTGCCACCCTCTCTACCGTCATTACCCCCGAATGCAACGCCCGACGGAGTCTCGCAGCAAATCTCGCAACATCGACCTCCTATACAAACACCTGGGGCGAGACAGCCAGGTACGCCTTCTACCAACTACACCCAACCTCAGGTAAAGAATACGTCTGCGCAAACACCTATTCGCCCACCTGCTATATCAACCCCAGCCCCGCAACCTTCTGTGGCAACAGGCAAGGGCCCGGTACCACCGGGGCCGTGGCCTCACCCACCCAATTTTTCTCGCCCTCCGCATGTGCCTGTGCCGCATACGCCAGTCCAGCAGCAACAGCATCACCAACAGTATCAGAAGCAGGGGGTGCCGATTCCTTATCCTCCATCGTACAGCTCTGGTGGGCAAACCACCACTATCGCGGGGTCGGGACAGCGCTACCCACCCCCGTTGGCGCATCCGCCGCCAGCTCAGACACCTGCTACTACCCCGCAATCCACACCTTCTGCAGCCTTATCACAACCGCCACCAGGAATCAATGCCTCGTCTCATGTCATTAGGGGTCATGGTACTAAATGGGTGCCTACCCCAACACCTCGGACTCCCCGGGTGGAGGAAGCAAGCAGTTATTTCGAAGTAGAAAGCCCGGCTTTTGAGCCTCTCAGCCCGCCTTTGCGCCCTGCTCAGCGACCAACGGTGTCCCCCAGTCAGGGCAGTGGGAAAAAGGATGTGCCGAATAATAATACGTCTGTGAGCCACCCTAAGACGAAACAGCCACGCAGCGCGCAAAAAGCTGCGCCCGGATTAGCACAAGCAGAGGGGACGCCGACCGCGCCGGACCTTCCCGGGAATAGGATAAAGAAAGAGGAGGCCACTCCCCGAGTATCCGAGGATGGTGGTGATACGACTGCAGATGAGAGCGTACAGGGTCAGGTGCAGCGACCTACTACTTTAATGGCGAGCAAGCGCAAGCGTGAAGACAGCCCTATTGATCGCGAGCCGACAGGACCGCCAACGCATGTCCTTTGGACGCGCTCGTTCAACAAGGTCAGCGCCTCGGCGCTTGAGCAAGTCATTAGCCACCGCCATGCCAATATGTTCGCGCATGCTGTGAAGGAACGCGAGGCTCCGGGTTATCGTAACATCGTGCTCCAGCCACAGGACCTGAACAACATCCGTCGAGCTATCAACCAGGGACATAAAGCGGCAACGGCAATAGCTGCAGGGCTCCCTGACGTTGATCCGAACGCTGGCAGTATTTGGTTGCCCATAACCGTGGAGCTCGTCCCTCCGCGCGGCATAATAAACATCGCGCAATTAGAACGAGAAATTGTACACATGTTTGCCAACGCTATCATGTACGCTCCGGATCCTAACCGCGGCTTCGGTTCATCGTTTCTAAGGGAGCGGGGTGACAGCTCCACAGACGACAGTGAGGATGCGCTTGGGTACGAAGTTGATGAGGATGCTATCGTGAAGGATACGCGCAGCATGTTCGTGGAAGTTGAGAAGTTAATCAGCGACCTACGCAACGAAGTAGCTCGCAACGCCCCACCGCCGGTTGGACCTGGGAGTCGTAGTATGAGCTTGATGGGCGGTGAGGCAAGCGCTGCCGAAGATGAGGTGGATGAGCCAGCCAGTGATGCTAAGCGGCGAAGAGTCCGAGGTTGAGAACCTGGCACGGCAATCAACATCTTCGTGGTCTGGAACACAGCCCACTAGGAGAGATGGTGTATCCTTACAAGGAGCACGAGAAAGCAAGGCACTTGTTAAATCAACCGTGTTATATTATTTATTTTCAGATACAGCGTAGCGTTTCGCTTGACTGAATTCCAATATGAATCAAATTGCAAGTATTTGCAATGACAGCTTCACTAATGTCCCACCTATTTAGTTATTTCTCATGGTGATGGTGATGGTGATAAGGTATCAGGCCAAGTCCCCCCTTTTCAAGTACTTCGAATACCTTCCCCCAGTATGTATGTTATCAGTTTAAGCATTATTCCAACATGCAACGGTATATGCACCTATCGCATATACCTGCGACCCGCTGCGAGCTATGACCCACATAACCAATTTAGCTTCAATAAGTCATCTCCCAATTGGTAACGCTTAACGCGTCCAAGCGCGTCCCGTAAACCAAATCCAACTACGAAGCGACATACTTGAGTCGAAAAGGACTTAACGACTATTAGCAACTGGTCTTTCATTAATTTATCCTGCTACCTCAGCAAAGGGCAAGTGCAAGTGCAAGTCAGTTTGGGTACGGAAGGACAATGGCACCTCGAAGGGTCGTGGCAGATTCTGATGATGACGAGGACGAGGACGATGCCTTCAGTCCCGTCAAGTTTCCACATCCAACCGAGAGGCCTGAGCCGGAACCGCTGAGCCCTTTCCGCCAGCCGTCAAGTCCAGGCTCAGTAGATGAACTCGCGATTGCGCCGGTATTTGATGGTCGCATTGGCAGCAGTAATCGCAGATCAGACAAGACCGATACCTCCTTCTTTGCTAGCATTTATGATGAGCAGCAGAAGGGGGTTCTTCAGCAGTCGCATCTCATCGAGAACATTGTGCGCCAAAGCCATAAAGCGAGCACTAGTAGCGGCGAGGTCTCGCTGTCCGGGAAGGGCAAAGGCAAGAACAAGAACAAGGCACAGAACTTTTCCTCGGGAACGGATATCACTTCGCCGATCGTCCTGGATAGGCCGGTGAACCACCAGTCGATGTTAAGTGACGATGCGACTCAGCTCACCACGCCGCGCAAAAGCGCCCGACGCGACATGTGGGATGTACCGAGTAGTGTGGAGAGCTCGAAAGGGAAGAAAAGGGCGACGACTACCTATAGCAAGCGGAAAAGGAGCAGTTCGGTGCTAACAACTGGTTCTACGGGGGCCGCGATGTTCGGCAGCGACGAAGCGGGCGTTCAGGACCCAACCGAGCAAGTAGTGACTGATGTGGTTGCGGATGATGGCTTTTGTGATGACGATTTTGTTAAGCCATCGCCGATACCCGCTACGAAGAAGCCTAGAGTGTCACTCTATGATGCCACAACCGCCCAGAACTCCACAACGTTCTACATCGCTCAAAGCAATCTCACCACCATGCAGAAGCTCGAGTATCAGAAAGTCAGTGTACCAGCAAATCCGCATAACGGAGTGCCTGGATCCACAGCCAATCAAGCCTCGACTTGCGCGTCGACGATTGCTTACTCGACACCGAGCCTCTACGCCTCTTCGGGGCCACCGTTGCCATGGGAAAGAGCTGCTGAGCCCGAAGTTGAGCCCGAACAACCTGAAACTTCGCAGCATGTGATTGATGTGAGCATCCTCCGCTACGGTTCCGTTCTAGTGCGGTCGATATCTAACACAAATGCTCTAGATAACATCCTCTCCTGACGTCATGGTGTCTGGACATGACCGGCCAGAACCACGGAAACCCAAATCCACTTCAATCGCAGAAGCTACACCAGATGCAATTGGGGATCCTCTGCCAGGTTTGAATGAGACTCCAACTAGTCGTAAGAGACATAACAACCCAAAACGTACAGAAGAGGTAGACGAGCTTGGCCAAGACGAAGCATGGGGTTCAGATACTATCGGCTACCATGATGAAACGTATAGACCTCGACCAAGCCGAAGACGGCCGAATGCTACGAATATCTATGAAGGCGAGGCTGTACCCGACGAAGAAGTTGAAGAGCCTGTGAATGTAGTAGATGTGTGTGTCGAGGAAGAGGCTTTCATCCCAGCAGCTGAATCCAAAGTCGACCCTATCGAGCAGAAAGCTGCATCAGACGCATCAATTATAGCCCCTGAAGTCTTTGACGCGGCACAGCGAGATCATGTACCAATCAACCAGCCGAAAAAGCGCGGTCGTAAGAAAAAGCAACCAGTGGTTGAGGAAAATATGGAAGATAAAGGACCTGCCGAGGAACCGACTGCTCCTGCAGAGCCAGATCCTCCAGCCCAGGCTACTGAGGTAGAAGAGGTCGCAGAGAAGCCCAAGAGGAAACGGGGGAGACCCCGGAAGTCAGATCAACCAAAGGCTACGGAAATATCTGCACCATCAACCCGAGTAGATCCGCATGAAGAACCTGCAGGAAAGGCTCTTGATGATGACCACAAGGAGGTCTCTCCTGAGAAGGTCGCAGAGGAATGTAAGCCAAAGAAGGCCGCGAAGAAACCAGGGGAGAAAGTCAATGTCGATAGCGATACCCCACCAGAGGACGAGAGTGCCATCCTGAAGGAAAAGGACGCCAACTCCAGAACCCCATCTCGATCAGTGTCGTCCGAACCAGCGGGCAAGAAGCCAAAAGAAGTCCCCGCCGCCACTGCTGCTGAGGACAAGCAGGTAAAGTCTCAGGCCAAGGAGACCCCTAAACCGGCCGCGTCTCAACCAAAGGGGCTCTATCGTGTTGGCCTCAGCAAAAAAACGAGAATAGCCCCTTTGCTGAAAATTATTAAGAAGTAACACGGGTAGCAACATGACCAAGACGAGAGCCCCGCGCGGGCGGCTTCTCGAACGGGGTCATGGGCAAAATGTATGATATTGCTTGCTGTATGATTAATGATGACGTGGTTAATACGGTATGCCATTAACCGTCTAACTGTAATGTAAACCAGTCGGGCTCTATATGATGAGTAAACCAATTCCGACATCCTTCATATAAATCTGCATTTAAAGCACACGGTTTCTTCGACTCGATATGATCATTAATTGGCTATGGACTACCGCTAATCCTCTGTTCTTTTATAGGAGAATTGCGAAAATATACAAAAGAAAAGAAAAAAAAAAAAAGTAATGTGCCTGGTCCAGGAATCGAACCTGGGTCTTCTTGTTTCTTGCCATTTGTCTCTTGCCGTTATGTGGAGGTAACACACAGGGTGGAAGAGTTACCCGTTCTGCGGTGTCCAGTTGTACATCCACAGGGAATCGAACCCGAGGTCTTCCACTTTCTGTGAGTGAATTGTTCTTGACCTTCATGTTTGTTTGGGCAGAATCTCTGATGTGCTAACCACTACACCAACCTGGCTTGAATTGTTAGGAGACTGGTGTCTTAATTGCATTTATGTGTCCCTAATGCTCACGTCCATTTGGCCTCGGACATTACTACATGGAGTACCTGCACATATTATTCAACTTTTGACCATCCCCCAAGGTTGATGGATGCTGTTATTCAAGGCTCATACTTAGGCGTTCTCGATTATCATACTAGCCAGCTGTTCGCCCATAGCATAGAGTGTAGCCTGCGGGTGCCCGCCCAGCGGCATCGGGACAATACTGGCATCGGCAATCCTCAAGCCTCCGACACCCAGCACTTTGCCTTCCCCATCGACCACCTTGCCCATGGCTGCCGTGCCCCCGGAGTGATGGTGCTGCATCCCCGTGCGTCGAATCCTCTCCTCGATCTCTCCATCGCTGGCATCGGCTGTGAGCGGCGTCAAGCCGTAGCCATCCAGGCCTTCTCCGGAAGGCGGGGTTTCGCCCTCGACTATAGAGCTCATGGGCCCGGTTGCCAGCATGGCCTTTAGGGTCTGGCGTGCGGCGTGGACGAGCGTGCCGCGATCCAGTGCGGTCGACAAGTAATTGGGCTCGATCCGCGGGGGCACGTCCGGGCTGGCGGATCGGATCGACACTGCGCCGCGGGACGTGGGGAGGAGCAGCATCGTCGAGGTGGCCACGTGCGTGCCATCGACAGGAATGCCCGGTATGCCCGGCGGAGCGTAGATGGTGATCACCTCCCAGAGGTTCCTGTCCCGCTTCTTCTCGGCCTCTTCGGATCCATCGTGCCTGCTGAGGATCTCCGCCGGGAGGGGCTGGCTGACGACCCAGTCCCAGGGCAGGCCCTTGAACAGCGCCGGATCCTGCCAGGCCGGGCTCCCGAGCGCGTACCCCTGGGAGGGGTACGGATCGCGCAGGCGGAACGCGAAATAGATGGCAAAGTGGTCGTGCAGATTCTGTCCCACGTGCGGGGCTTCGCACACGGTGGGAATGCCGTGCTCGCGGAGCGTCGGGGACGGACCGATGCCCGACAGCATCAGGATCTGGGGCGTGCGGTACGCGCCGGCGCAGAGGATGACCTCCCTCCGTGCGGCGATCTGGCGGCCGTCCGACAGCTCCACCCCCGTGGCTTTAGCTGTAGCTGTAGGATCGGAGCCGGAGCCAGAGAAGGTCACTCGCTTCACGACGCTGTTGGTGAGCACCTTGACATCATTGAGCGGGTACGCTGCGTTCGAGGGCTGGCGCATGCCCGCGCGGGAGTTCTCGTACATGTCCGCCAAGCCCGCGATGGCGCCATGCTTCCGCTGCAGATTGGGAAGCACCCCGAGCTCGGCCCATGCCTCCTTCACAGGTTCGCGGAGCAAGTATTTCCGACGTCCGTCCGGCTCCGAGGCGGCGATCGTAGTGACGTGCATGGGGCCGTCGAAACCATGCTCGTCCGGGTCCAGATCCGGCCCCCCAGAGCCCTGGGAGAAGCGTTCCGACTTGCGAAACCAGGGCTTGAGACCCTCGTAGCTCCAACGCTTGTCGCCGCCGACGGCCTCCGCCCACTCGTCGTAGTCCGCCGCGTCCGCGCGCAACCAGCCGCCGAAATTGAGGACGCTGCCGCCGCCCAGCGCCTTGCCGGCGTTCAGCGTGTGCACGCGGTCGGCCGTCTCTTTCACGGGCTCGCTCTGGTAGGCCCAGTCGAGCTCGCCGCCGAGGAGCGATAGGCCGCTCAGGAAGCCGGCTGCGGCAGGGTTGCTGGACGGGTCGGGCCCGGCTTCGAGGAGGATGACCGAGGGTTTCTTGGCGCTCTGGCTCAGGCGCGAGGCCATTAGGCAGCCGGTTAGGCCACCGCCAACGACGATGTAGTCTGCAGCTAATGATTCGGCCGCCATGGTAGCTGAAGGGGAGGGGAATTAGACCGATGACTATGATGCGTGGTGGATAACTGAGAGGGGTGGGATAGCATCTGAGGAAGGAAAGAGGGAAGAGGAGCGTGGAGGTAGCTTTGTAATATGGTGGGTTTGAGGTGGGTACTACGGAGGGACGAAGGATCAGATGCAGGTATGGATCACACAGGGTTATAGGATGTCAAGAAGCAAGGGGTAAACTTGGGCTGCTTATATCGGATTACCTGACCAAACAAAGTACAAGTCCTCCGATTGGTATTGCGTTGTTAAAATTAGCCTTCACTTGCATAAAAACCAGGCTCTCGGTCTTTGATCTGCTGTCGTCTCGGCCTTTTAGTGTATTACCTGACATGGTAGAGGCGATGTTTGTCCCCCAAAGCTTATGCTAACTTATAAGAATTTGTGTGATGCTTTATGCATATGTATTTAGCTTAGATAGTTCATGATCTAAATATCCTATCTCTGTGGTACCGGGTGATCCGACATGCTCGTAGCATATCACAGCTCGCCGCCGTTCCTGTTCGTGTATCATCCCATTTCCCTTGACGATGCTAGCTTATTTGACATAACATCTAGTCCACGACGTCGAACTCAGCCATTATGCCCAAATGGTCTGTGATCCACGGCTTTTCGAT
Organism: Diatrype stigma; assembly: GCA_022225965.2. NCBI lineage: Eukaryota > Fungi > Ascomycota > Sordariomycetes > Xylariales > Diatrypaceae > Diatrype > Diatrype stigma. The sequence goes on from JAKJXP020000007.1 coordinate 488,742, forward strand.
GTCGAATCCCTCAAACTCCTCCTTGTAACTTCCACCCTCCAACTGCACGTCGGCACCGAACCGCTCGAACTTGAGAAGCTTGAGACCGCCGCAGAAGTATACCTTGTCCACTATAGCAAGAAAGGAGGTGATGCCATTGCGTCAGCAGTTTGTCCTATTGCCATTCAAGATGTAGATAGTATAGCCAAAATATATTTGTTCGGACACCACACCGCGAGATCCAGGTTTGCTTTATGAAGGCCAGGACGGGGGAACCAGAAAGTAATATGAAGAAGGAAGAAGGAAGAGCCCCTGCCCCCCTTATGCAACAGAATAGAGAACAAAACAAAGAGAACGAAGAGAAAGGAAACACTCACTCCTCGAACATCCATACATGTTCCTCAGCCCCGTTGGCGCCTGCTGGCCCCACGTGTACGCCTCAGGCGTGTCCTCGCGGCCCCCGCGCTCGAGGAACGCGTCGCGGAGCCCGTTGTCCGCGTGCAGCGTCCGGTCGAAGGGCTGAATGGCGTTGAAGTCGCCAGCCGCCACCGCACCGTGCGCTTTCGGCGGCTGCTTTCCATCTCCGGTTGTCGCCGCCGTCGTCGTTGTGTCGTCGTCGTTGCTGCCGTGCATGTACCCCGCGAACAGCTTCACCTGCGCGGGCCGCAGGGGCGGGTCCAGCGCCAGGGACTCGAGGTGCGTGTTGCAGAGACGGATCAGCTTCTTTTCCTTTCCCTTTCCGTCATCACTACTACCACCATCACGACTACTACTGCTATGCAGAAGCAGATCCACGAAAAGCGCGTCCCGCTCCATGCGCGTCTGGGCGTAGTGCACGCGGAACACGCTCCGCGGGGCCGGCAGGCGCCGGTCCACGAGCGCCGCCGTGCCGTAGTGGCCCGACTCCCAGGCCGCGGGCGTCAGGTCCGACAGGTAGAAGCGGTCGCGCACCCAGGGCGCGGCCGCGATCGTCGCCAGGTCCGAGGCCACGCACTCCTGGAGGAAGATGACGACGGCGGCGGTCGGGGTGGTAGTGGTAGCAGTGACCAGGGGCTCGAGGTGCGCGAGCGCCGAGCGCATCCGCTCCTCGGCGTGCGGCAGCATGAAGTCGATGTTCCACGAGTACAGCGCCAGCCTGCTGAAGCTGCTGTCGGGACCGGCGGCGCTGCCCGTGCCCGCGCCCGCGCCCGTGCCCGTGCCCGTTTCCGGCTGGTGGGGCTCCCAGGCGCGGCCGTCGAAGGCGTAGTACGGCTGCGGGTGTGGCTGGTCCGGCGTCCACGGCATCTGGTCGGCCGACTTCTTGGACGCCGCGATCTGCTGCATGGCTTTCCGCATCAGCTCGTTGGCCATGGTGAGGCGCCTGATGGGTTGGTGGCCCAAGGTAAAGGGATAATTCTGGGTGGGACAGAGTTTCTTAAGAGCCGGTATGTCTTTGTAGACTCGGTGGTACATGCATGCGGCGGTAATCGAAACGAAGAGAAGACAGATGGACGTCCCGGTGGGATTGGTTCTCTTAGCTATTCGGGGCTGTGTTAGTGAGCTTACACGTCTCTCGATATTGTGGATCACGATGCTCACACTTGCTGCCTGTCTGCGGCTCAGCCGATGATAATCAGCAGCCCGGTATTGTTGTTACGAAAAAGGGAAAGACCTTGAGGAACACTTGGATAATGCCTAGTGGTTCAGTCATATTCTCTACTAAGAAGCCCTCTTCACTGACGTAGCGAAGAATTGCAGTGATTTATTTGGGTTTTCATACGCAATGCCATTGTCCCACCCATCGTACATGTATAGCTGAATAGCAGCAGACGCTCCGACCCAAAATCGTGTCTTGAATCTTTTGGCAGCAATGTTGTTAGTGGGCAGCACCAGACAAAAAGCGATGCTCATATTCCTAGCCTTCCTAGCCTAGCCCAAAATACCTGGTTCATATTGATCCCATGTATAGTGAAATTTCACTAGCTTCACGTTGCTAATTAGAGACCGGTAGCAAGACGAGGGTTACGGTCGTGGTTGAACTTAGTAATTACTCAAATTCGACTACCGAACCATCGGATACGATTAATATAAATTTCAAAAATTTGCACGTTGTGACTCATACCTCATGGGCTTTCGAATGATCATGCACCATTTCCCTGGTTAGCTGAGAAGAGCCGATGGGGGCACAGGAACGCTAGACCATCATTGAGGCGTATCGCCTCGGTAATTTAATTAACGCCAACTTCCATTCCTGAGGCATAAAGTCATTCATAGTCGTGAGGGGTTCTCTCGCAGAGTGTCGCTGAGACGCCGCGAGAAAATGGGCGGATCCCCTGTGTTGTGTGGATCTCCCTGGTTAATAGAGAAAGATGTTGGGATGGCAGGTGGTGGGCCGGTGCCGGCGCGCCCGCGCTCTTGAAGCCGGAAGTTCATCAGCCAACGGACGTGCATGCCCATGACCCCAAGCGTGCTTCGGATCTCTGTTAGTTGATCCTTGATCTGCATGGTCTCGTTGAAGAGCAGCATGGAATGGCGGCCTTCGACCTCGTTAAGCACGGAGGACAGGCGCTCGACTTTGGACTCCATGGTTTCGAATAACGATAGGAAGTACTGGTCTCGTGATTCATAGGGGGCGGAGTCAGCATTGGCGGAAGAAGCGAGGAGGTTCATGTCTGAGCCGGGCTCTGCTGCCCCTGCCGAGGACAACGGGAAGCCTTTGTTCTCGAGGAACTTCATCCGACGATCTTTGAGTCGATCTTTCTCGTTCAATGCGACGATCTCGGCGCGGAGCTCCGCTAATTGTGCGCCGACAGGCCCAACAACTCTGTACTCGCACTCTTTCGTATGCCCCTCTAAGTGTTTCCGTCGCACCGTGAGTTTACAGCCCAAGGTGGCAAATTCGCAGGGCGTCTCCGATTCAGGGCATTCTTTCGTATGCTCATCCTGTTTGTGCCGCAAGTACTCGGCATCGCATAGCTCGCAGTGCTTCTTTCTATTGGGGCATTCGTTGTCCTGGTGGTCCTCCAGGTCTACCTTTTGCTTGATTTTTTCGCAGTATTCACACTCGACATCGTAATGTAGACACCCCTTGCCAACATCCTTCCGAGCCACAGGCTTGTCACATGACGGATGAGGGCAAGGCACGAGCGTCTTGTCGCAATACCGCGCGACGTGGTTCTCGACGAGAGAACGAGCCACGACGGAAGCGCACCCGCGGCAGCTGTTGGGACACCGGACCTGCAAACTGTCGAGCTGGTTGTGAACGATCTTGGGGGCGGCGCGCGTCTCGGAGACGAGCTTGAGCGGGAGTCGGTCGATGGGGCAGACAGGGTTCAGGGCGTGGGCCTTCACCAGGCACTTCTGGCAGAAGACATGGTCGCAGTTGGTGATGACGGGAGACACCAATGCGACGCGGCATATGGGGCAGATCAGATTCTCGTCGATGGGATCTTCGTATTCAAGAGTGCGGAGATCCACCACGGCTGAGGACGGGGCTTCGGCACGGACGAACGGCCGCAACGCCAGCGTTGTAGTAGCGGCTGTGGCGGCTGCGAGGCCTTCTTCGGGGGTATTAGGCGGTGGCATGGCATGTGAAATTCATAAACCATAAACCATAACCCAAGAACCTAATGCTACCGATGCATCTCTTGGTGCTCCCCCATGAGTCGTAGATGTCTAGGGTTGATAGAGATGAGGAACATCGGACCTTTGCGAAGGTGTGAACGGGTGTGATAGGTATGTATATATATACCTACTAGGTAGGTACCTAGGTAGGCTGGGGGCAGGTGCTGCAGGTGCTGCAGGTATGATGTGTTTCAAAGATAAGACGCCGATTGTGAACCTTCAGTCAAAGGTTGACCAAACGCAGCTAAACGGCAGCCCACATACACTGCTTACCCCGCTATTACGGCTGTACGGGTAACTCTTAACTCTATAAATATATTCGTACTTTTATCGGTATATCAGGTTTCCACTTTCCGTTACTAGCATACAATAACGCCATATCAGAGTATATGTTCCGGGTTGGTCTTCAACATTTAACATAAAATTTCTCATGGCAACTGTTGGAAATGAACGTTATATAAGCGCATCTCTGGATTGCCATCGTTTCTTGCTATCACCATGCCCTTGTCCCTTGGCATCCCTTAAGGAGCTGGGACCCGGCCTCCATCCCACCAAGGATGGAATCGCTCCCCTTCAGCGAGAGTCTTGAGAGTGCAGGGCTCGCCCTCGCATCCAACAGTGGCTTGACTAACACCCCACCAATCTAGTTTGATATCTAGCCACTGGACTGTGAAAAGCATCAGCACGCCAGATATAGCAATTCCAGCAGACCAAGCGGCCGACAAGACAAAATTGTACTAGCACGTAGTTAGCTTCTGCTACTGATCTTATCATCCGTGGTAACAGCTCGAGAGGATTCAGTCGTACCTTCGACCAGAAAGCAAGGTAGCGGCTTCGGATATAGATCCAAGACAGCCAGGCAACAGGAACCTGGGGCCACATGTAGGAGAACGAATACGGCGTATAACCGAGAGGGCCGGTCCAAAAAGCCACTGGATGAATCTGGCGGAGGAACTTGTGACGCGGGTATTTCTTGACCAAGAGATACAAGATAACAGGTGTGATGACACCAAGGGGCCAGCCGAGAAGGATCGTGGAATACTGGCCGTAAACACCGAAAACCTTGCGAGGTCCAATTGTACCCCATAAAACAGCAGCAGTGAAGAACGTATTGTTTCCCGGGCAAGTAAACCGCATAGGCGCGTCAGAAGTACAGACATCCTTGAGACCAAACTGCATTTGCATAATGGCCGCAGATACAAAAGTCGAGATGAGCGTGGCGACTATTTGTGCCGCGAATGTGTGGCGCGGCGGGATCTTGAGGTAATGTGCAAGCTTAAGATCGCGGGCGAAGCCCAAAGCTTGGGCACAGGTGACATACCTACAGTACAAGTTAGTGTCGTGGATTGCTTTCAGGGGTCCAGGGATATGGTATCGGAGCGACTGACCCAAAGGACTTGAAGAGGTTCATACTGAGTGCGTTGCCGTGAGACATCATACCCCCGATGAATTCGGCAAGTACATTCAACGTGACGGTGATACCCGTTACTGCCCTGAGAATACCAAGCGGCACGACGAATATTATGGCCAGAAGGACACCGTAGGGCACAACAGCTGGCGTAGTGAAGGTTGGGTATGCAGCAACACCAACGAAACCAAAGATTGCTGCGCAGAGAAGGACGCCAAGATACCAATACTCGGAAACTTCCGCGTACTTATTCATCAGACTGGCGTGGATATCTGTGTATTCACCCTCACTAAGCTCGTCTTCACGTGACTTTCGCCGGCGAAGCGACCTCCAGAGGTTTTTGAGGCCCATAAAGATATCATGGCGATGAAATAGTGACACATAGGTTATGGTGGCGGAGTATACGGCACTGTGGGTAAGCTCAAGTCAGCCACCCCTTTTCCATACTGCTGTAAGCAATTGTGGTATATAAATCAATAGGCTGACGAGCCCTATATTGGCAATGCTTACAAAAAGCAAAAGTATAGCATGACATTGGCAGCTCCAAGGTAGGCAGCCGAGTAGGACATGTACTTTTCGTGACTGTACATTCCTTGGTCATCCAGCACCTTTGTAACTTGGTACCTCTTGCCGAAGTGATCATAAACTCGGTTACTAAGGATAGGAATGTACCCCGTGTTCCAAACCTACAGTCAATCAATCAGTATAGTATAGAGCCTATAGTCTATACATAGATAGTGAAAGGGAGTACGATGAGGTAAGAAAGGAGGGTTGGCGGGGGGGATTAGAACCAGCCTCACATTTCTAAAGTACAGAATGACGATGACAAATCCACCTATGAATGCGCCAGTGACTGAATTCAGGGTAGTGAAAGCAGGCACTTGGAGCGGATCGCTGAGTGAAGTCACAACGTTCCAATCCAAGGTTGGGAGGGGATTCAGGAGGCCCATTCCATTATTGAAACCAGTCAATACGTTGAGTGTATGGTTGTCGGGTGCGATCCATGTCATCCAGGAGAAGTAGGTCAAGACGGTCATTATCTGGACCATTGACTGTCAGTAATTCAAACAAAAGAGGTTGAACATAAACCTGGAAGGTGGATGGATAACAACAGACAAGAAAAGAGCTAAGAATTTCTTGGGCATAGCTATATTGCTCTTGGACGAAAAGGAAAGGGGCCGGGTGACGAGAAGTGAGTAGCTGCCAGGTTGGAAATCAAGTCCAATGACTTCAATTAATGGAACGAACGAGTTTCGTTGGTTGAGATAGGGGCTGTCAACGACTTCATATATATGACGTTGATCTCATTGGGTTGATTTCTACTCTAGAGAGAAAAAGAAAAGATAATTGAAAGGTGGCATAGTATCTCACATAGTTCGGAAACCAGAAGTAGATGAACATCGCCGTAAAGGCGGCCATGAAGAAACGATATCGCGATATCAACCATGTTCTTTTTAGAGGACCTGGTACAGGCTGGTTGTCGTCATCATGTAAGGCAGAGTTGAGAGCTATCGTAGGCAGAATCTGTTTCGGTTCGTGTTAGGACAGGCCTGAAAAGAGCATGAGGAAGTAGGAGACATTACCTCCGGCCACATGCAGTAGGATGCGTATACGATGAATTTGCGAGTAAGGCCAGCGAGACCGTAACCCAGGAAGTTCGTCGATAATGCAAGTAGAATCCGATACCCGATGTTTCTGGCCCAGGGCTGGTTGAAGTATATAGGGAGTACTTGAATCCAGACAATGTGGTCACTGTAAGGGCCACCTTGTGCGGCAGTCGCCATGATTGTGATCTGGCGATCCTCATAGGTCAGCGATCCGCTGCATTATCAGAGTGACAACCCAATTCCAGGAGTAATTATTATGATGTTGGATTACCTACCAACATGTGCTCCTTCTTGTTGAAACGGCCTGGATTTAAGCTGTGCTCAGTGCCAAAAAGCTTGAACCTGTAGTCTGGCATAAACTTTCCCCAGGCCTGACCAAGAGGAAAGGCTAGCAACTGTGCCACGTTGGTGCCGAGGTATATCGAGGGCTATCAACAACCTCGAGAGTCAGCAATGTTTAACCAGGAAAGGGATCGGAAGGTAGAGTCTGACCTGACGAATACTGAAAAGCTCATTGACCGCGGCTAGGATCGCGGAAAAGAAGATCCCAATAGCCCAAGCACGGATAGTAGAGCAGGGTGTCGAAGGATCATCGTGATTGTCAACTACGGCACGTACTTCTGCGTACGGAGAATTGGAGGTTATGAGGGCAGCTTCCAGCTTCATCTCCCAGATCAAGTCCTGGTGCTTGTCGGGGTTTTCGAACACGTCACCATTGGCTAGGAATTGTTGAATCTTCATTAGGGTTGGATAGGGGAAATTGGGATCGCGATCATCTGCCCAGTTGATAAATGTCAGTTGTTTCCAATCTATTTATTCACTCCATCATAACTCACGGATGGCGAGAACATTTGCCATTGTCTTTCTCGTCAGCTCCAGAGAGAATGTCTCTGCAAGCGCTCTCGCGCTTGCAAGATCTTGTTCTGTGACATTCAGGTTTCCTTCGGCCGCCTTCTCGTCATTGTTCGACTCTGTGTCGCCGATCACAACTTGCTCCGCGCTTTTGGCCATGTCACTGGGTCATCAAAGGCCTGTAGAACTCAAACAAATCAATAGTTAGTTATAAATCCGATTAGACTGCTGATTCAAAGTTGATTAACCATGGTTCAACTTGGAATAATCTCTTTGGTGTTGAGTAATATTGAGCGACGAAAGGGGTGGAAGGGATGGCATACGAAGTTTCAGGTTATGATAAATATGTCAGATAAGGGAAGAAAGGAGTTGGATAGGGACAGAGAAGAATAGTCTTGATAGTTTGGCGTCATACTTATACGTCTTGGTGTCTAGGGCATGTTGCCATTGAAACTTCCGACTATTTCATGCTGCTGTCCTTGTAACTACCAACCTTAAAGGTAGCTACGTTAGCCGTAACACTTCACACCACCACGATGTGTATGTCCATAGGTAATGTATGTTGCCATATTATAAGCACAATGTAGGTAGTAGGTACTATCAGTTACTTGACACCACGTAATTAACTCTTTCTATGTATGGACTACCTATGTATCATGAGATGGGGAAGGTGGAAGGTGGAAGGTGTAGTACGACGAAGGGTGAGTGCGACATAGTACCTACCTACTTAGGTAGCTATAATAACACCTTTCATCCCTCGTCTTTAAAAACCCCCCCCCCCCCCCCCCCCCCCTTTCCTGGTGGTGCGTATTTCTAGCAGGAGCAAATGCCACAGTTCACTTGAAACCCTGCGAATCTTGATCGCGCAAGGCAACTATTTCTCGTGTAGTTTCACTGTTCCATCTGCTATCATAACCGTTCGGTCCGTAGCCAATATGCTGTACTATAGAACACAAACCAGGGCCTGTATGCAACTTGTTCGAGTTAAGAAAGGGGGGCTATTATCTATCCGGGTACAAGCACATGTGAAACACGCCAGTATCGAGGCCGAACGCTGTTACCTAAAGTTAAATCCAAGTTCTTGGCTCATGGCATGAACTCAATGAGGAAATAGCACAACTGTTTATTGTACTACGAAAACAACAAGTGAGTATGAATATTCGTCACGTAAAGCAGCCCGAAGCCTCTATTACATACAAGCTGTCACTAACACAAAGCTGCAGGCATACCAGAGCAGCTAATCTGGGCGGGTAACTACATCAGTTTCACAGGAATACAAGCTCGAACCATGGCTCAATTAATCTGTAGATGGAAACTTTAACAGTGGCCTGTTTGTGAAGTAGCTGGTGTATAAATCAGCCGGCTTATGTTACTTGTCCCTGCTCGACATTAAGGAGAATAGAATAGGTACTTACATTGATCTGCTTCGGGCTCTTAAGTAAATTAAGAGCTTCCAACTCGGATTCCAGCGACTTCGAAGCTTCTAGAGAATATACTAACGAGCCATGAATAAAATATCATCATTATGCTTTAATGCTATGGTTAAAGCTCCTTCGAATAGGTACCTATACTAATAGGTAGTGTATTGACTATAGTGTAGCCTAAAGTCCAAAGCGTATCACAAACCCGAACAGGAGTTTCGTCCTCTTGCTTCGGCTCCTACTACAAAATGCATCGCCTTTGCTATCCACCATAACGGATTCCCAGTAGCACCTGATTAACGTAAGCCTCCTCATCTTCGCTAAAAGTATATACTTTGAGTAAGGTGCCACGACGGTGTCGTTACTTAGCTAGGAAGCTGACACTGCGTGTCGGAATAGGATGCACATATTGTGAGAGATAGGGGAGGCTGGCGTTACTACCCAAGTTGTATCTACAACCATTGGTTGACGATCCATCGAAGGCGCAATGCGGACACATACCGGCGACGGTCGTACGCAGTGGTACCAGATGGGGGTTCCGGCGCCAGAAGGATTTTCATGAGAGTCAACGACTTCAGCGACAAAATCCAGATCATGAGAGCGAACTGTCTGGCGGACGTATTTCATGTTGTGCATAGTGGAGGGAGCCTGGCGGTAGTATGCCAAACCAGTTCCTCGGTTGCACCGTGGCAGGCCGCAGCTCTCTCAATGGGAAGAAATTGTATGAGATATATCTGAAGCGGAGTATGAAGTGACCGGCACTGCTCGTTCTGACGATTTGAATGCATGTTTTCACACTAAACACTGTTGTAGAGCGGATGACCCCTACCGAAGGGGTAGATTGAATGGCTACACATAGCGTTGAAAGAAAAGGGGGAGAGACAGAGGGGCCAAGCTGCGTATATATGCAAGTAGCTTGATAAACGCATGGAAAGTTGCTGGAAGGCGTTAACTCGTTACAGCTCAATCACATTAAGCCGTATTACTGGTTTATTGATGCTTGAAGTGGCTATTTAGTGCATTAAGCGGGATGCCAGGATGCTTGGACTCAACAAATTTCGCGGGACTCCAGACCAGCTCCAGTGCCGTCCAGTGCCGTCCAGTGCCGCGCCAATGTGACGTAGGTGCAGCACCCGCTAAGTGACATTGAGTTAGGGTGCTGAGCTAGGGTGCTGAGCTGGTGAGGTGCCAGGGTGTGGGTGTCTGGGGTGGAAGTAGCTCCCCATGTTTAGCTCCCCATTGAAAAATATTGGGGGGGTCAACGAATTCCGACTTCTCGAATGTGAAATCACCAATTGACCTCGACGATTCTATTCCGGCTTCACTTCCACAAGCGAAGCGAAGTGCTGCAACCTACAAGATGGCTAGCTTGTCATTGAAGGTGTCACAGAGATGTAAGCTAATTCCTTCACCTTGAACTAGAGATACAAAATTGGGGAGAGCAAGAGGGAGAGAAAGGGAAGGGGAACAAGATCAAAAAGAGTGTGTTGCTAATTCGAATGGTTCACAACCTTTTAAAGCTCCCAAGAAGCCCATCAAGGGTCTTCCGACCGAGATCGACCTCCCCCAAGACGCCAATGTCGAGTACGTGAAGAAGCAGCTGGCCAAGGCCGCGCGCATCTCCGACTTCAACCGGATCGGCATCTTCGACCCGGTGTCCAAGAAGACCCTGAAGGACAAGAACTCCCTGATCCGGGAGCAGGTCGAGGTCATCAAGCATGGGGAATTCCTCGTTAAGGATCTCGGTATGTCGAGTCAGGTCAACAGCTGCCCTCGAGCACTGCACTGCCTATCCCGCTTCTCTGCACTATTACTATACTACCACCGATTGCTGACGGAACAACCCAACAAATCCAGGCCCCCAGATTGCCTGGCGAACCGTCTACATGGTCGAATACCTCGGGCCGCTCCTCTTCCACCCGCTCTTCCTCGGCCTCCGCCACTACGTCTACCCGCCGCTGTACCAGCTCCTGCAGGGCCGGGTGCCGGAGCCCAACGCGGGCGGCGCCCTGTCGGCGACGCAGAAGCTCGCGTTCGGGATGATCGTGGCGCACTTCGTCAAGCGGGAGGTGGAGACGGTGCTGGTGCACAAGTTCTCGGCCAACACGATGCCGGCAGCCTACATCTTCCGCAACTCCTTCTTCTACTGGGTCTTCGCGGGCCTGCTGGGCGGGCTCGAGCTCTACGCGCCCTTCTCCCCGGCCGCCAAGGCCGACAACCCGCTGATCAACTACGCCGGCCTGGCCCTGTACCTATTCGGCGAGCTCGCCAACGCCGACGTCCACTACTACCTGGCCACGCTGCGGAAGCCCGGCGAGACGGCCCGGAAGATCCCCCGCGGCCACGGCTTCGGCCTCGTCACATGCCCCAACTACATGTTCGAGATCCTCGCCTGGGTCGGCATCATCCTGGTCACCCGCAGCCCGGCCCTCGCCTTCTTCATCTCCATCGGCACCTACTTCATGTGGACCTGGGCCTGGGGCAAGGAGAAGGCCTACCGCAAGCAGTTCGGGGACAAGTACAAGAAGAAGCGATTCGTCATCCTGCCCGGCCTTCTCTGAAGCTGGCGAAATCAACCCAGTGGCAAATGGAAGCACATCAGATTGGTGGACGGGTGGACGGGCGGTGAGTGATGCGTGGGAGAACGAACCCCTTCACACTCCCACCCCCTGCTTATTGATCTCTGTGAAAGAGTGATGAGATATGGATGAACTGGATGAGGTAGTTTTGGAGGATATAATGAGACACGGGACTGCACGGGAAGATATAGACATAGACCTAGGATGGTTAATGTAAATCGATGCTGGGTTGTACTCTAAATAGAATACAAGCACATGATGTTGAATTGGCGCCCCATTCCCTCACATTTTCAAAGTTGGATTGCCAACTCGATTTTGTGCCCTGGCTGGTGCTCAATTACTTATAAACCCAGATGAATGTTCCTCATTCTCATGAAAACATGTGAAGAACTGATCCACACAGGGCCCAAATGGCAGACTGCCTCTTCCTCATCTCAGGCCTCGACCGGGACATAAATATAATGATTATTGAAACAATGTTGATGAATGGGCATGCGATGTTTTTCATCAGATACCCCTTCGAAACCCACTGATTACCAACCCACCTATCCAAGAAACTAGCATCGCATATACCTTGTTCTAATATACATGAAGTCATAAGTTCGTACATCGTGATCCTTAACTCCACCACTAGTCAACCCGCCAGTCAGTCTAGATACACCTTTGCCCACATGGACATGCTTCTGATATTTTGCCCGCTGATGTCAATGCCGATTTCGATGTTAGCGTTCTTATTGTCGATGCTGTTGCTGTTCCCCGTCCCCGTCCATCGCGGGCCCCTTCCCCTTGTCCAACGCCACACCACTCCAGTCAGCTTCTTCCACTGGCGCCGGAACGATAACGGGCGAAGTATCGTTTCGCTGCACTGGGTGAGATGCCGCCGCGCCCGCTCTGTTGTTTGAGGTGGAGAAGAAGGCCTCTGTGGCCATGGCCTCAGCCAGGCTTTCCATGATGTCGCTGCTGAGCTCGATCTGCACTCTCGACTTCGGGACGCCGCCCCCATTGCCCACGCCGTTCACGGGAAACGTGCGTGGCGCCGCATCGCCCTTGGCCGCCTCCTCTGCGGCGGCAGCCTCACCGCCACCATCCTCGCCACCACTGCTACTCCCCGACCAACAATCGCTACAGCTGCAACTGCTGTTCCCGCTCCCACTCTCACTCCCACTCCCCCCATCCTCATCACCACCCCCCCTGCCCCTCCTGACCCGCCTCACCGTATCCTCCAGGACGAGGAAGTCGCGCTCCAGGACCTCGGCCCAGTTCTGGACGTTGCCGAGCTCCTTGATGCGGCGGCCGGCGTCGCGGGCGACGCGGGCCAGCTTGTCGTTCTCGCGCCGCAGGGCCTCGGTCGCGCGCGCCACGTCGCGCTCCTGCCGCGCCAGCGCCGCCGCGTTGCCGTGCAGCAGCGCCGCCCGCCCCTGCTGCAGCTCCGTGTCCAGCAGGTTCGACATCGACGCCACCAGCGCCGCCCGCGCCTCCGCGATGTGCAGCTGCGTCTGCGCCGAGGGCAGGTGCGGGTTGATGACGTTGTTGTTGTTGTTGCTGCTGCTGCTCGTCGTTGCGATGGTGGCTGCCGTGGAGGGCGCTGTGGTTGGTGGCAATGCTGCTGCTGCTGCTGCTGTTATGGTGGCGGCGATAGGCTGCGGCTGTTGTTGTTGCTGCTGCTGCTGGGGGACTTGATTGGGATTGAAGTTCGCCGACATCATGGTCGTCGCCGCCGTCGTCGTCCCAGCCGCCGACGTCCCCGACGAAGAGGCCGTCGTAGACGAGGTTGCTGTGGTGGCGGAGGTGGTGGCGGGAGTGATACCGGTAGTTGGCGCGGGCGGGGTGATGATGGCATTGGCGGCGGCGGTGCTGCTTTGTGGCTTCAGCGCCGCTGCCACTGCTGGTGTCGATGGGCGATGCGATGACGAGGAGGGGGGTGTAAAAGTGGAAGACGTAGCAAAGGGCCGGAGATGTGGGACCCCTTCTCCTCCTCTAGTGACATTACCGTTGCCATCGGTGATGGCAGTGGTCGTCGTCGACGACGACATAAGGGCCAACGATGGGCATAAGGGGAGGGCAGCTGGAGCGGGACCCGTGGTCGTGGTGGTGTTGTCCGTAGGACTGGGATCAACACCGCCGCCCGACGGACCGGTGTCTGCTGTACTATCATTCCCTACACTGGCACCGGCGCCGTCACCTGCACTGCTGCTGCCGGCATACTTGCCGGCCACTCCGGCCGTGGACGTCGTTGGCACTGATGGCGGCGATAATGGCCGTGGGGCCGCCGCCGCACTCGAGCTTGTCGCGGCTGTGGACATGGTCTCTTCCGATCACGACGAGTCGCGTGTGGGCTAAGCAGGTTGGTTATATAATGAATAGAAGAGCTTGGCTAGCTAAGTAGGTAGAAAGAGAGATAATAGATGAATAGACGGGCAGTGGATAAATGCATTCGCATATAGATAGGTAGATACACATATAACCGAACAGCTGAATTATCAACCTTGGAACTATGCTCGGCCGTTCATCTGCGCCTAGGTGAATATGAACCATGTATGATATAACGAGGTCTTGCAATCAGATCGACGTGCAATCAACGTGCAATCAACGTGCAATCAACGTCTCCATTCGCGCTGGAGACTTGGCCTCTCGAACTGTCTTGTTTGATCGAGCTCGGTCCCACAGCCAATCAGTTGCTGCGTGAATAGTTCGTAACTTCGTACTTACAGGAGGGCGGCAGGACGCCAGGGCGGCAGGGCGGGTGGAAATGATGGATGCGGGGTTCGTCCCGGCCCCTTGATTGGGGCGTGGGGATATAAGCGTTGGCCAAGCACGCACCATCCACCTCCAACACTACCGAGCCCGCATACGAGACTCGTCAGATGAAGGGTAGAACATGTAGAGGCGGGAGACGCAGATCGTTTGACTCGAGAGTGTAGCACGAGGTACTAGATAGTTTACTACCTAGGTAGGTAGGTAGGCAGTTTGATAGTCTTATGAAATTCATATCGCATCTTATCTTGAAAGCCGTTTATTCAAACATTATCAATATCTATTCTAACATCGTCAGATCCGCAACTCCGTTGGACGTCCAACGTGAGAAGTTAATGTAAAAGCAACCGTCTCCTAACCCCATAATTTTGATACAGGGCCAACTCCGTAAACCATCCCTTCCCTTCCCTTTTTAGGCCGTGGCATTGTACATTATATGTGGTACGCATGAACTAAACATCTCCCTGCCCGACAGGATCACGCGTTTCATGAACGAGTCTTCTTTGTCAGCTTCGAAATCGTATATACTGTTCGAATCCGGGCAAGGGCATTTATCATAAGGCCACGTTCCTCTTGTTCTGCCTCAACTGCTAATATTGCACCCGAAACAGGGAACACTCTGGCTGCGTAACTTAGGTTAGCGGGTGATAACGAATCACCGGGTAGATCGGCCACGGTTCGACTAGAACGCAGGCTTCATTCCACCGTTGAGTCGGAGAGGGATATGGCCCGTACTCCCGGGCGGGCTGAACATATTGCCCGGGCCAGAACGTTCATCATGACCCGACGTCACCGAAGACGTGGATGTGCTGTTCATGGTCCCGGTTCGTGAGAACGGATAGCCGCCGCCTAGAGCCATCAACGCGTCGGCCCGCTCAAAAACGTTGCCCGAGAAAGCACTCGCAAAGGATGCGCTTTGCGGTGTCGACGGGACAGTTGCCTGCACAGCTGGTCCTAGGGCTGCGCTTTGAGGCGTCATGGGTAAGGACACTTGTGTGGCACCCGAGTTCGCGGCATAATGCCCCGGCGAATGATAAATTGGCTGGTCAGTAAAGCTGCCAGCCTGCCGGAATAGGGGTGCCCAAGGAGAAGCCATGATAACTTGGCTGGTATCCTTGACACTGATCTGGATCGGTCGAAGTCTCACTCGGATGTCCCCTGGCAGCGTGACAAGTTCCATCGAGTATTTCAACTTGTTGCCGAATTCAGCCCAGGAGTCTATGAAACTTTTGCAGAGACTCCAGAATCCAGGGTCGGTTCTGATCCCGGGCTCTTTGAGCTTAATGCGCGATAAACGTTTCTTAAGTCTTTCTGTCTCTTCAATGGTTCTCGTGCATTTTTCGCTGAGGCCTTTCCAGCAATGAATGACATGGTCTGGCGCTCGGGCCATTTCTACGTTACGTTTATTGGTGTTGAAATGTACCTGGAAATGTGGAAGCGTGTGCATGACTAGATCTGACGACTTCTGTAACGACAGGAAGATCTTATCAAACTGCCGCTCTTCAGCCGTCATATCAGGCGTGTAACGTCCGTCCGCGCTCGATGCGAAAGATTCCCCGGATCGGGGCGTCATAGATGTTATTTGGGCGGTTCTGGCGTTGCCGTTAATATAAGGTCCATGTACATCCGTCGTTACTCGGAGGTTGCTCGGGTTATGGACAAATGCCCCAGGTCTTGTGCGCGAGCCTAGCGTTGGCCGCTCAACCGCATATGCTGACGAGTTTTGCCGTGAGTGTGGCTTGATGGTATCACCGATGCCGGGCGTTCGGGATCTGTAAGTAGGTACGTAACTAGGCAGGCCCATTATCACCTCATTCGCTGTTACACGAAGCTCCATGATGCTATTGTATAGATACACTAGCATGGTGCGAACATATCGCGGATCCCCGTTGTCCACGATGGTATCCATATTTGCGGATAAAAGGGAGCATATATGGCTATAGGCACTCAGCAGGGTGAGAACAGCTCGTTGAACATTCTCGACTCCCCGTAGAGTGGATTCACCGTTCTCTTCCTGGTTCATGAGATTCATAATCTCCTGTTCCAACTCTATGACGTGGGAATTCGTGTTATAGAGAACAATCTCGAGACTTGAGCGCTTAGCTGTTCCGTCGCCGGTCAACCTGGTAAAGAGCTGAACCATAGGATGGATCTGGAAGATGGCGTAAAATATGCCCTTCGCAGACTCGGCAATAGGGTCAAGAGTTTTGGATTCACGACGCTTCTCTGGCAAAATGGAAAGACGTCGCACATAGTTCGGCCGTTGGAGGAGAGGTTCTGGCGGGCTACCAGGGATAGCTCCTGACGCTGAGTTGTCGACGGTGCCGGTCATAGATGAGCCATGACTTAGTCCCCGGTAATGGCTGAACCGATTGTTCGCCTGGGTCTCATCCAAGGTCCCCAGCTCATTAGCGCGCTTGGAGACCATGCCCATACGTCGATGCCGTTCAGATGGTCGATCGAGTCTCGTTGTCTGGAAAGAGGACTCGCTGTGTGATCTCACTCGCTCGTTCGGATTTGTTATGGTCAAAGGCATAACGCTAGGCCGACGCATGGCAGAATTCTGCTGGGAGAATCCACGGGCATGCGACCGCGATGGTATGGGAGGCGCGCGGAAAATGGCGGGCGAGCGTAGGTCTGAAACATCACTGCCGTTAACCCTCACAGGAAAGCGGCCGCTAGCAACCCTCTTGAGATGAGGTCGAGGCGTCTCTATAGCATCGCCAGAATCATCCACCCCATCTTGAAGTTCTCTTTCCCTTCCATTGATTTGCTGCAATCTTTGCTTCATGAACTTCTTGATATGGGCCGTTAGGACCACCTCGTTCACCTCGCTCTCTTTCAAAAATCCTTCATTGGGCGGTGTGATAGCCTCAACCTGTAATACCTCCCTGGGTGGGAACGTAATGTTGTTTCCCTCTAGTTTCAGAGCCTGAAGTGAGACCATATCAGCCAGACAAAGAGGTAGCTGCTCTATCCGATTGTTCGGTACCGAAAGAACTTTGAGGGAGGTCATTTTTGCGATATCGGGCGGCAAAACACGAATCTTATTACGGCCCAGGTCCAGAATCTCCAGCGATTTGAGGCCGCACAGCTACAAACAAATTAGCCACCTATATGATCTAGCTTGATAGGGTATAATATTCACCGGCAATGGAAACTCTTCTATTCGATTGTTTCGAACATTGAGATACCGCAAGCTTGTACACTCAGAAAACCTCGACGGAAAAGAGGATAACTTGTTGTGGGAAAGAGCCAGACTACATCCCGAGAGAAATAACATGTTAGTGACTCTACATCTTACTTTCGGGATGGCACCTGGACTAACCGTTCCAACTCATGCTTGAAGATATCTACGACCTCATCCGGGAGCTCTTGGATCTTCTTGCGGCTCAAATCGATGGTAATGCCAGGCTTCAACTCGTTGCTTACTCCACTGGCTTCGGCTGCCTGGCTCTCGTTTTCCTGAATAGCATTGGTCATGGCCTCCCTGGCAAGTGTAATGACCTGGCCAGCCGTTATAGGGGGCACAGCGGCCGAGAGGGACGAGACTGCGCTATTGGAAGCTGCATGGTATTTCTCGGGTATCGGGGGAGGCGGAGGCATGGCGGTCACTGGAGTTGGGGGGATTCGTCGTATTCCTTGGGTTGTTGGACTTGTAGAGAAGCTTCTCAGGGAGGAGGAAGATGGGGGTGCGATAGTGGCAGCAGCCATCCCATTCAAGGCGATGCTCATGATGGAAGGAGGCGCGGGTCCCCGGTCCCCAAACGTAGCTCTTTCTGTATGTGCGTGTGATTTATGCCAATCAACTAGGTGAACCACTTTCACCCGTTACTGTGGAAGGCGGGGCTATCGTTCTGCTGATGATTTTAATGTCGATGAATCTAGACCAGACGCCGAGGTGATATCAGGGAAGCATATGAGACATTCAATTCCAAGACCATCGTGGGATCGCGAGGACGATGCAGGGTTGGGCCGTAGCCAGGTTCATCTGAGCGGGTCGGCGACTCGAGATTCGGATCGAGGACGTAAGCTTATAGATGAGAAGCTTCAGATATAGGTCGGCAGTGCAAGGTACAGGTCGACGATGCACTATGTTCGGGTCTGTCGACGACTCGTGAAGTTTGAGTCAACTATGTGAGGTTTAGTTCGACAAGGTCGGGTGAGTCCAGACCAAGAGACATGGACGGAGATAGAAACAAGAGACAGAGTCTACGTTTCAACCCGGGTTCCTTGGCGATGGCGTGTGAGAAGAAAGAAATGTTTGAAGTTGAAACAGATCGTTCGGCAGGTCGGGTTGAAGGTCGAAATCGCATGGGTGTTTGACATATGTATGTAGGTTGGACTCTTAATAGTTACCAAACTCCGTACATATGAAAACGACAAGAAGATGATATGGATATGGCTTGAGCCTTCGGGGCTCGGCGCACTGAGGCTGGGCACGTTGAGACAAGGACGCAGGCACGCACGCTGCACGCTGGGGTCGCCGCTATGAATATGGCTGTATGGCTGTATGGATGCTACATGTAGGATGCTGGGATGCTGGGATGGCTGTCTCGTGCTAACGCTATCGGTATCGCAGGTACTGTATGGAGTATGGAGTTTGTTAGTCTAAGAGCCCCTTATCGGTTATCGGCAGTGGTCTCCGTCCGCCCCTTAGCTGCCCAATCCCTTGGTTCCTTTTTGGGACCCCCTTGTCAGTTCCCAGTTAATAGGATCGCCTGCCTGTCTCTCCTGTTGCTTTCCACCCAGGGGATGATGGCCAGGGGATGGCAATGCAACGGCAACGGCAACGACAATGACAACGACAACGACAACTTTTCATGGATGGGCGAAGAGGATCAGGTTGAAGGTAGCGAATAAACCCAAGACGTTCTTCTCGTCGTCTTTATCTTTCTTTCTTTGTTGTTTGTATAGACCATATGTATGTATATCGTCCTAGTCTGCCTAACACGGACAGGCAAGTAGAATAAACGGCCTTGTCTATGCCAGTATCTATGCCAGTGTCTATACTAGTAGGTGTCCCATTGGTTCGGAGCAGTGGCAATGGAATCAAATAAAGGGGATGTATCCATCGAACACAGTGACACATCACATCAAGCTGTCACACAGGGCCAACGACAAATCGGATTGCGATTGATCAATTGAAGCCAGTCAGCCGCCATACTGCTAAAAGAGGAGGGTTTATTGGTTGCTTTGGGGGTTGCGAACTCGTAAACGCGAAAAAGCGGGAGGCAGGCCCACTTATAAGACGGCTGTGGCTGGACAGCTGGAGCGCCCCCAATTATTGATCCTCCTTTAGGGGGTATGCAGCACACAGTTATGTGCTGTGCGCGCAAGTGTGTGTACAACAGGTACATGCAGGTATGTATGAATGTGTGCCTGTATGTACGTACTGCACTGGTGGGGGGATGTACATGTTTGAGCCTAATATGGCGCGTTTGGCATGCCTAAAGAGGTACACTATGCTGAGTCGAGGCCACTGATTCAACGTAGCTTTAGCACGTAGTCAGCCCCAAGCGGCCCTGGAGACGCCCTCTCATAGGTTATTCGATGGAATCAATGCCAAGGATAGGGTCTTGTATGTATAATGCATGACAAACAAGACAGGGAATGATCATCCAGGCATGCCAGGTCATACAATGCTAGTACTGTATGTAAGCACGTATAGGAACGACCAAGACTAATAATACCGGAGCCTCATGATGATCTAAAAGATTCTGTATGACTTCTAGAACGTATCCTTTTCGAGTCTTGATACGGAGGCCGCTTTTGTGCTTTTACGCCCGGTCCTTCGAACCCTTAGGGAATTACTGCTATTGGCAATTTATTTAGAATTATACTAAAGGTCCGGATTAGTTATTAAATTAAAGTTAAATATAATTATACGCTTTAAGCTGTTAGAATTTTATATTCCGATTTTCCGATTTTTGGCATTATGGGAAATGCCCGGATTCATAATTATTCCCTTTTTTTATTATAATCGTTCTTAATTATTATCGTTAATTTCCCTTTTCATTAAGCGCCGATAATTCTGTTTCAAAAATTGCCTATTTGCATATTACATGTTACGTACGAAATATCCGTCCTTTATAAAGGCCGGAAATAAATTCGTTTCGTTATATTTGTTTTATAATTGGATTTTTTCGGAATTTCGTAAATGGTACGTATTATCGGGGTAATAGCTAATTACGTTTTAAGGCCCGTCGTAATAGGACTCGTATTTTTTTTGGCATTAACGAACGCAAAGGATTTAATCGCCCGGGGCGTACGTTTTAATAAGTTCCTTTTTTTTTAAAAAATACGTTCGTATTTTATTACGAAACGCCTTTATATTATTAAAGCGGATTTTTGCAAGCGGTGTTTCGTAATTTATTACCAATAGCTTATTATTTTGGAACTCCTTTTTTTCCGTCGGTTCGCAAGAATATTCGCAAAATTCCGATAGGATCTGTTTTTAAGAAAGAATTATACCGAACAATAAAAAATATAAGTTATAGCCGTTCGGCTTAAGGATGCGGTTATAAATAATTATCGTTCGTTATAGTAATTCGAATAGCAAACGGGCCGTAAAATTTGCTTAATATTCGCGCAGCATAATTTTTTTTAGGTCCCCATTAATCTTTTTTACTTTTTCGTTATTTTTTGGACGTTTTGATATAACAGCTTTTATAATGAAGTCTTATTTTTTGTTTTAAGCGTTTGCGGCTTTATTTTTAAAGGCGCCGGCGTTATTATTAATTCATTTCTTGGAAATACCGTAAGTACGCCCGATACGGAAAAATATAAGGATCATATTTCCAAATTAAACGGAAAGAATAACGTTAGCTTTTATTTATTTCGTAACGTATTTAATAGCCATAAGAATCGTAAACGAGCTTATCGACATATAATCGATTATCCATTTAATTAAAAATGCCGAAGATTATACGGATTATAAGTTTAATAATAAGGAATTCGGTTTTTTTATTAATTAATAGGCCGGGCATTCGATAATTATTTGTTATGCAACAAAAACGATTTTCGGATGCCAGAATTGCTTTTATATATCGCGAAGCGTTATTTTAATAATCGAATAGCCTTGGTCGTAATAAATCCGTCTTAATTGTATTAAGAATTTATCGTATTCGAAAACTTTTTATAAAGTTTACGCTTTCGTAGCGGTACCTTTTATATACGAAAGGTTATTGGGTATTTTTTTGTGCCTAATTATTTTATATAATTTATTTCGATATATAATAAAATGCTTATTAATTTATTTTCGTTATATGGCTAAAAATAAAAGGGTATTATATAAAAAGATCTCGAAAATAACTTAAAGGTTTAATCGGTTTAATTAATCGGCGTAACAAATCGGTTCGGTTTTTTCGGCTGTTATTATTACGGCTTTTTAGGGCTTCGAAAAATAATCGGCAAAAACGTTCGTTCGGCCCAAACGGTATACGATACGGATTTCGAAATACTCGATGGCATCGAAAAAATGCAACATACGGGCCGGCTATTCGGCTTTTGTATTAATTATTTTTAGCAATTCGTAATTAATAATTATTGTTATATCGTTATTTTTAATTTAATGCTGCTAATATTGAAATGCCAGCATAATACCGAAAAGTTCCTTTTTTTAAGCGGAATATTATAATTAGGTTTTTATAAGCTTTTTCGAAAAATAAATAATTAAATATAAGACGAAAGCGCTTATTGCTTTTATATAAGGTTATAATAACGCTGCGCCGACGAATCATTATAAAGCGTCTGCTTCGAGAATAATTAAGCGGCGTTAATCGAATTTCCGAATTACGGGCGTTATTATAATTATTTCGCGAATTGCTTTTCAACTTATTATGGCTTTAAGGGATAATTCGATACGTTCGTTTTTTGGGCCGCCTATAAGGGTTATAAATGGCCTAGCGATTTCCGAATACCTATTAATTAAATATTGCAAATAATCGGCGGCATTTATAAACGTTCGAATTTCGATTATTATTACCGGTTTAAGCTTATTTCGAATAGCCGCAACCTTAATTGAATCGGCCTCGATTTTCTTTTCGGAAATTACGAAGCCTAAAAAAATTCCTTTCTTAACGAATATTAGGAACTTTATTGGATTTACGATTATCCCGTAATTGGAAAGCTTTTTAAATAAAGCGAATATGCATTCGTAAAGTTATTCGGATATATTAACTTATACGGCCATATTATTTAGCATGCCCGAAATAAATTCGCAAAATAATTTAAGGATTTTTTTTATTAATGCTTAAAAAATCGCCGGAGCGTTATAAAGCCCGAAAGGCATTATTAATTATTCGTAAATGCCAAATGAAATTATAAAGGCGGTTTTTTTAATGTTTAATTCGTAAATCTTAATTTATTAAAAGCCATTCTTAAGGTTAATAAAGCAATATTAACGATATCCGGCCGTTTGTTGGATTTTATTTATTGCGTTAAATAACGGATAAGCGTTTTTCCGTTGGATTTTATTAAATTCCCGATAATTATAGCAAAATCGCTATATTACGTTTTCATCGAATTTATTAGGCTTCGTTATTTAGTCCGATGCTTTTTTAAGTATAAATAACGCAAGCAAATCTTACGAATCCGTGCCGATACGTATAACCATTTCTAAATATTTCTTAACGAATTTACGGAATATCCGAAATTAAATAAGGCTATATTAACGTAAAAGGAATTTAATAGATTTATTATTTTTAATATCGATATAATAGCAAATACGTATATTCGCAATAACTTTTTTCGAAACGAATCCGAATAATTCTAGGAAATTATGAACGTATTATAAAAGGTATTTGCTAATGGCCCTGTTATTCGTTAAGATAAGTTTATACCAGATTATTAAGTTAGGTTCGGCTATTGCGTAAGCCGTTTCGGAAACGTAAAAAGTATATAATAAAGCGATTAAACGGATTACGGGCCTTTCGGTAATTTCAGTTAAGGTAATTACTTCGTTTTTTTCTTTTTTTTTATAATGTATACCCAACTTATGGAACAGATTTTTCCCGAAGGTTAAGTTATCGAAAAAAATGCCGTCGGAAACAACTCCCGTTAATATTCGAAACGGAATAATACTATTACCGGGCATTAAAAATCGGACGGTAATTATTACGTTACGCAAAATTTTCGGTTCTATGTCTTTAATTTTTTGCATTATTAACGGTTTCGAAAAATTATACGTTTTTAACATAGCTGCTATCGATTCGGAAATATAACAAAAGGTATACCCGTAATTTAAGAAAATTATAAATTTATTCCCGTCGATTGTTTTTATAAAAAAAAGGTTATAATTTTTACCGTATCCTTTTCGTAAAGGTTTATCCTTATTAAGGGATGGTTTGTTGCCGGCGTTTATTTTTACTAAATAAATGCGGCGCTTTTATTCGTTATTTTCGAATTGCTTAAGGAATTCGTTAAAGTCGCAATCGAATCTTTCGTCATTTTATAGCTATTCGGCGGAACTTTTTTCGGAATCGTCTTTGCCATTATTCTCGGCGCCGGCGAAATATACGCGGAGCCGCTTATTTCCTTTAAACTTATTAAAGGCCGATCGGAATTTATTATTAATAACGTCTTAATATAGGATTTTCTTAAAGGTAACTTTTTTATCCGTACTTACGTATTATATGTTTTTTGGAAATTTCGCCTTTATTTTATAATTCTTGGCTTAATGGCCTTATTTGTTATAATTAAAGCACTTATTGTTTTCGGCTTTTGCGGCGAAACCTTATTCGGCTGCGGCATAAACGTTACGGCTTTCGTTACGAAAATCGGCGATTTCTTCGAATTTCGCGGCTTGGAATACGATAGTTATTGCGTCCGGGAGCTTTAATTGGGTTATACCGGGTTTAGCTTATATGGCCCTTATAACGGTTAAGTTATAAAATGGCGTTACTTTTTCTTAAAGTTAAACGGTAACCGAAAAGGTACCGTAAATTTTTCCTTTAATCGCTTAACGAATAATTAATTCGGCTTATTAAATAATTATTTCGACCCTTTATGTGTTATTAAAGTTTTTAAATCGGTCGTTAAAAATTAGCTATATATTAAACAAGTTATTGCGTAACGTATTAATAAGAATTTCCTTTATATAATAGCTATTGCGAATATTTTTCGGTATTTTATAAAAGGCTTCGCAAATGCGTTTTGCAAAGTTTAATATATTTTTATTTTAATACGAAAGTAACGTTACGAAATAAATTAACGCTTCTAAAAAGGCATTATAGTCGTTTAAAATTTGGAAAATATATTTTACGAACGTTATTTAGTTTGGCTTATTATTGCGAATATATATTTTTATTTATTAAAAATCGCCGATAAGTTCGCCCGTAATTCGGTATATTTAAAGATCGTATGGAATTAATGCTGCTAAAAGGCGTTTTTGGATTTTCTTTAGTTTTTCCAAAACCTAATCGTTGGCTTAAATTAAGCGGAAATTTAGGGATATCGTTATTTTGTTTTTCGCTTCGGTATGGCCCATTTCCGCGGCATCGTTCGGAAATATAATCGGGAATTATATTTTTTTTATTCGTTTTTTTTGCGGACCTTAAATATGGTTTATAATGGGCAATATATATGCCATATTGATTTTTCCTTTTATTTGCGGTTTATCGTAATAAAATGGACGCCAAGTATACGGCATATATTGGTTTTAATTAAATTCGGGCGATTTGCGGAAACCAATTAACGATTTCGCATTACCAATAATGGCCGCTTTTTCGGTATTAAATATGGGTTATTATTATTATTATTAAATCCATTTGCTTTTCCGGCGAAATTATTAATTCGGCGTTTCGATTCTTTTGCCTTTGGGCTTAATATCGAAATATTCGGTTATTTTCGTAACTTTATCCATTAAGTAATTTAGGTTGTTTTTTATTAAGGTATTTTTTCGTTCGATATTTTCGAACTTTTTATCGAAAAGTTCGTACAGTATGCCGTTTTTTTGGGCGGGCTTTATATCCGTAAGGAATTCGGCAAAGGTACCGCTTTGGGCCGGAACGCCTTTGGGTTATTTTTCCGTATTGACGTTGCTTTTTATTATCGTCGGTTATTGGAAAGAATTCGTAGGAAAATAAGGTAAATTTTGCATTATTAGCGTTAGTTTATAAAAATAGCTATTTATACTTCTGCGCTTAGTTTTTCGAACCCCTAGGAAATTATTGCTATTAGCAATTTATTTAGAATTATATTAAAGGTCCGGATTGGTTGTTGAATTGAAGTTAAATACAGTTATGCGCTTTAAGCTGCTAGAATTCTATACTCCGATTTTCCGATCCTTGGCATTATGGGGAATGCCCGGACCCACACTTTCAAGTCTCCAGCCAGCCACTCGGCCCTAACCAGGATCACTTCGTACTCCTTGAATAACTGAGACATTAAGCAACAGCTGGCTGCAATCCCTTGAAGTCGAGGCCAGACCGCGACTGCGATTAGAGTTGCATGCCTACAGGCAGGCAGGCAGGCTGTCATACCTCGTACACACAGCTGCATTCTACATTTACCTAGCAAGACCTACCTGGTAATAGCAGAAAGCTGAATCGAAATCGCCATCTTGGATCAAACCCACTTCTCTGCGAGTTCTGCAATCGAGTTACCGCATCCAACAGATCGGTTCAGATCCAGGCAGCTCAGCTGAGCTAGGCTCTAGTTCCACTTGAACATGCTTGTAGATATCATGCAGATACTACGTGAAAAAGGGTCAGCAGTATGTATTGAAGAGTAGGTTTCTTGTGGAATGCTGCGTTTAACCACCGAGACTCAGGGAGGCAGTCAACCAGTGAAGAGCCAAGAGTATAGTTTGGCCTAGACAGAGTCACACATCATGCCGCCTTCTTTAGAGCGATCCAACTCGGGTGTCTCCCAAGATCCAGAATACACGCTGCGGAAGCAGTTCAACAAGACCAGCTTCCGGCCATTCCAGCGGGAGATCATAGATGCCGCGTTAGAGGGCAAGGATGTGTTCGTCCAGGCAGCCACATCCTTTGGAAAGAGTCTATGTTTTCAGTTGCCAGCGGTATTGGACGCAGGCAGTAAGTCTCGCATGAATATCATATCATACCATACCGTATCATACCTACCTAAGCACAAGCCGCATGCTAACGACTGTCGACTCTGGTGGGACAAAAAGTCACGATCGTAGTCTCGCCGCTGCTGAGCCTCATGATGAACCAGGTGGAGGCTCTGCAAGCTGCCGATATCAACGCCAGATCGCTGAACAGCAACACGCCCCTGGCGGAGCGCGACCACATCCTGAACGACCTGCGGACCGGCCACCCGCACACGCGGCTGCTCTACGTCAGCCCGGAGATGTGCGCGTCCGAGGGCTTCCGGTCGCGGCTCAAGGTCGTCCACGAGCAGCGCGAGCTGGCGCGCGTCGCCATCGACGAGGCCCACTGCATCTCCGAGTGGGGCCACGACTTCCGCAAGGACTTCAAGCGGCTCTCGTGGTTCCGCCAGTCCTTCCCCGACGTGCCCATCATGTGCCTGACGGCCACCGCCAACAGCCAGGTGCGCCGGGACGTGCTCGCCACCCTCGGGCTGGGCTCGGGCTCGGACCCGGGCAGCAGCAGGCTCCGGACGTTCACCATGACGGCCCACCGGCCCAACCTCCACTTCGAGATCCGGTTCACGCGCGACGAGGACGACCGGCGGCTCGAGGACTTCCTGGGCTGGATCCGGGGCGTGCAGCGGCGGCGCGGGTCGGCGGCGCGGCAGCGGGAGCTGAGCGCGCTGCGGCAGCGGGCCGACAGCGTGCCCGGCATCATCTACACGACGTCGCGGGACGAGTGCGAGAGCCTGGCGGCGCAGCTGCGGCAGGAGGGGCTGGGCGCGCAGCCCTTCCACGCGCGCCTGGCGAAGGAGACCAAGGAGCTCACGCTGGCGCGCTGGGTCGCCTCCGAGCCCGGCTACGACATCGTCGTGGCCACCACCGCCTTCGGCATGGGCATCGACAAGGGCGACGTGCGCTTCGTCTGCCACTGGCGCCTGCCCAAGTCCTTCGAGGGCTACTACCAGGAGGCCGGCCGCGCCGGCCGCGACGGCAACGCCGCCTACTGCTTCCTGTACTACAGCCGCGAGGACCGCGACCGCGTCAGCAGCATGGTCATGCGGGACTGCCGGCTGCAGACGTCCGGCGGCGGCGGTGGTGGTGGGAGCGAGACGTCCAACTTCGAGGCCCGCGCCAAGAGCCTGCAGGCCCTGGCCGAGTACTGCGAGAGCACCAGCGCCTGCCGCCACCGCCTCATATGCAAGTACTTCGGGGAGAGCGAGGCGCCCAGGTGCGACTACGCCTGCGACTGGCACAAGGACAGCAGCGACCTCCAGCGCCGGTTTCTGAGGGGCCTGGCGAGCGAGGAGTGGGTCAGCACGCAGCGGGAGGAAGGCATGTACGAGGTATACTGGGATGATTGATCATCATACCGGTCGATCACGGAAAAGTTCAATGCGGAATATAAGGAAGATGAATGGACGAATGAATGGTACGGCATGGTTTGGCGTCCGGTTTTCGAAGACAGCAGAATCATTGGTGGTGTAGTATGACTTGATGTGTAGCAGGAAGCCAGACATAGACAGCTACCTACAGAAGACATGATAATGGGATTAAGCACGTCCTGTTATTGCCAACCATGTAGCTCCCATCAGTGTGCAAGTCTTTCCACGGGTTGTGCCACGCCTTGGCAACAAGCAGGTCGTTGCAATATAGTATGCCTTTATCAAGATAATTCAATTTCGAGTCATTCATTCGTTTGTCTATCAACCCATATATGACATCTATGTTGATATATAGCCGCGAAGTTCATTTTCTCTCCTCTGACCTAAGTAGTGATAGTAAATCCCTATTCGCATACCTCTCATCCCAAGCCATGACGTGACGAATCCACTGTGAGTCGAAGCTGCGTTCCTTCTTCCTGCATCCCGTCAACAGACCCACCCGTTCTCAATCTATTTCAGCGTAACCAGCTCCTCGGCGCTAGTCGGGTGGATGGCGACGCAGGAGTCGAGGTCCTTCTTGGTGGCGCCCATCTTGATGGCGACGCCGAAGCCCTGGAGGATCTCGCCGCTGCCCTCGCCGAGGATGTGGAGGCCGACGACGCGCTCCTCGGGCCCGGCGCAGATGACCTTGTACTTGGTGGGCCCCTTGTCCTCGGGCTCCATCATGGCGTAGTACATGGCGACGAAGCTGGTGTTGTAGACCTTGAGGTTCTCGCGCCCGTACTTGGCCACGGCCTCGGGCTCCGTCAGCCCGATGCTGCCCGCCTCCGGGTGCGCGAACACCACCGACGGCACGTTGTCGTAGTCGAGCCGCGCCGTCGCGTACGCCGCCCCGCCGAACAGCCGCTCGCCCAGCCGCCGCCCCGCCGCGATCGCCACCGGCGTGAGCTCCACGCGCCCGCACACGTCGCCCAGCGCGTAGATGTTCTCGGCCGACGTGTTCTGGTAGTCGTCCACGACGATGTACCCCTTGTCGTCCAGCTTGACGCCGGCCTCCTCGAGGCCGATGTTGGCAGTCATCGGCGTGCGGCCGATCGCCCAGATCAGGTGGTCGACGTCCGCGACCGCCGCGCCGTCGGTGTTCTCGCTGTCCTTGTAGTGGATCGTCAGCTTGCCGGTGCTGGGGTCCTTCTCGACCTTGGTCGGCGCCGACTCCTTGTGCAGCTTGACGCCGATCTTCTCGTACTGCGCCGTGATGGTGTCCTGGATCACGGGGTCGAAGTTGCGCAGGAACGTCTTGTGCCGGATGAACAGGTGCGTCTCGACGCCGAGCGCGTTGAACATGCCGGCGAATTCGACCGCGATGTAACCGGCGCCGACGAGAGCGACCTTCTTAGGCAGGGTAGCGATATCGAAGAAGCCGTCACTGTCCACGCCGTACTCGGCGCCGGGGACATTCTTAGGCTTGGTTGGCTGGCCGCCCACAGCGATCAGGATCTTCTTCGCCCGGACCGTGTTCTTCGACCCATCATCCGTCGTGATCTCGACCTCGTTACGGCTCAGCAGCCTCGCCCATCCGTGCACGTACTCGACCTTGTCGTTTGCCAGGTTCCTCTCGTAGATGCCGTTTAACCTCTTGATGTAGGCGTCCCGCTTTTGTTTGAACAGGGGCCAGTCGAAGGGCTTCTCCTCTTTGACCGAGAAGCCGTAGGCTTTGGCCGAGTGTATTGTCTCTGCTATGGCGGCAGCATTGAAGGTGACCTTCTTGGGGACGCAGCTATGCGAATGGATCAGCTATATCCTAGCATTTGTTTTCCCGGGTAGAGCAACCGCAAGTGCATATGCAATATATATATAAATCACGTATATGCAAGTGTTCGGCTTACCCAACATTCACACAAGTTCCACCGAGGCGGCTGGCTTCGACAATCATAGCTTTCACTCCGAATTGGCCGCTCGCCTTCCGGGCTG
The DNA here is from genome assembly GCA_022225965.2 of Diatrype stigma. Classification (NCBI taxonomy): domain Eukaryota; kingdom Fungi; phylum Ascomycota; class Sordariomycetes; order Xylariales; family Diatrypaceae; genus Diatrype; species Diatrype stigma. The sequence goes on from JAKJXP020000007.1 coordinate 518,359, forward strand.
CTGCGAGCCCACCGCTGCCACCTCCGATGACTAGGAAGTCGGTCTCTTTGGAAATGGGCGCCATGGTATGCGGGGTAGAGGAGAAATGTCTAGATATGGAGGCTATTCGCACTACAGCCGTTCTATACCGCGGTGCCGCTGTTGTCTTCGTCGTCGCAATAGAGGCTCGACTGAACAACAATGCAATGGGTTGCATGGACGGCTATGTCTCTTTATATGCGGCCTCGGATGGCTGACAAAACACAATGAGTCGTGGGGCGGACGGGCTGACAAGGGCGCAACGGGCGTAGGAGGTAATGGGCGTATGGCAGTGGAAGCTGCCCACCTGCAGGATAGATGGATGGTGGGGCAGAACAATGACGTTTTTTTAAGGCGGGATTAGAGGTACTACGTAAGGTTAGATAGACTCGTTCCCAGGTGGGTACCTAGATACAGCTACGGAAGAAACTAAGACCTCGATGTATGTATGGAATAACCTCGCGATTGTAGGTACCTACCGAGCTGCCCAGAGGTAATCAATGCAAGGCTGCAGGTGCGTCCTGCCTGACTAACTTTGTCTAGAAGGGACGAACCAAAGGGCTGAAGGGGCAGGTGAAGGGGTACGTGAAGGGGTTAGATACTTAGTACTACTATTTGGAATCCTTATTCCCTACTGCGTGCTCTTGTTCTCTTGGAATCCAAGCAGGTCGATTTGCTTAGCACATGAGAATCCTGTATGAGGATTCCAAATTTTGATACCAAGGACCTCGGCAGTCAAGTCTGCCAGCCAGCTGCTTTGTCAGGGCTATCAGGTAAGCTGGTAAAATGTATGTAGATGAAGAAATCTCGTCATTATTAATCCAAAAACGGTATACCCTCTTAACCAATGAGCGGGGGTAAATACTGTAGTGGACATCCAGACATCCAGATACCTGCCTAGGTATCTTCCCATATCTCCCGGTAGCGCCGCCTCCGAGGCCCGGAGGCGCCGTCAGTGGTATGTATGTACAATACAATACGCTACATATAGGTATGTATATGTAGGTGCCTACCCAGGCACCCAGGCACCCAGGCACATAGTTACCAAAGCAGCAAGGATAAGTACTGGGTATTGTAACCCTATCACCTGCATATCCGATGCTCTTCGAAGCTTCCATTTGCCTACAACGGAGCCAACCGCGAGAGCAAGCTGCACTTAATGAAAAGAGCAAGCGGATGCACCTCCCATCGAGGTAGAAATGTCCGGTTTTCAGGTCTCACGGCCAAGACTGATGATGATTACCGCCATCACGCTCTAAGCCCACGTTACGCTAAAATCGCGTAACCGAGCTCGATTAGGGCTATGTACCTAGGATGCGCCCGTACAAAATCAGGGGGGCAGGGATGAGAAACTTCTGAGGATTACCCCGGTGCTCGGCGCCCCCTTTTCCCCCGGGGAGAACGAGAACAGAAATTGCCTCCTTGCCCACTGCGGCTTTCCACCAGGGCATTTCGTTCGAGATCACAGATGGTCGCCGCTGCGGCAATTTGCGACGTGCTGCCGCCGTCGCTAAAGCTCGCACAACTACAGCGCGTCGCCTTCCTCTGCGGGCTCACAACATCCGGCACCAAGTCGGTCATTAGACAGCGCCTCGTCGATGCCGCCACGACCACGTCTGTCGCTGTCCCCATACAGCCACAGCCGCGGGGCCGGCGGAAGGCCTCGCCCAGCGCAGGCAATGGCAGTGACAACCGCCGCATCCTAAGCATCGACCTCGGGCTGCGGAACCTCGCGTGGAGCTTGCTGACTCCCGCGCCCGCGCCCTCGCCAGCACGACGACGTGCAGGCACAGGAGCAGGGTCGACGTACGACCCCTGCGTGCCACCGCCGGTGCACCTACACGCCTGGATGCGGAACAGCCTTGTGAAAGCGCCCTCCGTAGAGGAAGAGGAGCAGCAGAGAAAGGTCGAAAACGAGTTCAGCCCGGCCCGGATGGCCGTCATGGCGGTGCGACTGGTGCGGCAGACGCTGCTGCCCCTGAACCCGACGCACGTGCTCATCGAGCGGCAGCGGTTCCGCACCGGCGGCGCCGCGCCCGTGCAGGAGTGGACGCTGCGGGTGAACACGCTCGAGGCCATGATCCACGCGGCGTTCCGCACGCTGGTCGAGTGCGGGCACTGGGACGGCGAGGTGGTGTCCGTCTCGCCGACGCACGTCGGGCCGTTCTGGCTCGACGGTGGCGATGGCGGTAAGAGCAGCAGCAGCACAAAGAGCAAGGACTTGAAGGGGGCGAAGGCGAAGCTGAACATGAAGAGGGAGAAGATCGACATCCTCGGCAACTGGCTCGATGCGGGGGACGTCGTGCTGCCCCAGAACGAGAACGTCGAGGCCATGGTCGATACCTTCACCCAGTACTGGAAACGAAAACCGCACGCGCGGAAGCTGAAGATGCCCAAGGGGAGCGAGGGTGGGGAGGACGAGGTCATCAAGAAGATCGACGATCTCGCTGACTGCGTTTTGCAAGGCTTAGCGTGGATGAAGTGGGAGGAAAACAAAGCGAATCTGCATAGCACGGACGGAATCATGAAGCTGTTAGACTTATAGCACATGGTAAATCATAATACCCCGAATGCGACATGGCATCTAAGTACCGTTTTCCATTATGGATTATGCTATATTGACTGCTCAGTAAATCACACCCCTTCGGTTTTCAGCTAAGCCCCGAGTGAGAAATCAGAAGCTGAAGTTTTGATCATATAAAATTTAAGGGCTTTTATAAGGCTTTGATAACTTTCTTCCAGGTCCATGCTGTATTCGTAAGGTATGATTTAAGAAATTAAGAGATCATAACACCATTCCACGCTACGGCTCCTATGGTACAGTACATGTGGCAGATCAGAAGTGGGATGTTGTGGGGATGTCCCCCTTATATAATGGTAGGCTCTAGCCCTTTCCTTCTACACCTTCTATCCCCCGTTCACTTACTCGGATAGTTCTCATAGGGCGTTGAGAAAGTGTTGTTTATCGTCATAGAAGCCCACCTCTGAGCTTCAGCAACTCCAGCAGGACGTTTTCGTCCACTACTCTGCGGACGCAAAGAGGAGCTCGGGAACCAATGTTAACAACTCATTTGATATTTTCTGAGCATCCAGTTCTCACGTTAAAAAAGCCAAAGACAGAGAGAGGAGTGTTCGTTTCATAGTGTTATTGAGCGAGTCGACTGAAGGTCGGATACCTTTCTTGAGAACAGCAGTTATCTCCCCCTGACAATGCCCATGATGGCAACCAGTCCGCTGAGCCTAGTCCTACTCCTGCGTCGCAGCCCCAACCATCTTCGCCGCAGTTGCGGTATCGATGAACTCGACGATCCGCGAGATCGCTTGGCCATCAGCTGTAAAATCGGCGAACCAGCATATCTCTAGTGCGATTGCTTCACGGCCCCGAAATCTAGTCCAATGTTCGGCATGTGCGCTGCCCTTGCGCTCTACCAAAGCCACCGCCATAGCCACAGTAGGATTTTAAGCCGCGCATCTTTCATGTAGGAATCTCGCCTCGCATGTGCTCTTCGTACTCTTTGTTGATCTCGGCGATCATGACGAAAGCGAAGGTAGCCGGGAAAGAGGCGGGTGTGCGTATCTGTATAGAAGTCCCCTCGCTTTCGAGGCTCGGAGCCATTGTCTAGCCCCTCCTACACGGCGTCCTCATCATCCAAGATCTCCACCTCCAATTCCAGCACGCCCGAGTGTTTTCGCGGTACCTCCCTCCAGGCTGCCAGCACCTCGTCCTCCGGCACAAACCCAGAGCTACTGGTCCAGAGCACCTTCGCAGTGCCCCTTCTAGTGTCATGGTTGTACCAGAACTTGTGCCAGTCCCCGTTGCACCCCAACTGGGCCACGAGCGTCATATCCTTGAGCAAGGGCATCTCGAGGGCAGCGCGCGCCGCGGCGAGGTATCGGCGCTGGATCGCAGGACCCGCGACGGTGGCCGCCTTTCGACGGTCCGGAATGCTTGGGTCGGGATAGAACAGCCGCTCGCCCGATGGCGTGACAGGCGGGTAGTAGAGGCCGAAGTTCTTCAGACACGCCCAATGCGCCGAGGATGCCATCTCGGAGGCTGTGCTGTGCTGAAGGAATAGTGCATCGCTGACGACGACGTCGTAGAGGCTGATTTCATACAGGCGCTGGGATAGCACACCGAGGGACTGAGAAAGTTCATCCGGTTTGCTCTCGCATTGCTGGGTTTGTTGCGCAGGCTGTTGGCGATTTCGTTGAGTATAGGTGCCGGCGATGTAGAAGCGGTCGATGGGGTGCGTGACATTGGCCAGAGTGTGAGCGAATGCTGTATACATAATTTAGCGAGACCTTCGTTGGTAGGCAAACGATATGACAATCAAAAGAAAGACAAGAGATGCATGGATGCTGTCGGACAGAAACAGCTCCCCGGTTGATGTCGACAAGTGCGTCTGAATATCCGGAGACATATTGAAGGTAAACCAGGCCTCCGATGCCTCGAGCTCTGTGTTAACAGAACATAACTTCTGGATAGGTATGCGGCATTATTTTACTCTTTTTCTTTGCCTTGCTGACACAGTGAATTCGGGGGCTCTTACCGCTCCGCGCCTTGGGGTTACCTCCTTGATCCCACCAGTTGATGAATACCTTCTTCGCCGCCGGCAGCCCCGCCAATAGCGCGCACACAGCCGCCCCGGAGATGGGTATTCCGAACGACATGTTCCTCTCCATGGTTACCTCCGTGACAACCTTCACCGGCCCACGGCACAAGACGCGCTCGGGATCCTCCAGCTCGAGCGGCGAGAGGTACATGGCCCGGGCCGACGACGTTATGGCTTCCTCCACACGGGAGCCAGTGTCTTTCACCGCAAACGCGTCCAGGGAAAGCTTCACCGGAGGCCCGGGTGTCCAATAGCGCAGCGTTGACATGAAAGCCTCGAACGTGTCCTGCAACGCGCGATTGTTCTGTTTCCTCTCTTCCGCCGTTGCGACGCGCCGTACCGCGTTGTCCGCGCGGGGTGGAAGCACGACGTTGAGCCGGATCGTGCGCACGTACTTTTGGCGTCGCGGGACCCTGTTTAGGATAGCGTCGGCCTCGGCGAGCCGCCCGAGGTCGAGGCGCAGGTCGGCAAAGGTCTCGCGCTCGACAGCGTCTTGCCAAGTCTTGCTGACGGAGGCGTAGCGGGCGCTGCCGGGGATGCGGCGCCAGGTTCGAAAGATACCCAATGGGGGCGGCGGCTCGCTGGGGCCACCTAGGCCAACCCAGTTATGGGTAAGATAATGGACGATTTCCTCGATAATCTCGGGCGGAAATGGACCAGACGACCCCATCGTGAAAATTGGTAATCCTGTAGTGGAATTGAAATGGATCGAGAAAAAGTGAGTTTTTAACTCGAAAGGGGTTTTAAGGATGTGTTATGTTGTGTTAAGAAGGCGGCTTGAAGGCCTGAAAAACTATATTAAGCTTACTATTACATTCGCGAGTTTTATACGGTAGTTGTGATAATTATAAAATATAAGAATAATGTACGATGAAAAGGGGTTTAGGGGCTCCAGCTGTGTACCGCCCCCCAGCTCTCCACATACACCTCGCCAAATCTCATCATAATGCTCATACAAGCCCCATCTCAACACTATCAGAAATATATGTAAATCATTCCTACCCATTATTATATCAATGAGGTTGATTTCGCAAATCGCTTTAAACTGTGCAAGAGATGAAGTCAGGCTTCTTAACACCCATAATATGTGATGATTGATCTCCCCCTTTCCGGGCTCCTCCTTTCCGATACGAAGAACTCATCGAGTTCTTTTTCAAGATCTGGCACCGGAGAATGCCGGTGATTTAAATGGGGCCTATAGTGGATGCATGACTATTGCAGTATAACAGCATCAACGCCGGCCAACCAAATACCACCATGTGAAGATAGTCTTATTACCAATCACATCATGTGCCAATTAGGCGACAGTCATGACACGATCTACGCCAAGGCGGAGCCGGTGCTCGCCTGGCTCGGCCCCGCGAGCGACGACTCAGAGCTGGCCATGGCGACGCTGGGCGCGTCCCGACTGCGCGAGCAAGCCGAGCTGGCCGAGGAGGTCGAGGTCGCGTGCGACGCCGTCGTGCGGCTCTTCAGCCGGCCGTACTTCCGGCACACGTGGATCCTGCAGGAGATCTGCCGGGCGCGGAGCCCCGTCGTCGTGTGCGGCCGGCGCTGGGTCCTCTGGGGCACGCTGCTGAAGCGGGTCGACCTGTTCCGCTTCCGGGCCGACACCGAGACAGGGCTGATCCCCCTCCTCGTCGCGAGCCGGCGGTCGCTCGCGCGCGACCCGCGCGACAAGCTGTACGCGCTCCTGTCGCTCGCCAGGGACGGCCGCGTCTTGGTCCCGACGCCGAACTACTCGCAGACGACCGAGGAGGTCTTCTGGGATACGGCGCGGTCCATGATCGCGGGCCATGACCGCACGGATGTCATCTTGCTCGCGCACCGCACTCGGGGAGAGCGAGAGCTGCCCTCCTGGGTGTCGGACTGGGCTAACCTTCGGTGCAAACCGCCGCCGTGGATATTGGAAGCCCTCGCGGAGAATTGCTCCTTGCTGAGACCTCCAAACCGGGTCCGTGGGGGGGCTTCTCTAAGTGCAGGGCTACCACCATGACGATGTAGCAGGTTTCTTGGACACCGCCGAGTTTGGAGAGGTGCTCGCAGATGCGAATCCCCGCTCGGAGGTCTGTAATTAGGAGAGTATCGTGACTAGCCTGTGGATGGGTCTGACGATAGGGGTAGAGGAACCTCCGCGCCTACAGCTGGCGATGCATCATGCAAGTGCTCTATCAGTTGTGCTGCAAAGAAGCCGCCGAGACCAGCGCGACGCCTAAACTAGCAAACTGGATATGGCATAACCGCGGCCGGACAGTCGGCTGCTGTACATTACAACAGCATATAGAAGCCTATCTCAGCAAATCTATCACCGATGATTTAAACGTCGGCGAGAACGACGACCTAGAGCTAGTTCTCTCGGCGTTAGGAGGTGGCTTTGAGAGGTTTGAAAGATTTAGGATGATCTTCGCAATTACCAAGAACGGGGACTTGTGCGCGGTGTATCGAGCCGCAGGAAAAGGAGACCAGATTTACATCCTGAAGAACTGTTCACTGCCGGTAATCCTCCGTGATACTGGCCACGGAAGCTTTCGGTTCGTTGGAGAGGTCTTCGTATCCCAAGATTCCCCATTCATAGATAATAAAAGGCAGCCTGAAATCGTGTTGATCGAGTGAGTAAAGCGACATGTTGGTTGACGCTTCTAAAGAGACCCAGGGAGAACATGTATACACTCTTTCTTACAACCCTACTCATTTATGTGCGTGTGGGTTTTGGCAAAGAAAATGTATTTGATTACAGGAAAACTTATAACAACTTAGTTACAAATCATATGCTAGATGTATTGTTTATATGGTTGATGGCAACTTGGTCGGCATCATAGTCCATACTGCTCGTAAACGGCAAAGCGAGTTGAGAAACTCAGCGGCAGTGAATAGTCTTACAGGTCTGACTAGCTTTTGTCACTGTTGGAACAGTTCGTTAATGAGCTGGTGGCTTGGTTTTTCCTTCCTTGGTTACTGATAACTTATTCCCAACAAAAGCATTCTGGACACTTTGGCCTGTGATGGTAGGTATAACTGGTTGCTTCTGACATCTGTAGTAAGCATTGCCTAGCCCCATATTTTGGTCCTCAGAAGATGGTAGAATGTAACAATAAAGCTATCGGATGTTCACGGATATTGCTTGCATGCTCTGGTGGAATCGAGGCGTACGTTGTGTTGGGGTTCGGCTATTGATGGCTGTGGTGGATCATCCGTGGATGATAGAATACAAGTCGATATGGAATGGCCCATTGCTAGATAACACACGTCCAGTTAAATTCAACAATCAATCAGACGCTGTATGACCTTGCGTAAAGTTGTATGTCCTATCATACTGAATATACCAACGAATATAGCCAAGCAACCAAGGTACTGACTAGATGCTGAACCTCACCGTATCCCAAGAAACGTAATGCCATCTATCGTAGCAATGGCATAGACGTCCAAATCATGGTAGACCTCATGCTGGGGTTAAGACAGTATTCTGAATTGGGTAGGTGCCGGCCGGGGTAAACCATAGAATCCAAAGCGTTGAAAGTGCCACACATATCGATATACTGCAATAAAAAGGGGAAAGCTACGGAGCTATAGCCCTCGGCGCTAATACAGTGAGTCTGTGTGCATGTAGGTGGTTAGAGTTACCTATGGCCCATGAGATGTGGTTGGTTAATTCTAGGATGGCATCAAGTACAGTAGTATTACAGTAGCTTCAACGTAGTATCTGTCTACCCCATCGTGCATATGGGTAGAGATATGTACACACTTACGTAGCATCTACACCTATCGACTATCTTAACGTTGTTACGTTCGAGAGATAGCCAAGGCGCTAAATACCCCTCACAATTTACCTCTCCATGTAACCGTAATTGGATGTAAAGGAACCACACTCTAAGCCAGCTCGAAGGATCATGATTCGCAGTGTACCTGGGACGGAAGAACTCACCTTATACAGTTATCATGGCATACACATGGAGTAGCAGAAGGAACAGCAGCCGGCAGGAAAGGCCTTGGCGGAACTGGCGATCGACCGACGCTGTGCTGCGTGCATGTGATTTACTACAATGGGATTTCATGTCTGTTTCCAAGGTTGGAAGCGAGCGAGTCACACCGATCGGTGGATGACCAGAACAAGAGCATTGTGATATCTGACTACCCGTAAACTAGCCGAAGCTTATCAAATATACCCAGTTTGTACTACCAGGATGAAGAGCGCATATTTTGCTGTTCATTGGGCGGCGAGCGTGGTTCAGCCTGAACTGCACTGCATAGATGTTCAGTAATACTATATGCACATGGCGAAGAACGCTAAGGTTTCATGATGATTGCAAGTAAGCAACATCTATGTCATTTTATCATATATCGTCTTCTAAGTGAAGAGCAAAATTGGTATATGGGCATGGTATACAAGGGGGGAAGCAGGTGAGAAAAAAACGAAACAGAAGAAGAGAACCCAAGACCCAAGGACTTCCCTTCCCAACCGAGATCGCTATGCCTTCCTCGTTTCCTTTCCCTTCCCAGACAAACCATCCATCCAACCAACTAACCAACCAACCACATGCCTTGCAAGAGCAAAGAAAAGGACCCAGCTGCAGGAACAGCGAGAAGAAAGAAAGAAATGTATGTACAAAGTTGTAAGCTAGCCGAGAGAGCGAGAAAAGAGCAGCTCAGCTTTAGGGTGTTTGTTCTTCAGAAAGTCGAGACCGGTTTAGCGCTAGTTAGCAGTACCTAAGTTCAAGAGCTGCTTTAGCACTGGGTGGGAGCGCCGGTCTTGGTGGAGGTGTTGTCGACGTCGGGGCCGGGCTCGGGGTAGAGGACGTCGACGCCCTCGGCGACGCACCAGCCGCTGCCCTCGAGCTGGGCGACGAAGATGGCGGGGCGCTGGTCGAAGGCGACGTTCTGGCGGGCGGCGACCTCGCCGAGCTGGCGGCGGGCCCTGGCGCTCGCGCCGGTGATGGTGACGGCGGCGCAGTTCTGGTAGAACTCGCGGTTGCCCGTGTGGTTGATCCAGGACCAGGAGAAGACGGCGTCGCCGGTGGGGGCGTCGGCCGGCACCGTGAAGGGGAACTGGCCGTTGACGACCGGGCAGCCGCCGATGATCGACTTGACCACCGTGAAGGTGGCGCCCTGGTCGTACGACAGCGACAGCTGGCACGAGCCCCCGTCGTGCGTCGCGCCCTCGCCGATCGTGATCGACTGCGCGCTGCCCTGCGCCCACGTCGCCACCGAGGCGCCCTCGGGCTGGCCCAGGTACTGCAGCGCGCCCTTGCAGGGGTAGGCCTCCATGCCCGACAGCGGCGAGTTGATGTCGTAGTCGATGGCGCTCCCCGAGTTGGGGTTCTCCTTGGCCGTGATCGGGGCCGGGTCGATCATGTGGATGTGGGCGGCGGCCGAGCCGGCCAGCGCCGCGATCGTGGTCAGAGTGAACTGCATCTTGGAAGAGATTCGGTGTTTTCTTTTTTTCCTTTCTCGGTGTTGATATCAGGGAGCGATGATGATGATAAGGCCGTCTAGCAGCGTTATATGTTGTATTTGTTTCGAAGGAGTTGACAAGAGCTTGAGGATCAGTTGCGACAAGGAGTGAAGAATGGAAACCAGCTAGGGCTTTCCGGTAAAAGTCTCAAAGGAAAGTGAGGAGGTTGTTAGAAAGAAGCAGATGATGCAGTGGTTGATGATGGTGGTGGAGAGAAAGAGAGAGATCTTCTGCTCTTCAGCGAGGGCTGACCATGGCTGCTTTATACTCAGGAGATGGAAGAGAGAGGAGGGGGGAATACCCTCCGAAGCATAAGGTTCAAGCAGGTACAACATCGCTAGTAACATCACCTTTGCACCGCGATCGTCTAGTCCAAGCTGGCTACTCGAGTCGTTCGTTGTATACCTTCCCAGCTGAGAGGCGACCACCCCTGGACTGTGAACGCCACAGTAAACACCAGGCCGGCAATGCCTGAACAGTTACGGCAGTGGACACTGTCGCTGTAGTGTTGAACATAGCAGGGATCGTGGTGAAGGATGATAGTACGCGGCTATAGAACTGCCAAAAGCGGCGGGTTTGTTATGGGACATGTGCAGGGGTCAGCCGCTATAGTCACTGAACCAGTGTGGAGAGGTGGTGACATGCATATAGATCTTCACCAGCACCAGGGGGGTCGAGTACATCCAGGCCCACCCTGAATCGAAATATGGCCGGGCGTCGTCGAATCAGATGGCCAGTACAGTGAGGTCGCAATCACGACGGGACTTGTCCCTGCAGACCTCACCTATCTACCTACTACCTCTTTAGGGTGCGCCATGGGTTTTACTGAAGGAACCGGGCCGGGAAGATCTGGTCTAGAGAAAAAGGGGGCCCGGATGAGGAGAATGAACTACCCAACTAACCCACTTCTAGTTCTAATAATAAACCGGCACCAGTCTGCCTACCTATACTAGAACTGCGAATTCAAGGCAAAGTACCTGACGCAAGCCTTTTTGTCTTGACATCGTTTCATCGTTTCACCAATAGGGGATACACGATGAATGCATCTCGGATCTCTGGTGATCTCCGACGCGTAGAGAGATCGCCAGAGCTAACTACGTACTGTATCATTCGAGATTAGCTGTTCGATCCGGCTTGCGTGCAGGGACACAGTCAGAACTCTCGGCAGATATGCCAGGGGGGTAGGATCGATAAAGCTATGCGTGTGCCACCGCCGAACTAGACCCGGTAGAAAGCTGCGAGATCCTATTCGCCGGCGATGGTGACGTCCAGTACAGTATCCCTACGTAGCTAGCGGCAGCACGCGTCGCATCGCTGGTTTGTCCTCTTAGCGACGGCTCGAGGTGTTGTAGTAGATGTGTATAAGTCCAGTGTATGCATGCACTGTAGGACGATGCGCTGCAGGTGATCAGAGTCTCAAGAGCGGTTAACTGCCTAGGCTGCAGAGGACAAGCATTGGAAGAATCACTGGCTGGATGTCCAATGAGATTGATTGCGTACCTGACATCTGCGTAGCAGTGCATGGAGACAGTAGCAGGAGCCCAGCAGCTGCCAAGGTAGTAGGCCCAGTGAGAGAAAGTGAGTGCGCCTTGCAACGTTGCACATGGCAATGGCATGTCGAGAATCAGCAGCCATAGGCTATCGTCATCCGAAACAAGAGACCAAAAGTGGCGAGTGGGTGGGCCCAAAAGGGCAATACTGTAGTAATAAACCATAGATCCCGTAATTCGATCTATATGGACGAGACCACCGAATAGGCAACCCGTAGCACTGAAGCACAAATGAAATCCAACGTTCCTGCATACGGATACTTGCGAATAGATTTCCTATGCTCTGGCAGTCTAAGCAGGCCCTCGTGTGTGCCATAGACGACGGGATGAGACATTGCATCCTGACACATTCCATCCATTCGAGGGCGGTCTTGTCTGCCAGCCTCTCATCACATGGCTATATCGCAGAATAGGGGGCTACCGTCAATCCCTACCGACCGAGGCATGCCGGAGAACGTCTTCATTGGTTAAATCCTCCAAGTTAAGAAATCAGTTTCAACTCTTTAAGACTGCCGTATTGGTAACTAGATGAATGATTACTGGACTAAGCAGACACTTACGTAGTCTAACATTAAAGTTGTCCGTCGCTGGTCCCATAGAACCTTGAAATAGAACAGATGAAACAAGCGAATAATCCGGGGAACCTTGATGATTTCTGACAGCCTGATAGGGCCCGTTCGAACGCCCTAGCAAGAGTTAGAGCTTGACTGTTAGTTCTAGTACCTAGTTAATACACTACCCAGCCAGCCGCTAAAAAGAAGCGCAATAGAAAACAGGCAGACAGGGGAGCTGTCCACTATAGTTCTGCGTATCTGAATGACGAACTAACCAATTTCAATTAAATAGCAGGCAGGCAATAACAACTCGTGTGCAGGCGTGCGGATGTACAAGCGGCCGAGTGGGCGCGAGTCAGCCACAGGACGCCCGGTGGGCGGGTCGACTTGGCCTGAAACGAAAGAAAACATCCAGGATGTAGGTAGTTGGGAACTTAGGACGTACTTTTTCTTCTCTTTTGACTTTCCCGATTCGGAAGGGGTTAAGAATCCCCAGCGACGCGCATTGGCCGAAGAGCCCGGCTCCGGGTCCCAAAGACTCCACAACGACCCGGCGAACCCAGGCAGGCCGCCCTTGTTACTGTAACTGCCTTACCTACAGTAGTAGCCCATCAGCATCAGCAATCAAAGCGGCGTCAACGGAACGTTTGTTCGAAGCATTGAAACAAGATTACTACCCGTCCCGCCGAGCCCCGGCCGTGTAGATCTTCTTGACCCGCACTCGCTTATTGTGTCTTCTTTAACTACCTGCCTACCTGCCTACCTACCTACCTACCTATGTATACGCACGCACCTGCTATAGCTGTCCAACTGGGTGGATCCTCCGGCCCTCCGGCCGCGCCATCAGCCTCCACTACGTTTGATGAGAAGGGCACAGTTATTTACTTAGCAGTGTACGGATTAGGGAAAAGGTTAGGAAGGAAGGAATCAAACAAAAAAGAAGGGCACGAGCAACACAAGCCGAACTCCGCATCCGTAGTAATTATATCTGTTGATTAGATATAGATATAGAGACTCTAGATATACACGCGCATCTCACAGCGAAGCCTGGGGAATCAGAGTTGTCGCATCCCAAATCCCGCTCGACCAGCCAACTACCTCCCCACGGCAGCTCCATAGGTGTTGGGTCTGTTAGGTAGGTAAGTAGCTAGGTAGGCAGAACTTGGTGCGAATAAGTTTACTACGAATACTACCACTTGGCAGCTGACGCATGAACGATCCTCGATTCACCCACGGCCGATATGAGCTGAGATGGGCTGAGCCGAACAGGCGAGTCTTGCTTGCCTCTTTCTCTGCTTGGCTCGGCCGATCGGACTTAAGGCGTAATCCCACCTCTCCATCATTCTTCCACCTCCCTATATCGTCCATACAGAACTTCTTGGCTGTTACCACTGCCGCCTACCGGATGTCGGTTCGTCACTATCTTTATCTTTGCCGTACGTAAGTCGCCAGCGTTCGAACCTCTTGGGCACATGCATACCTGTCCCCCCTTCCCCGTTCCCCCCTCTTCCGCAATACGCAAAGTTCGCTTGACAAGATGGCGCCAAGGGGAAATGTTACGGACATGGCTTGTAGCATTCTTGGTCACCATCACCATCGCCGCCGTCGTGTAGGCCATTACCTACCACGACCACTACTACTAGCCTTCCCCTTATCAAAGAGTAGCCTCCGCGCATACCACATCTTGAGATGTGACCAGCCTATACCTGTCGAAGCATAGATTATGCGATCACTAGCTTGATCCAATGACCCGTCTGCTTCGAGAGATAGTCCTATCGCCTCTCGATGAAGTTAGCTTCCGACCGATGCAACGAGTGATGTGTGGATTGACACTTTCGTTCCTAGTTCATCTGATAGTCGAATAGTTGGTTTAATCACACGGCTTTTCACAGACTAAGGTACCGCATTCGCCTGCCATGATTCAAGAGCAGCAATGCCAAAAAATGTTATCTCATTGCCAACTGAGGGCCTATCAAGATATAAGCTCGTTCAGGGATTAACGAATCTCCAATCCCTGAATCTTGATCGTCCTCGATGTTTGGGTACAAGCCGATAAGATATTCGCAGCAGCCTACTCCGCTATAACAAGCCAGAACATAGGTACTGCCCAAGCTAAGAGCCCTCAGTCCGCCAACCTACTGCCTTCTCATCTGCCTCATCGCGCTTCGTCCGGAGTTCAATGCCCTCCTTCCTCCGCAGCCCTCCGCGCTTCTTCCATACTCCAATACTCCCCTACCCTTGCTAGTCAACGGTCTAAGACAATTATCTCAGGCAAGGGGGATACTTCTGGGGTATATCCTATGCAGGCCAAGCTACTCAAGGCCACATAAGATTACTGTCACTATAGATTTGTTCAAGATTCAGCTTGGTATCCCGCTAAAGGGAGGGCGAGTACCTGTTCACCATGGTCATGCCGTTGCTGAATCTTCCTGTCATCTCGTGTCGCGATACACAGGTCATAGTTGGACTCAGGCCGTCGTAGAACTGTGGCTAAGGCGGCCGGCTCACGCTGAAAGTCCAGGAAGAGAGGACACGAAACTTGATAGACGAGGTTATCTATACCAATGCTGGAATGAATGAAGAAATCGGAGGTGCGCCAATGCGCGGCGCCGGGGAGTTTTCAGCAAAATAGTCGATTGCCCGTATTCATTTGGCCTCATCTGACCCATCAGGATTGCGACCTTGGGGACCAGTAGGGATAGGATGACTGCCTTGGGGACCCTGGTGCTGGTTGTGGCCCTGATAGCTCTTGTTGAAATTGTTACTGCCATTTCGATGAGGAGGTCCATACTGATGCATCTGCGAGGGGCTCGTGCCGAATTGCTGAGGTCCAGGGTTGCTGTAACCACGCATGTTGTTCACTGGAATTGAGATGTTAGCAGGCACTTCGTCACTTAATAGATCCATAAGAACTCACTCTGCCCTTGCTGTTGGGGCGAGAACGCCGGCTGCTGGTACTGCATGCCCGGGCTCATACCATACATGGGCTGTCCTTGTTGCGAGCCCTGGTGGACCATCATCGGCGCCGCTGGCCGGCCCGGACTCGGGTAGCCGTTCGCACCTGGCATCGGTTGCGGAGGCGTTGCGCCGGGAGGTATGAACTGAGGGTGGCCCGGTTGATACATTTGCATTTGCGGGGGCACAGCTACCATGCCCTGGGGTGTCATAAATTGCGGCGGCATCATCTGGCCGCCCATCCCGCCTGGCTGTTGAGGCATGTACGAGGTGTTGTTGGAAAAGCTCCTGTTAAACTGATTCATCTGGGGCTGTCCGGGTCCCATGAAGGAGGGCATAACAGGTTGATTGTACGGCATTTGTGCCGGTGAGTTCATGGTTGGCGCGTACGCCATTGGAACCTGGCCCATTCTCGGAGAGGAGAATGACTGAGAAGAACTCGAGTGCATCATCCTATGATCATCGGGTCCATTAAACGGGACGTGGGGAACCGGCCCATGTTGGGCGCCATGCATCTGAACAGGCGGGACATGCGGTGAATGTCGTGGACCCATGCTATGGGCGCCGTGTTGGAGGTGGAAAGGTAGTTGATGCTGGTGGGCGATATGGGGCATCACATGCGGAGGGTTCGGTGTAGGCTGGGGGTTGAATGGTTTGCTCTCAAACCACTCATTATACGACAAACGCATAGTCGAGTCCGGCTTTTCATCGTCCGCAACTGAACGCCACGTCGGTGGAGTATCGTACGAGGGCGGGATGCCGTCATTGTCGTTCCAGTTCTTATTCTCTGGAGGCTGGAGTGTCTTGACATAAGAGAGGATAACACATTTTTTAGGATCGACCGTCTTCCTCTTCTTCGTGATAACGACCAGCGGGGCGCTGACACCAATAGTCGACGGAGCTTCCGTGCCATTGTTGATACCGGAGCGGGGGCTTGACGTTGCGCTAGGATGACCATTAGGGCTGAAGCTGGCCGCAAATGGACTAGGTCGGAATTCGTGACTGTTGGGATTTAACTTGCCGCCCAGGTGGCCCGGCACCCCCATACGACGGTTAAATGAAGGGTCAGCACTGTTGGCCGGTCCAGTGGGAGGCAGGCGCATGTCCTGGCTCTGGGGAATCGGCTGCATCTTTTGCTGTTCCATGTTGTTTCGAATACGAGCCGTCAATCCACCGGGCTGGCGACCACCCTGGGACATGTGTTGTTGGCTGGAGCGATTGTTTGGGAACTGGGGATATTGAGGTACGAAGTTCTGGCGATTGCCTTGATGACGACCCTGGGCTCCTCCCTGGTTAGCAGTGGTCGTTGTAGCTGGGGCCGTGGGTCGGGTAGTTCTGGTGTCTGGAGGAGCTTGGGTCGTCGTGGTCGGCTGTGTCTCCTTTGAGGTAGCAACAGCCTTCTTCTCCTTTGCTGCTGCTTCCTCCGTCTTTCTTTTCTTTACTTCCTCGGCATCCCGCTGGGCTTTCTGCTGTATCTCCCTCTGTTTCGCAGGGTCTTTAGCAATGATAGAGATCAAGTCCATAGGAACAGGGGTCGGCAACTTGAAGCTATCCGCAAATTTCCGCAGTTCAATGAGTTTGACTTCCTTGTCGGCCTTCGCCTTCGTACTTCGCACTTTTTCCACATTTATGCGTTGCTGGTTAGCAAATGACTTGAATTCCTTCAAGACATCACGCTCAACAGTCAAAGCCGCACTGGGCGTGGTCTCCTTTGCCTGGGGCGAGATAGTCCTGCTGGTCGCTGCCGACGGCTTTAGTGGAACAGAAATCTGGTTGGAGGCTTTGGCATCCATTGGCTTTTGCTGAGAGCCAGCCTTCGCTTCCAGCTTCACATCTCCAATCTTGGCAGGCAATGGCGCAACCGCCTCAGGCTTACCAGCACCCCGAGCTTTGGCATCTTCCACTTTAGTACTAGTTTGACCTCTCTGGGTTTTAAGCTGGGATGAGATGATGGCTGGGTCAACGGGTACGCCCTTCACATTAGATGCACCCGTTGGTGCGCGGCGTGCAGGGGGCGTATATTTGTTCTCCCGGCCTCCCGGAAGAGGGGGGAAGTCCTGGCGCTTAACTCCGCTATATCTGTTCGAAGTCAGAATTCGCCTCATAGCGTCGTCGAGCATGGGTAAAGGCTCACTTGTCTTCCTCATCGGCTTTATCATCACCACCGCCGACATAATCCATCACTCGTTCTTCTGCAACGTGGGCTGTAGATGCAGTACTTCGTTCAATCTCTCGCGCCTTTCTTTCGGCAATTATTACTTTTTGCTTGTACTGCGGGTCGTTCTTGTCAATCTGTGTAGTATAGAAATTCTCATCGTAATTCGTCTTGAGACCAAACAGGCGCTCGTTCTCGGCAAACTGGTCCCAGCTAGCCCCGCCACTGGATTTCTCGAGGGTATGATCGAAAGTGTCGGAGCTGTCGGGAACCCATCGCTGAAGCGGCCGCTCCATACCTGAACGACTAGACGATATGGCACTATCGGTGCGGAAGCCCGCTGCATTTCCTAGGTAGGATATCTGTTAGCGTTCGCGGCCTTTTTGTAGTGCTTGAAAGCTCCATCCTACCGTTAGGTGCCTTGGAATCACCTTTGGCAGCCATGACTCTAGTATCTGAGCCGTCCTTCTTCTGGAAGGACATGTTGGATTGTTCCCTCTTATTGGCTCCGTTCGTTGTATGACTCGAGGTCTTCTTCTGCTGTACCATTCTCAGGACGCAGGTGAAGACAACGAGGACTGAATAGAGGACCCTGAAATTCCTACGACGATTGCAAAGGTATTGCTGTCGCTTTGACCCTGTAGAATATTTGCATGAGTCTCATATAGCCAATAATAGTAGAAAGTATTAGAATAGGAGGTGGTTGGGTTGGGTGCAATTAGGAGGTGTGGTAGGATGATTTGGGGTCGATAGAAAGTCGTAGGGGCTAGATGTAGATGCGAGTGGAAGTGCGGAAGCAGGTGGATATGACGCGGATCTGAGTTGGGTGTTGATGGCGCGAGAAGCTCCGTGTCTATTCGATGTAGTGAACAGTAGTCGAAGCAATAAACGGTCAGTCCAGACTTACGTCGTGTGGAGGCAGATGCAGCTTAGCCGAATGTGCCCGTCCTTGGTGTCCTTGGGAACCTAGCTTGTCTTCAGGCAAGTGGGAGGTCTCGAGGTCGTAAATCGGATGTCGCGAATAGAAATGTAGGCGATGACAAGTACTAGAACGTCCTAGCCTTCTACCAAACAAGCGTTTCTCTATCAATGGGAAGTGAAAGAATTATCCGTCAGCGCATGAGAATTAGGGTGCGGGCAGAATGGCAATGAGCGGACAGATTCTAGAAAATCATAGCAGCTTGCTGCCACATGGGAATGGGTTTCAATGACACAAAAGGGGGTCAATGAGTGAGTGGGAAAGGAAGAAAGTGCTTTGTTGTTGACAAGGCCAACCCAACGCCAAAGTTGAGACCAACGGGGAGAAAGTGTCGATTTTTCGCGGGTCCTGGCGCACTGCCCCGTGCCCTTTTTTTCTCGAACGACAGATTGAGAGATGGCTGAGTAGCAGGTGAAATGTAGGCCACAACACCAACAGGTCAGATAAACTAAGGTTGGGTAGTCGAATTAAAACAAGGCGCAGCTGCCGGGGTCTAAGAAGAAAGTAACAGGAAAGGTAACGGAAAATAGTCGATAGGGTAGAAGACAGAGCGGTGGAGGTAGAGGCGGAGATAGGTTTGTAGAGATGGCGGTAACTAAGCAGGGTCGGTACCTTTCCCTTTAGGCCTTTAGGGAATGCTTCAGGTACTTTCCAGTCACTCATCACTGGAGTCACTGAGCTGGCCTGGCCTGAGGCTGGGGGACATGGTTTGACGTGATTTGACTTGGTTTGAAGAGAAGGGAAGGGGCCATGTCTCACCTCGGTGGGTTATTCCTTATGTGAATAGGAATAGGCCCGGACAAGACTGCAACTACCGACAGGCCTTCTACCTCTGCAGCTCTGTTCTCCCTATGCGCATCCCCCAATCTCGCTGCAAAGCCAATGTTAGGAACGACCAGTGACGGTGCTGTCGCAAAGGAAATCAAGCAGAGTCACAGGCTCTTTCCACATACCTGGGTGCCTTCAAGAAGAGAGAGTAGGTGTTGGTGGTGGTGTTTCGAGAGTGGGGGGTAGAAGGCAAGAGGGAGTTGCGTGGAAGAAAGGTTGCGGTGGTGAAATCTGGAGATTGCTGGCATGAGTGGAGTGGGAGCGCTGGGAGGTGGTGATTCAGGTCGAGCCTGTGGAGTGACTTTCCGGTGCGTACCTTGTCGATTCGTTCACTAGCGAGCCGGGCAGAGATCTGATTGGATGGTATCAGCCCATTAGACTGTACCCAGTTAACCTGTGGGCTAGCGCTGGTATGTAGGTATCTAGTATCTACAGAAGCTTGGGGAAACTACATACCTCCTAACTAGCATGTAGAGGCATGCTCGGTACCTGGGCTTGCTGGGTAAGTATTCTCCAGAATTATTCATGCTCTTCTGTCGGGTAGTAGTTACCTACATGTAGATATCTTATCTGTGATATGGATATCAGAACTCCGACTGCGAGAGGCTTTGGTTTAAATAGCCACGAGGCTATAGAGATACCCACAAGCATGCAAATGGACCGGTATCAGGCCAGTCACTACTTCGTACCACATCGATGTACATAAGAGTCCTTGGTGTTACAGGTTTAGTGCAGAGGTATGTAGCTAGGTATGAAGTAGGTAGGTACATACATATACAGGTAGAATGCATAACGGGTTGTGTTATCTGATCCCATTCTGAGGTGTCCGTCGACACGGTGCGAACTGGCTATTTGCTTATATTATACGGTATATACGGTATTGGCAGCTTCGGGGCATGCGCATACACACGCGTATATGTTTAAGTACCCACATACCTATATATACCTATGCATGTAATCCTCCCTATCGTGATGTTGAAACCTGTCGCTGGAATTGAGATTATATCAAGCTATACTTCTTCTACTCTGCCCGGTGTATTCTTGTCAAGCTGAGCTAAGCCTTGGTATCTGGGTGACACAGTACAGCAAAACAAACATGGAACCGCCTAAAAATACATCTAGATCATAAGTATCTCTGACTGCCCGTCTACATAGGGTTACTCAAGGAAGCGGCGCATTTCTAGCCTGTAGAATTATGAGGCGTATATGCTGCTTAGGTACTTCTTTTCTTGTTTGAGGACAATATCAGGTGACCAGGTACCGAGTTTGCCCCTTCGATTTTTATTTCAAACAAATATAGCAGACCGCCACCGATCTCTGTTTCCAGCTCTTGACACTGCCTTGTACAGAAGACGTTACTGGTCGCCTGCTCCATCTGTGTTTGCTGTGTCCCGCAACTGCACGCATAGATCGAACCTTCCCAGGTAGATATAGTCGGAGATGATGACGTCCAAAAGGGTTCCTGGCATCATAATTTTACCATTCGTGAGCACATTCGAAGCTATCTGTGCTATACATATAAGGCAGGTTGCTGTATACAAGAACCTCAATGTAATAAATGCGAACCACTGCCAGACCGAGATAACGATACATGGGATGGCATAACGCTTACATACACGTTAGGTCAACATCCACAGGTTGAATAATATCCAACTACATGAGGGGTGATCGCTATCTGCTTGGGTTTCATGTAAGTATAGGCAAGTAAAAATCACCTACATCAATCACATCCAATAATACTGTAGCTTATCTGCAAGCTCAAGTCTACACAACACTTGACTCGCCAGTGTACCCATTGCAGGCACGTTCGAGATTCACTAGCATCCCCCGGACTTGGCATCGGAAACACCCTTGCACTACCTATATCTTCAACGGACCTAACGATACGGGCGCGGCCTTGCGATCCATACTCTGCGAACCCCGGCCAGACGAACGGCAGCCGGGCATGCAGTGAGTAGGTATCTCAAGGCGAGAATGTGCTGCCACCAGCCAAGAAGCCAAGAAAATTGGTTCAGCTTTTCAGCCGACATATGTATACGAGTATCGTGCCTTATACATAGTACTAATTACCTGTCGCGGTGAGGTGATATAAGCCGTATTTATAGATGAATCCTTTGACTGCCAATGCTGAACTTGTCACCGAGTTGTTCCTCCGTAGTAACACAATGAATCTATGCTTGCCTTTCGGACGAGCATTGTGTCAGAGTAGGACATGACATTGCGAACTACCACATGCCTTACATTTTCGAATTGTCACTGAATTCCTGAGGTTGGGCAAACAAGCACTGGGCTATCATTTTCGTAGAGCCCGTCTTATACCCGGGATCATGAACCGTTTGTAGCCCCACTTGCAAGCGATGGAGAGGACGGCAGCGGCATTCTTCTACACCCCTGTATGAATTATTTCCCATGCTAGCAGGCGGCAGCTCCCGTAGGTCGTGGCCCCCGATGTTAGTCGATCACGCATTTCACAAGGAGAGTTCATGTTCTGTTCCTATTATCCGAAGTTTACTCGCCACATGGTGTATGGCATGATAGCATCATACCCTTGAGCAAAACGTATCGTATATCTGGGTAGCTAATTATTAGTCAACAATCCGAGTATGCGCACATGTCGCTATGGACTATGAGCGTTCGCTTATGCTTCTAGTGGCTGGAAGCTAATATGTCTAATCACTAGAGTACTTCAAACTACGAAGCAAAGTTTATAGAGCTTCCGAACTTCAAATCTTCAGGAGAACCTGGAAGTTCTCGCCAAAAATTCCTTATTGCACAAAGCCCGACACTACCTATTTCTGCAATGACATTCAACACATGTCTACGTTACCACAGATGGTAGTTGCTCTCTTAGATTCCTCGAAATATATATTTGGTAGGGATAGTACTATGGTGGCAGTGGAAGTGCTGACTAAGGCATGAAGACCAGAGCTTTTGTAACGAACGTAGGTGTAGTCTAGGAGTGTCTTCGAAGACCGTCATATGGGATTAGCCAGGCCAAGATCATATACAAGTACCCCTTAAGCATGTCGTTCCCGATACTCTAATGGTCATTTCAACCGTTTAACTCTCTGGAATGCGGTTATCAGCTGTCATATCTCAGACTGTAGATTTGGGCTACCACTACCACATCTATTTTGCGCTTGTAGTTTCGCATTTAGTTCGCGGTATATCGTGTGGAAATAATAACGCCAAAAGGGCAACGAAGTATTAGCTGAACCTTCTCCATATACTAGTATAATGCAGCGGCTAGCCTACACACCAACGATGTGGGTAGGCTTAGTTAGAAGATGATCCCATCTCTGTGGTGAGCTGGTTGTGTCAAGCCAATGATGTGTGTTAATGGTGTGTGATGCTGATAATAACTCTATAAACTCGCTGACGGTACTTTTGACTAGGGATGAATCTAGTCTAATGTGGCTATAAGTACGAATCCATGCCCTGCTTGTGCAGGCAGTATATGACACGTCCATAGCAGATTGAACCCCAGGTCTTAAATGCAACTCTCAATGGAAAAGAATCTTGATATCATGCATGATTGTTTCAAATGACGTTTGGTGCTCTTATCCGTTATCCCATTTATCATTCCCGATGTGCGAAGTGGAGAGTTCCAAGGCTGCTTGACATGACAAGCAGACGAAAATGGGCATTACATAAGCGAATCACTTTACGTACAGTGAGCAAAGGTGAGATATGAATGGCTGATGGGCAGTTGGGTCGGTCATTGATGAGCAAGATGGGGACTGGGGGGGGGGGGGTTATGGGGTTACACAGCACCTGGCCGGGCACTCTTTTGGAGATCCTCTTTTGAACTTTTGGTGAATGCCCAATTGCCCAATGCAAATGGGTGAATGGGCGAATGGGTGAACGCCCAGCCTGGCAGGCCTGGCAGATGTTGGACTAGCACGGAATGTTCTGAAACTGACTGACTGACAGATCCCTGCAGCAGCGGCTGCCACTGGCGCAGCAGCAACAGCTACCGCACCCGACCGCACCGACCTCCGTCCTTTCCAACCCCAACAGCCCCAATTACCTAGCCAGCCCTAGTTACTTCGTACTGTATCTCCATCTTCCAACGCCTAACATCCGCTCTGTAACGCTGTTCTGTGTCCTGTCGAGCTGAGAATCATCATCTTTGTTTTCGTGTCGCACCGCATTTCCAATGAGGTGCCCATCTCTCTTCCGTTTGTAGATTTGATCGCAAGAATACCGTTCAATAATTACTATCGCTTTCATTAAATTCTATGCCTCTGCGCAACTTTGTTTCCGAATCGCTCCAATCGCTCCAATCGCTCTAATCGCTTCAACTGTTCTGTTCAATTCCTGTGTGTCATTCGTAAATCTTCCGACGTCGCCTCCATCGCCATATCCCCACCTCGTACTTTACTGCCCGTTCGCCCGTTTCCAATCCACCACACACCACAATAGGCTTCAGGAAGGCATTCCACTTCCCTCAACGTTATATCGCACGCGCACACGAGTAGAGTCGGGCAGTAAGCTCGAGCGATCGCCGGAGGAGGTAAAGCAAGAGGAGGAAGGGACTGGGCGGCTCCATTAAAGAATCCATTACGTGAGGGGGAGAAGGAAACCAGAACTTCGAAATGCAGCCTTCTAGTTCGTCTCAGCGCTCGATGCAGCGACGCTCTCCAGGTCCGGGCCAGGGGCCGGGCCCAGGACCCGACATGGCTCCTCCACCTCCTACTCGATCTATGTCACCGGCAAATCTACCACCGCGGTCGTCGGGCGCTTCGAGTAGGTCAGGAGGGAGTTCAAGGCGAAATGTGAGTTATCACCCTCTGACCCACGCATACTCCGAGCAGACAGTGCCACTATCTATATTGTAGAGGTGTTCTACGCCACAAATGATTTTGAATACAACTTCCCTCGCAAGCTATCAACGCCCCTCTTCCCTTCATGTTTCCCTATCATGTTCAAAGTACTAATATCATGATGTTTTCAGCAATCAAGCGGTGGTTCGAACATGCCCTTGTCCCAAATAGAAAAGAGCGTGACCCACCTTCTTGTCGCAACGAAACAGTTACTCGAGACTCTGACTCAGTGGTCCCGCGGTACTGCTTCGGATTCCCAAGTATCCGATGTCTATGTCAGGTTAGGTTATGAGTTTAATATGGCATGCCGAGCATTTACTGCGATAAACGTTGATACTTCCGACCTGGGTAACGTTCCAGAAAATCTACGGCACATACTCGAGGCAACACTCAGTCAAGAAGCCAGCACCGAAAGCCTCGAGAAGTACCTTCCGAGAATACGCGACATCATTATCAATCTACTCCACGGTCTGAAAAGAAAGCAGCAGAAATTGCGACAGAAACAGGGCCGGGAGAAAGAAGGGGGGGCCGCCTCGCCTGAAGGGATAGCGTCGCGCACCATGAGCACAAGCACCGTTGGAAGCAACAGTACCGGTCTGACTAGTCTCCTCAATGAAGGGCTGGATAATGGTTATCGTTCCGATTCGGTACGAGATAGCGTGGGACAAGGGCAGGCTGGGCCATCAGGAGGGAGCGCCTCGCCGAATCGCAGGCTACTTCCACGCGACCAGTCGCAAGCCTCGGTCAACTCAGAGCCGTCTACTCTCTCGAGCACGACTATGCAGAACATGCCTGTAATGCCGCCATATCCTGGTGATGAAACCATACCATCAGGTCCCCCAAATCCTCATATCAATATCGACGCGTTCCCTCCACCCCCACCGCCACCGCCTCCAAAATCCCAGCAGAGCGCCCTCGCCGCTTTGCAGAGAGGGGGCGATCTTGAAAGGAGAGCATCACGACGTTATTCGGCCTATCAGATATCCAAACATCTAGGAGCGCCTACCAATGGCGTGCCTATGCTACCGTCACAGAACACCCCTATTCCGAATCGAGGCCGTGGGGAAGTAAGGGAATCAATGCGAGCTGTTCAAGTCAGGGAGTCACTGAAGCACAACCGTAACATGTCAAGCCAGTCGAGAAATGTGGTAGAGTCATCCCCACCAGCCAGGCCGCCAAGCAAGGTTCCGGAAGAAACTCCTACCACTACGGAGCTGCCGCCTCCTCGGACCGTGACACCTCCAGCTGAGTCTCCAGAAGAAAGGTATAGGCCAAGTGCTACTATTTCCGGGCCTTTGGATACGTATCCAATAGGCCCGATTCCCGACTCGCCGGAAAAGCCGAAACCAGCAGTCGTCACCTCTCCCGAATCAAAACCCCCTGAACTAGCGAGACCCCAAACACCCCCTGAGAAACGACAGAAGAACTTCGCCACA
Organism: Diatrype stigma; assembly: GCA_022225965.2. NCBI lineage: Eukaryota > Fungi > Ascomycota > Sordariomycetes > Xylariales > Diatrypaceae > Diatrype > Diatrype stigma. The sequence goes on from JAKJXP020000007.1 coordinate 543,722, forward strand.
GAGCAATCACCACCACTAGACAAGGAACTCACTCTTTTCCTACAATATAAATCGAAAGTTAAGAAATTCGTATTACCCGAGGGCTATACGGATTTAAGTATTGGCCGGTTACAACTTGCTTTCATTGAAAAATTCTCCTGGAATACCGCATTGAATGGAAGCGACCTCCCAGAAATCTACATACAGGATCCCGTATCCGGCGTGCGCCATGAACTTGAGGATCTTTCCGACATTAAGGATCGGACTGTATTGGCGTTGAACGTCGAGCCTCTGGATGAAGTTAAAAAACACATCGACGATGGTCTAGGGACTCTCAAGAAGGCAATAGAAGAGGTCAGGCAAAACGTATCTGACCAAGGGTCATCCCTACAGAGGGTTTCCGATAGGCAACTCGAAACCGCTAAAGAAATGGCACGAATGGCATCAGCTCCAGCGGCTACTGTAGGAGAGACGAAAGTCAACGGGTCAACGACGGGGGCGAAGCTGAATCCCAGCCAGCTTAGAGAGCTTCAGACCCTTCGTCGTGACCTGGCAGTCTTGCGCCAAACCTATTCCAATTTCCAGAGCGATATCGAAAGTTCAATGTCTTCCCTCCGAAATAAGGCTGCGAACGTCAAGGTTGCTGCAGCGAAGGTCTCAGTGTCGGGTGCAGAGGGGGACACTGGTTACACCTATGTTAAGACTGGCCGTAAACAGCTGAATACTGATTCTGATCGCTTGGTAACCAAGGTTGATGACCTACAAGATCTAGTAGAGGACCTACGCAAGGATGTGGTGAACCGGGGCGTGCGGCCATTACCTCGCCAGCTTGAGGACGTGTCTAAGGACATTCAAATTTTGACGAAGGAGCTCAAGCAGGTCGAAGGCTACATCAAGCGCGAGAAACCCATCTGGACGAAGATATGGGAGAAGGAGCTCGAGGATGTCTGTCAAGGCCGAGACGAGCTTAAGCTTATGGAAGATCTCATGGTTGATCTGCAGGATGATCTTGAGAAGGCCTCGGAGACATTTGCGCTAGTCGAGCAGGCAACAAAGGAGCAAATGAAAGACAGCACGCCTACGGCGAGACACTTCTCCAAGAACCTTGTCAATCTGGGTAACAGCACCGACCAGAGTTCTGCCAAGGAGGGCGTGCTAGGCGAGGTCAGAGCCCTGCAGCCCAATCACGAGGATAGGCTAGAGGCCATTGAGCGAGCTGAGAAGCTACGGCAGAAGGAATTGGAGAGCCGGAAGGATAACCCCTTAACGAAAGAGCTTAGCAAATTTGTGGAGGAAGGCAAATTAAAGAAGAGTGGAGGCTTTGAGGAAGTAGAACGCGCGAGGAAAGCCAAGGACGACCGCATCCGTCGGGAAGTCTGGGAGCGGATGAATGGTATCTTACCCGAAGAGCCAATAGGGGGAGAGCTAGGGGAAGGGGAAGGGGAAGGAGAAGGAGAAGGGGTAGGGGTAGAGGAAGGGGAAGGGGAAGGGGAAGGGGAAGATACCGTTGATGTAGATGCTGATGTAGAAGAGGTGCCTGTGGATGTCGAAGTCCCTGAGGGAAAGGGGGAGGAGTGAAACTCAAAATAACCCAAATGAGGGTTTTCCAGCCGTTGCCGGTTTGCTTCTTTTGTTCCAAAATATATATCCAGCTGGGCCAGCCTTAGGCATTTTTTTTCCCAGTCTTATTAGTCGACGGATAGGGGGGTGTTGGCTGGCGCATATCAACAATCTGTAGTTGGTCATGAGAATCTTGTTACGAGTAGTAGATAATGATCCAAGTTAACTAACGACCAGAAGCCATAGGCTTATTTTCCAATCGTCATGCATGAAATCAGCATCGTGCATTGCCTTTGCCACATAATTACCTACCTGCTAAGGTATGCAGTGGAACTTGATACTACACCGCCTTCACCTCCTCTTCTCCGAATCTGCAATGGCAGTCACAGGAGTATTCTGGTGTTACCCCTCAAGCTATGTCACTGGTTCAACCGGCATGGGTGGTAAGACCAGGACGGATTATTGGTGACTTCCATTCCTAGGATGAAGATTGTGTCAGCAACTACTGTCGAGCTACTGTCGACAATACATCATATATACCATCATCTTTGCGCTCCGATCTCAACTCGGCAAAGTGGTTTGTTTGCTCGCGGCAGATCGATCCATTGATCTTGTATTCCAATTGCAATACTTCGTAGATTAATAACACGATGGCTCGGGCGGAAGACATTGGGTTCGCCGCAACGACAACGACGCCCCGGTCCGCCCCTGATCCAAACGCGAAGCCCACCGAGCGTAGTAATAGTATTAGTAGCAGGAGGGGCGGCAGCTCTAATGGCAATGACCGTGTGCCGGAAAGCCAGATGCGAACCAGGAGGCTCTTTTCGTTCCTGCCGCTGTTCTGCTTCTCCTTGACGTACATGTCGGTATGGGAGGGCGTGAACTCGTACGTACGAACCCGCCAACGAATGAAATAACAAACAAAAGATGGAAGCTATCCCCTCCTACCGACGGTCTACCCCTCCTACCTACCTACCCCCCCATAAGAAAAAGAAGGAGAAGAGGAGACAAAAGAAGAGAACACACGACAGAAATGGCTTGACTAGCTTACACGCTTACACAGAATGGCGTACTTCGCCCTGTACAACGGCGGCCCGACCACCTTCCTCTTCAGCTTCGCCGTCGCCTTCTGCGGCGCGCTCAGCCAGGCCGCCTCGCTGGCCGAGATGGCCTCCCTGGTGCCCATCGCCGGCGCCCAGTACCACTGGACCTACCGGCTGGCGCCGCCGCGGGCCCGGCGCCTCGCCACCTGGGTCCAGGCCTGGGCCACGTGGTTCGGCTACCTGTCCTTGCTCGCCGGCGTCGCCAGCGTCACCGCCATCCAGATCGAGGCCGTCGTCGTCGTCCAGCTCCTTGTCCCCGGCGCAGGCTCCGATTCCGACTACGACTACGACTACGGATACACGCCCGGCGGCTGGCACACGGCCGCGCTGATCGCCGCCGTCGTCGTGCCCTTCGGCCTGCTGAACGCGTACGGCTTCCGCGTCGTGCCGCGCCTCGAGCTGGCTGCTGCCGTCCTGCACGTTGTCCTCTTTGTTGTCTTCGTCGTCGTTCTGGCCGTCTACGGCCACCACAACGACGCCAAGTTCATCTTCCTGCGGAGCAATGTCTCCTCGGGCTGGGATGAGCACGCGTACGTCGCCTGGAACCTGGGGATGCTGTCGTGCGTCTGGTCTTTCACGGGTAAGTAAAGGAGGTGAGGTCTTTTTATTCCTTACACTGCTGTGCTGTCTTCGTTCGTTCTGTAGTTATGTCTGTCTCTGCTGGCTTGGGTGAGATGGTTGGTGGTGGTGCAGTATATTGCGCACCAATATGACATGGCACCTCTTTTGATAACAAAGGGAGAAAGGCTTCGACTCCGTCGTCCACATGAGCGAAGAAACCCGCAGAGCCAAATCCGCCGTACCGCGCGCCATGTTCTGGTCGATCCTGCTCAACGGCGTCCTCGGGCTCGTCATGGTCGTCATGCTCCTCTCGGCCATGGACCCCAACGGCATCGAGGCCCTCCTATCCCTAAACGCCAGCAGCGGCAGCACGATAAGCCCGATCACCACCATCCTTCTCGACATCACCGGGGGCGGGAGCGGGGGCTCCCGAGCAGCGACGACGGCCCTGTCGGCCGGCCTCGCCGCCGTCTCCCTCAACGTCAACGTCGCCCTCATCGCGTCCGCGTCGCGCCTGACCTGGGCCTGGGCCCGGGACGGCGGCCTGCCCGCCTACTTCGCCCACGTGCACCCGCGGCGCCGCGTCCCGCAGCGCGCCGTCGCCCTGTCCGGGCTCGTCGTCTGCGCCCTCGGCCTCCTGAACCTGGGAGGCGCCAGCAGCTATGTGGCCTTCGGCGCCATCGCCGCCCTGGGCTCGCTCGCCCTGTACCTGAGCTACGCCATCGCCATCGCGAGCGTCCTGCATGCGCGGTTGCGGCTGCGCCGCGCTGACGTCCCCTCTCCTTCTTTTCATCCTTCTTCTTCTTCCTCCTCCTCCTCGGCGGCGATGACGATGAAGCCAAGGAGGCTGATGGACGACGCGGAGTGGAACCTCGGTCAGTACGGTGCGCCCGTCAATGTGTTCGCCTTGGCGTACACCCTGTACGCCATGGTCTGGCTCCCGTTTCCGTCTACGCTGCCTGTAACGGCCAGCAACATGAACTACTGTGGGCCGGCGATGCTGATCGTGCTCCTGGTCGTGCTGGTGCTGTGGTTCGCGTGGGCGAGGAAAAACTGGCCTGGGCCTAATCTCACCATACTAGAGTTTATCGTGGTCAATTCTTAAGAGGCCCTTATAAGTCTTCGCGGCTGTCTCAAATAATGAAAGGAAGGGAGAAGTTACGATATCATGAGGTATTTATTCATATACATTGTAGATACCAGACAAGACAATATTATTAACTGTTCAAATACCAACCCCATGTATGATTCTTAGAGTGCACTCACATCAATACTCAGACACATCATGCCGGAGATACTTACCATCTTATTACCTGCGGTGGCCCCTTTTGCCAAATCAACTGACACTACCTAGTTGAAAACTGTCCAGACAACCAATTTTGATACGGATGATCACTAGAACATGTCAGTATCTTCTTCGCCCTCAGAAGTTTCGCTATCCTCGTCAGGATCGCAAAATGTACTGTATCGTGAGCGGGGACCGGGCTCGGCGGCGAAACCGTACCGCTTGTCGGCACCCTCGCGGTTCCAATCGTTGGTACCCAGGATCTCGAAGAATCCCTCGAAGTAGGAAACATGGCCTTCGTAATCGTGTTTTTCGAGCTGCTCGACGAATGGCACGACGTCGAAGTTCGACTTGTACGAGAATATTTCCTTGTTGAACTTAGCGAAGTGCTCTTGGTGCGCGCGATCATTCCGAATAAGGCGTTCGAAGGAGGGCTTGATGATGCCGGTTTCGGCCAGCCTGATGAAGAGGCCGAGCACGCCAAAGATGAACTGGAGGCGGGTGTTGTTGTTCCAGCTCAAAATACCATTGAACTTGCATTCGTACTCGATGAGGAACCAGCAGTCTAACAGGAAATACGCTAAGTGATGCTCCCTTTTCCACATCCGCCTCTCAGCGAAAGGCACATGCTTGGTTCTGAACGTCGCCGAATGCTCTTCGAATAGTCTGGTAGCCTTCATCACAATGTTGACACTGAGACAGGGTGAGTCTTTGAAGTGTAAGTAGAATCCCCAAAAGCTCCCATGAACGCCCCGATGCGACACCACACGATGCAAGTCGCCGAGGTTTACTTCGGGCAAGTGAAAGCCGAGCGCGATTGTTGCTCGAAGCACAGCCATCTTGTCGGGGGCTCCTATGAAGTCCTGTGGGGTAAGTGGCCTCTTCTCTGAGACAGTATAGTAGAGAGCTGACGAGATCCATTCAGCCTCCGACATATTGATACCACCCACAGATAGGTTCTCCATCTGTCTGTTGATATCCCAGGCTCCGTTGAGATGGCTTCCTTGAGACATGGTAGAGGTTTTGAGAAGCACACCTAGTAAGAGGATGGTAAGTTCGTGTAAGTTGATGCAACGTGTTTCAGTAACTGATGATCGCAACGTTCTCATCCTGGAGATCCTGGACACGGATAGCGTTATATAAGTGTGAGTGTTGGACTAATGCACCAACAATGACTATTGTCTTCCAAACAAGTTCCAACTTGGTAAGTTGTCGCTATCAGCTCATCAAGGTATGCCTACAGAGGAAGGATTTAGTGACGAATGGACTCTGGACGATTGTTCGTCACAAGGGATGTGGTTCTGTACGCAACACATAGTCCCCATGTTTGTGTGAAAGGGGAAGCCCTGGCATGCAGGAGTCTTCATTATTAGCACACAGAGTGAATAAAGGACCTGGGCATGCTGTGGCTTCTTCAGACTGATAGTTCTGGGGCTCTTTTGTCACACCATCAGCTGTCAGCAGCATAGCTAAGGCGTTGTGCATAAGTCCATTGTTCAACCTCAAACGTTCAATCGTGCTGCTGTGTACTTACTCATAGAATCCCAAATCTCGCAGGTGTTGGTACAAAGAAAGACTAGACGAGCATTGAAGTGGAAGAATGAAGTTTGTATTTGCACAGACATATCTGTGTAAGGGTAAGGCGAGACATTAGGGTTCGTACTTCAACTGTGCGACAAGCCCGAGCCCCATGCTTGTTCAAAGGCGTCAACGGAAGCTACCTACATTGTACTACGTAGTACTTACCAGGCAGGCGTGGCACCTGCAGCTGCCACGTCGTCTGCTGCTGCCTACCTACCTATGTAAGTACCTAAGGCAGGTACGTTGGCTGTCTTCAAGCGTGGGCAACCTTTAACCACCTGAGCGCGGGGTCCTTTTGAAGGGTCCTTTTGAACCATCAATCGCCCCCTTTTCGCATCCCATCCAACTACCTTCTTGTATTGGCCTGATTTATTCACGAACCCTTTCCCTCTAAACCTTGAATTATAGAATTGGCCCACATATTGATCCTAAATCGATACCGAACTACGAGAAAGACGAGAAAGGGATGGCCACTACAATGGAGAAAAAGAAATGGCGGATGCTTGGTATGTTTTCAGATACGAGATGATTATGGGGCTTATGTCATTTACCTAATGTGTGTAAACCAACCCCTGACGATGATGCCAGAGAACAACCCCGAAGTGATGACCCGGCTGGCGACCAAGCTGGGCCTGTCGCCCGAGCTACAGTTCTACGACGTCTACTCGCTAGACGAGCCAGAACTGCTAGCCCACATTCCCCGGCCCGTCTTGGCATTGCTGGTCATCATCCCACTCACGCCCGCGTGGGACCGCGACCGCCAAGCCGAGGATGCCGGAAAGGGCGACTACACCGGCTCCGGGCCCGGCGAACCGGTCATCTGGTTCAAGCAGACCATCGGCCACGCCTGCGGCTCGATCGGCCTTCTCCATTCTGCCATCAACGGACCGGCCGCCGACTTTATCCAGCCCGGCTCCGATCTCGCAGCCCTACGCAGCCGCGCCATACCGCTGCAAATGGCCGAGCGCGCCGACATGCTGTACAACAGCGTGCCCTTTGAGCTCGCGCACAAGTCCGTTGAGGAGGTCGGGGACACAGTGGCCCTGCCACCGGCCGGTAATACTGGCCAGCACTTCGTGGCGTTTGTCAAAGCCGAGGGGAAGCTCTGGGAGCTTGAGGGTTCGAGGAAGGGCCCTCTGGAAAGGGGGAGCCTGACAGATGACGAGGATGTCCTGAGTCCTCGCGCGCTCGAGATGGGAATCGAAAGAATCATCAAGTTAGTGAGCGATGCTGGGGAAGAAGATATGCGATTCAGCTGCATTGCATTGGCCCGTCAAACTTAGCAAGTGTGCTCATTAATCAATTTATGCTGCCTAGTTCCATGTATCCAGTAGTATTCCCGCGCCTCTGCTCCAAAATAAGGCAATTGTGAGACAACCTAGTCAACATGGACCCCATGACAACCTATATCGCCTCAATCCTCCCTACTATCCGAACTTAGTGGGTAGTTACTGGTGATCGAGTTTAACAAGTCTGAATAGTCCCGCCTTCCCAGCCAGCCCCATAACCTTGAGGTCCTTCCGGTCCTGTCTCGCAATCTCGTCTCCTAGAGTCAATGCCCCTGTATACGGATCAGTATGCTTCTGCGATTGAAACTATGGAGGAAAGGAGAGCAGCTATTTTTACTTTTACCATCTAAGGGCAACAGCCCTTTATCAAAGAGTTTATTCATTACTCCTCGAACCCAACTGCGACAGCCGAACCACTCGCTTCCTCCTTCCAACTTCAGATTCTGACCCCCAATGGGGATAAATTCACTTTCGAAGACCTCCAACAATTCGCCGATGCTTTCGTAAGGACCAACACCATCCCGATTGAGAGTCTGGAGCTTGAGTAGAAGAAGAAGACTCTCGCTCTGAAGGAGGTCCCAGTCAGCGCCCGCGCCTTTCTGTTCATAGGACCATGTTCCTCGAGCTGGATGGTCCCAGTCGCTATTGGTAACGTGGTAAAACGTAGGGGTGCCGCCTGCTAGCGTCACAACGATACCGTAATGCTAAGAGGCAAGTCAGCAGTATTCTTATAGCATGATAATTCTTTTCGTGGCACCAACTAACCAAATCTCTATATTTTTCCTTCTCTCGATCAAAAATCGCCAAGAAGATGCTGTCACGATCAAGCTTAGCAGCTGCTTTACCGGGGGCGTAATCATCAAAGATTTCAGAAGACATGTTGCTCGTGTGGTAATGATATTGCCGAAGATATAGATATTGATGTTTTTGAAGTTGATACTAAAAAGAGGACGATGTATATCCTTGACAAAACAAGCCCCAATACAAGAAAACTACAGGTAAGGAAATATATACAGTCCCTGGAATAGTACTAAATGGATGCAAACTACCTTCGACGTGAATCATATTTGATGAAGTGTGTGTATAAGGCATGTGAGATCAATGACTGACGGTCGCTATGGATGAGGAAGTGGCAGGAGTCGATCTACAGAGTGATTCACATAAAGCATTCAAAGGATTAGGCGGTTGTTATACGGGATTGAAATGAGTCACAAGTTGAGGGCGTACCCGGATTGACAGACAAGCCGATTGTTGGCTGTTAATTCATGAGTAACAAAGAATACATTCCGAAGTTCGTCACGCTGTGTTTCCGTGTGAGGCTTTGTGTACGTGTTGATGCGGAACCACCAGGCTATTTTCATTCATCATGAGAGTTCAAAACAAGCTGATTGTCTATTTCGTACGAGCACTCTCTTGTTATTATGGTTCGCAGTTGCTTTGTAGAATTGTTCAAGCATCCTGTATATAAAGCAGCCATATCTGGCCGTACTCTCACGACTACTCCCACTGACACACACTGACACACACAGACACATACACAATCATACACATATAAGGCAATATAGCTTATAAGACGAGTACCCCAACCGACACTAACAAATCCAATCTCAAGCCCGAATTCTAGCAACAATGACGGACTCCTTCAGCAGCATGAACTCTCAGATGTCAAAGCATCTGCCCAAGCCTAAGCCCAACCCTGCTCCTCAGAGAGGCTGGTCTTGCTGCAAGGACAACGAGAAGAACGCGCTGGGGGCTAGCTCCTGCAAGAAATGCAATCATGCGAAATGTTGCAATTGCCGCGTTGACTCTGTCGAGTAAACCTACAGTTATGCCCTCCGTCAAAGGGTACTAAGGTACTCAATGGGCTTCGTCGCCCGCGGTGCTAATGTGGCCATGCTCTCTCTAGGCTTCGTTGCCCAATTATCCCCTGAAACGATTACAATGACCTTGTCCTTCCTGTTGTTGGACTAACAACATATATATCGTTCTCATTTTTGGACCTCCCTACACTTTACAACAGTATAGACTGAATAGACAACAAATATATACCACCTTTCTTTGAACTATAAAATGTGACTTACTAGTATTCTGCTTACAGACTCGGCCCCTTTCCCCACCTCTCTTTGCTCTAATATGACACTGAAAGAATGTGTCGGCATACAGCCACATCCATAACGAGATATTGTACTAATATAGTAGCGAATGTATCACATGAACCCCCCCTCGTTTTCCCAACCGCATTGTCAGTTATCAAAGTGAATTACGTAGCTTAAAGCCATGCTTCTCTGGCAGGAGTTGGTTGGCTCACCATCAGGCACGAGTAATAATATAGTAAGTTCTCACCTGCTAACTTACACAAAGGCAGCTTTGCCCTGGCTTTTCTAGCCATCACTTAGTTTAAGTGTAGACATCATTCGTATACACACTATCCATATAGGTATATAAGCAAACAGTAGGAAAGCCGAGCATCAATTCACTAGCCAGGTATCACCACCCACACGAATCCTCAACATACATAGCTCATTTCTCCTAAAGCGTCATTTCCATTGCTCCGTCGTAGGTAGCCTTGACAAAGTAAGTAAGTCTCAATAGCACCAGCCCCCTCCCTAATCAGTTAAGCAAATCAAGGGTCCAGAATGTGCTTCGCCTTCTCGGCTCCTCCATCAATGGTCAACTCCTGTCCGGCTATATCCGCGAAGAAGATTTGGTCAGCATAATTCTACGCGATTGGCAATACACTGCCCACCAAGTATTAGAAGAACTCACTGATATACCCGGCGCCGACGAGGAACTCCACCGCCTCGGCGATGTCCTCGCCGCGGCCGACGCGTCCGGCGGGGAAGAGGGCGTGCTCGTGGGCGGCGTGGCGCCCGGCCCAGGTGGTCTCGGGCTGCCCGCGCGGCTGCTCGTCGCCCGCGCGGCACTCGTGCCGCACGCTGATGAACCCCGGTGACAGGGCGTTGACGCGGATCCCCCACGCCTGCGCCGACACGGCCATGGCGTGCGTCAGCCCCACCAGCCCCGCCTTGGTCGCCGCGTACGCCTCCGAGTTTGGGTCCGACCGGTGCGCGCGGAAGCTCGAGATGTGGATTATGCACGGGCCGGGGGCGAAGATCGCTTCGTCGTCGTCGTCGTCGGCGGCGGTATTGTTGTTGTCGCTGGAAACACAGGACGAGGACGGGGAGGACGGAGAAGAAGACGAGTTCGCTGCCGTAGTAGTGGAGGTGCTGGTGGTGGTGGTTGCGGCGGTAGCGATGGCGGTGGCGATTCTGTCGTCGTCAGAACCGTCGCTGTCCTTTTTCTCGCCAAGGTTCATAGTAGTCTTGATGGCGTCGGCAATGGTGTCGATGGTGTCGTTGATAGCAGCGCTAACACCGGGCTTTGCATTCTCTTTGGCCTCGGCGGCGCCCTCCTTATCTCCCTTGCCCACCTTTGTATCTTCCTCGTGAGTTTTCTTCTTGTCGTCCTCGCTGCTCGTACTAGCGCCATCGGCCGTAATAGTAGCGCTGTTGCCGCATCCGTTCTGATCATAACCACCATCGCCGCCGCCGCCATTACGGCCGTCGCGCTGCTGTCCCCCGCGCTCCTCCTCCTCCTGCCCCTCTACCTTCTTCTTCATGAACGGGATCACGGCCTGCGAGGCGAGGAACGGGCCGCTGAGGTTCGTCGCGACGACCGACGCCCACTCGGCGGCCGTGGCGGGGTCCTCCATGGTGCGGCCGCCGCTCCAGAAGGGGCCGATCCCCGCGTTGTTCACGAGCACGTCGACGCGGCGGCCCGGGAACCAGGCCGCGGCGTCGTCCACGGCCGCGCGGATCTGCGCCGGGTCGCGCATGTCGGCCGCGAAGCCCCGGACGCGCGGAAGCCCGCCCGCGTCGACGTGCGCGGCCAGGTGCGTGCCCACGCAGTAGGCTAGCTCGGCCGCGTCTACGTCGATGAGGAACACGCGGTTCTGCTGCTGCTGCGCTGGCGACGAGAGGAAGTGGCGCGCCATGACGCGGCCGATGCCCCGGGCGCCGCCGGTGATGATGATGTTCTTGGACTTCTTCATGGCGCTCTTGATGCTGCTGTTGCCGTTGGCGGTGTTGTTTTTGTGGGAAGCAAGTGAGAGGCTGGAGGATGAAGTGGACGAGAACGTCGAGAAGAAGGACATGGTGGATTTCTGTATTAGGTTATAGTGTCCAGCGTAAATTCACTTCGCTTTTCGCCTTCTCTTTTCTTTTCCCCGTAGAACCTGATAGGATGGCTCCGTAGCTGGGAAAAATTTTCAAGTAGATAACAGGAAGGAAGGTCAGGCAACCTTTGGTGGCTGAAGACTGATGGGACGTGATGGGATAGCAGTCAAGTTTAGGCAGACGTACGTACCTGGCTTTGATCAAAGCCAAAGACTACCTATGCTGAGAAAATTCTTTAGCTAACAGGATCGTGTACTTGGTCCAAGTCACAGGCAAACAAACCGACACATAGAAACCCTATTCAGTACAAGGCAGAATATTAGTCTCCACGTTTACCACAAGGGAAGAGGGGGGGGGGGGGATGCCTATCTGCTCCTCTCGGCCAATGAGCTCCCCAAGTCCATAGTGTTGGGCTAGTCTGAGGGCGCATGATAGAGTAAACGCATAGGAACAACATATATGCTAGGTAGATAGCATGAAATCAAACTACGTGTCTTGAAAGTCCCAGGGGCACCCCTAATGATGCTCGTGGAATCACCCGGCCTCAAAGTTATTCAATGCTGGGTTGTGTACACTAGGGATCTGAATCACAGATATACACGTCACTATGTTAACACTCTGGTGTATGTTATCTTGGACTAGGCAACGAGATGGCAAGGTATGGGATGTAAGGGTTTTACCGAGAGAACGGACAAAGACCAGCGACAAGCAGTGGGAAACGCAATGCTTTATAAAGGCTACCGGCAGTATTTCTTCCCGGTCACAATATAATATTATAGAACCCACCAGAGGGCCACCAGTCTTCCAGGTTCGATCCGGAATTTGCTCATGACGGTGTGTTCCAGGCCCGTACAAGGGCCCGCCCTGACTCCATTTCGGATACTAAGCATACATTCTCTTAAACGTATCGCAGACGGCCCTATCCAGTTGCCCTTCTCTTGCATAGAAATGACGTTCGACATTAGGGTTAACTTCCCGCCTCTGTGTAGGCCATCATATCGGGATACTGCGCATTGGCGTGGCATCCGGGGCACATGCGGTTTGTGGTGCACTGATTATGCTTCTCGCAGTGCCATTCCATACTGGGCTTGCATTGCCGGCACTCCTGGCAGTGCTCCCAGTCGTCTGCAGGAACCCATCCGCTTTTGCAGAAGCTATAGAAGAAGCCGTTGAAGTCGTTCTGATTGCAGTTCCCCAGACCGCCGCGCAGGAGTTCGAACTCCAGTCGCTCCCGCTCCTCGCGGTTCTTCTTGCCCTTTCCGTTACGCGCCCGCGTCCAACTGCTCTCCCACTTGGCAAACGCGGCGGTGTACGACCGGATGTTGCCCCACGACGTATCATCGTACAGCATCATGTCGACCATTAGGTCCATATCGAGCTCTTCGATGTTCGGCTGGTTGGAGAGCCACGTGGCGAAACACGGGTTGGCGCCGCATGGCTTGGGAAACGCCTCGGGCGGCCCGAAGAATAAGGTCAGATCCGCGAAAGGGTTCCCACATGCCTCTCCACACGCACACTGCGAACTGCAGGCTCTTCCGTACTTGGTGCACTGGCATGAAGAACAGGCTTTCTTCTTGCCTCGCCCCTTCTTACAGGCGCATTTTGTTTCCGGGGGCTGTTCCGAGGGGTTGGGCGAGGGCTCGCTAGGAGGTTCGACATTCGGGTAGAACTAAAACGGACGTTGGTTAGATATCGTAAGAGAGGTAACGCGTACATAATCGCTTCATACCTCTGTTGGATCATCCGCTGCCTCCCCTAATGCATCCTCACTATCGTCCCCTTCAGAGTCTTCCTCTTCCATTTCTTCCCCATTTCCATTCATAGGAGACTGCTGAGGAAGAGGAGGAGGCGGCGGTTGTGGCGGCGGAGGGCTGTACTGCGGATTTATCGTGGGATCTGGATATGGCGTGTTACTGCTGCGATATGCTGCCATGTGGGCCGCTGGCTGTGAGGCGTACGCTTCCCCATACTGCATGAAACTGTTTTGCTGGGGCTGGCTATGAGAGGCAGCTTGTGGGGTCGGAGGGGTGGGCGAATAGGCCCTTATAATATCGGACTGCAGTGCTCTGGCAAAACCGGCGTGATTGTGGGCATGGTTGCCGTTTACGGTTGGCTGAGCATACTGTATGGTCGAAGCGGCATCCTGCTTGCTCGGGTAAGCCTGTTGCTGGTATTGAGGCGCGTAGTTGTGGTTTCGTATGGCCAGCTGTGGACTGTATGTCTCCCCGAAGCTCATGGAAGGAGCGTGGGAGTGGGCTTGTGCTTGGGCGTGAGCGTGGGCATGAGCTTGTGCCTGAGCTTGTGCCTGAGCTTGTGCTTGTGCTTGTGCTTGTGCTTGTGCCTGAGCTTGGGCTTGTGCCTGGGCTTGTGCCTGGGCTTGGGCTTGGGCTTGAGCTTGAGCTTGATATCCGCCGGCATATCCCTTGGAATGGGCTGCTGTCACCGGATTGGAAGGGTACGATGAGCCATAGTCGATGGCCTGACGGACTGGAGATGGGGTGCTGTAGGGGCCATGCCCATTGCCGTATGCAGAGTACAGGGCGGCAGTAGGTATCGCATTTTCCTGGAGTTGCGGATGCGGTTGTCTCAAGCCAGGGGCTGCAGTCGGCGGGGCGTTGTTGGCAGATTCCTGAGAAGTATTCGATCTCTGCCGTTTCGCTGGTGGATATGACATTTGGCAATTGGAGGCGGTTCCTTCCTGTCTGTCTGTCCTCCAGTCCGTCGACAACAAACTACGAACACGCTACGGGTAATGTCATTGGGTCAAGAATCGTGCCATGTGGTTAAGTTGGGAAGAGATTAACGTGGTTCAGGAATCCAGAAATTCTAACGTTAGATCGACGGCATTAGATAATACATACCCGCCCTTATCCCTTATCGCTATCACCCCCGGCTGTGGCGTACGTGCAACCCACCCCTCCATCACGTTATTGCCATAGGCCTTCACTAACGTTAGGTCTGATGCGTGATTTCAGGCACTAACGCGTCCGGTCTTTAGGGGAGAGAGGGCTGGGAGGGGCGCATTTCAACGCCTTTAAGGGGTTGCTACGTACAACTTTGGAGCCATCCGTAGCTGGGCAGGCTGGGATCAATTGGGCTAACCTGGAATAGGCACAGTCCTGTGTACATAATTGAGATCTTATGCATGTAACAACAGGTATCTGCATACATACATCCATACGTAGGCTGCCTGGCTGCCAGGTAACTAACTAAAAGTAGCCCGCATGAACTGTGGCTCACCTGTTATTGACTTACAGTAGGTGTATGTAGTACTCGACTCCTTTATGTGCAGAAGCATCTCTCCTTATCCCTCATCCTTGGTCTTTCGGACGATTAATCCTCCCCCTGAATTCTCTCATTTCTTTTATCTTGTTAACTTGTGCTTTGGGATGCCAAGGCATACAATTCTTCCAGCCTCTGTAGGGTCTTACTCAGCCCTTCACGATGCCAAGCAGAATAAAATCCAGTCTTGACAATAATAAGTGACACATGATCAGTTTGGATCCCTGCAAGAAGGAAACCCCGAAGATCCTCCAGTTTTATAAGGAGCAACAAGGCTGATCATAGGTTGGTGTGCCAGCTAGCTACTGATGTATCAACTAACCAACCAGTCCATGGCGGGTGATAAAGCTCCTTGCCCTCTTGCCAAAAATATACATGGGAATAGTAGTAAGCGTGACTCCGATCGTAATGCCCCCAATGACGAAGAAACATTGCCTGACTCCTTGCGTCGCAACCCAACTATTGATATAAAACGTCATACCAAATGCAAACATGTTCTTAACGAGGTTCATCACTGCAAATGCTTCGGCTGCTAGTGTGCGATGACAGTCGGCCACGTATGTCACCACCCCCGTGACGCCGAGCTGGACACCGAAGTTGATAAGTCCCATTCCAACGATGATCGGGACTGGCCATGGCTCTTCCCGGTACAGACTTTCACCCCAGGAGAAGAATCCCGTAACTGTGAATAGGAGGATCGAAACCACAATAGGCAGGCGGAACTCTGGTTCTAGAGGCAATATGTTAACACCCATGAAGGATCCTACTATAGGAGTGCGATGACTTACCAAATGTGCCCTTGTTGGCTTTTGACATAAATGTCACCAGGCCATCAATCATGGGACCCGCGACTGCTGTTGCTAGCAATGTTGCAACAAGAGAAGACAGGTTTGATGCACCAACGGCACTGACAGAGAAGCTGTACGGCGGTGCCGAGAAGACCTGAGACAGAGTTAAGGATATCAAGACCAGCCAAGATATACATGTCGTGAACAGGAGCGTCGCCCAGAGAACTGTTGGAGAAGCTAGCATCGCAAATGGCTGAAGGAGCGTCCTCCAAAACGAGACCTCGTCAATGTATCCGTCGTATGGTAGTAGCTCCCTCTTCCATGATTTCTTCGTTGACGCTGTAGTATTCAGGCTCATGCCTGACTCGCGATGTTCCATCTCGGGTTTCTCCATATCCATAACCACATTCTTATCGCCGCTGTCGATATCGAGTGTACCATTCCGATGGAAAGCAGATTCCGGCATCCAGAAGAACGTAGCGAGAAATTGAAGAACAAAGGCGCCGCCCATGGCATGCAAACATATCCGATAGGAACCATATTGAATGATAGCCCCAGCTTGGTTTTGTGTTAGCAGGATGCACGAACGAGCGTGGAAATCTTGATACTCACCGATAGGAGACGCCAGATTTATACCTCCCAGGATTCCAAGGTTGAATATAGCCGAGCGGTAGCCGCGCTCATGGACAAACCATATATCTGCAATCGAGGCGGGTATAAGCGCTTCCATCGGTGCCATACATAATCCCTGGATAGCGCGGGCGGCGACCAGAGATCCAAAGGACTTGGCCTCGGCTGCCCAGAAGCTGGTAACGAACAAGCCAACGCTTGTTGCTAGATATATCGGACGTTTGCCGAACTTGACGGCCAGGACGTTGAACAACAGACTCCCGACACCAACAGCAGCGATGCAAGCTCCGTTGCAACCAAGCGTAAACTGCTCCAGGGGGACGTCAAAGTATGCAGCCAATGGAACGAACGCAGAAGTGAGGAGGGGCCCGATAGCTGCAGTTTAACTATTGAGTCTCGAGCGCTTTGTAGCTTGTAACGCGAACAGGTTCACCTACCTCCAACACATCCACAGCCATATGCTATGGCGACAGTGAAAAGTTCCTTCTTTCTACGCGGCCAGTTGTATGGATCGTTCGGTGAATCAGAGGGTTGCGGGACGAGCACGATTGTCCCAGTAGGATCGTGTTTCAAAAAGCCCGGGTCAACACCAGATGTGACCTCGAGGTCCTGCCGCCCTAACGTGGTAAGGGGGGACGTCCCGGGAACATGTTCTAGCTTATGGTCTTCGAGAATTCCGAGAGGCATGCTGTCGGCTCGAGTGTGGTCAAGAGTGGGCAGAGAGACAGACACACTCCTAACAAAATATTCAACAGGTGTGGATGAGGTAGATGAAGTCAGGATCACCAGTGATCTACAGACAGAAACCAGGACATATCTGAATTTATGATGATGCGAAAGACTCGGGTTTATGTATATGTGCGACATAGAGGAGAATAAGGACAGCGCGCAGCTGCCAGGACATACGCAGATCCATCCTTCTGAGGCCTGGCTGGCCTGGATGCATGCGACGTCGATATGCGGGGAATCACCAATGCGGTTGGAGAATCTTGGAGAACCCTAGCCCGAAAAGTCCTAAATATTCTCGGTAATTGTTATTTAACGTTACTCCCCGAGTATATCAGAGTCCTAAGAATTGCCGAAGACTGAAGCCTCCGTGTGACACACGTATGAGAGGAGGCTAAGTCGGTATCATGTCGATGGGGAAAGGTGGTTCAAGCGGGCTCGGCCAGCTAGCAATGTCGGGCAGACAGCTGAATTTATTATACCTCAAAGATCCGCCCGACTAGAGCATCTCTGGATACAGATTACTGTAATGTGGCCAGACCTAAGCATTACATATTTACGAGGCGTTCTTTGTAATCGGTCCTAAAATCTAGTTTGGATGGCGTTGAAGCAGTTGCACGTCTCCTACCTCGGATACTCCTTATTCCGGTAAAGAGAAGGAGATCACTGTGACTACCTAGAAGACCCGGAACAAACACTTCGTAAAATTGATTACAAGCTGTAACTTGAATAAACCGTAGTATGCGAAATTCAAGAACTATCAACGGTAGAAATAGCATCAGATGGGCTTATTCAATGCTACCGTAGCATCACAAGTAGTTCATGACATAGTGATGCAACTTGCCGTGTTGAAGTAGGGGTCTCATTGAAGCCAAGCCAAGCTAACTATGTAAGCGCGTCCGCTTGGTCTGGGGTATGGGGAAATAGGTCCGCTCGTATAACTGTCCAAGGATGACCCCTTATCAGTATCACCGAGCCAGTTTTAAGGGGTAGGCCCGGTAGGGGGTAGGTAGGTAGGGAGGGAGGGTTGATTCGGGAAGGCTGTCTACAGATATTTCAAAATACAAGTGACGTGTGAAATCAATCCTGGCATACTTCATCCTCATAGTTGACATGAACGTTCGCTGTGCTAAGATACCATGATATGCCAAGATTTCAATTAAACGGCAATATGACGCCAAAGTTATTGATCCCTACTTATCCGTATCGAAGTCTTTCTTACATGCTTGCCCGGAATAGCAAGGTTGTAAATGATTATTATGGGGACTTCAATTGAGGCTTGACACCCTAGCCGTGCTACGCCGTTTTGTCGCAAGAGGCTGAGGAGGCTGGAAAGTGTGGGTATCCTGGCATCGTGTGGTGATATTATATGGAGCATCATTGCCGTGGCAACGGGTTATCAATGGTTTGTCAATAGCGGCCCAATCTAGCAGTGTCACACCGACATTCGAGTCGATATTCTGCCCACACTTCCCACAAGAACCCGTTGGAACGCCAATCAACGTTTGCCAACTCACCCCTGCAAAGATAAACGCTCGAGGGGACGCACGTAGCAAAATACAATCTGAGCGCTCGTTGCCATAGGACCCAATTGTTCCAATAAGAATTGACAGATACCGCTTTTTTCGATGCCTCGACGATACAAACAAAATTACGATTTCCAAATACATGTCGACCCCTCTTGCTTAAGTGAACCAATGGATGAGGAAACGTTGTCCCAATCTGGTGGTATTGAGAAGCAGGACGAAACCCTTGAGACACAAGGCGGTACAAGTGTTCAGCCTAAAGTGGAGGAAGACCCCGAGGAAAACGTGGACGAAGGCGAGGAGAACTCAGAGATACGATCCAGCATAGAAACCGAGCAAGCAGCCGACCAGCATGATTTGAGGCCTGCCTCTGCAGCCTCCCGAAGGTCGTCAAAGCGAACAGAAGAGATCATCCACGAGCTTGACTACACTGAGACGAAGTCGCACTCCTCCTCGCGGGCTGCCCGGACGACAGAAGACGACAGCAGCTCCCAGCACTCCCAGCACGAAGCCACGGACGAGGACGTCTTCAGCGACAAGAGTCCCCGCAGCTCCCTCGGGTCGTACGACTTCGGGTACGAGTCGGGCAAGGGCCACGAGTTCCCGGACAACCTGACCAGCGTCAGCCGGTCGCCCAGGAGATCGGACATCTCGCACTACAGGGACGACGACGACCAGGACTTCGTCCCGACCATCCGGGGCACGCCGCGACCACCCTTCCGAACCCCATCCGACGTCCGCGCCATGCAGATGTCGTCCCCGACGCAATCCGTTGTCGGCGGCGGCGGCACGTCACCCCGCTCGAATCGGCGGTACGTGCCCACGGCGTCGCGCCTGGGCACCCCCACGGGCTCGGCGCAGTTCTCGCCCAAGAAGACGCCCGACCGGCTCAAGCCGCGCAAGGAGGCGCCCCTCGTCCTCCTGCACGTCACCCTGCTGCCGCTGCGGTGGGCGTGGGGGGAGCTCGTCGGCAGCCTCGAGGCGGCCGACCTGAGCCGGGACGCCAAGGGCCTGCGGGACGCGTGGCGCCTGCTCCAGGACCGCCTGGGCGACACCACGTGCGAGCGCGGCATCCTGCTCGGGCACCCCCAGAACGACTACGAGGTGCTGGAGGAGCGGCTGCTCGAGGCGCTGGAGCTGCCGGTGCGCCGCCGCGCCCGCATCCTCGAGTGCGGGCATTATCTGGGCCCGGCGAACGAGATGGCGGACGACGATGACAGCGACCCGGAGTACGACGACGACGACCACGACGATGACATGCGCTCCCACCACAGCAGCAGCCGTCGAGGAAGCAGGGCGGACAACAAGAGCAAGCAGCACTGGTGCGGTACGTGCCAGAGCGACATCCGCTACGAGTCGCTGGGGCCGCGGACCAAGGTGTTCCGCGTCAAGGTGTACGCGAGCAACGGGCTGATGAAGGCGGGCGCCTGGGCCGCCTGCTGGAAGGAGATGGAGCGCGTCGATGTCGAAATCGAGCCCATCGTCGAGCCGGCCGTGCAGGACGAGCTGGTACGCCTCGCCGCCAACCAGCAGGAGCGCGACCGCGAGGAGGACGAGATCGCTCACGAGGTCGCCCAGCAGTTCGCGGCCGAGAAGAAGGCCGCTGCTGCGGGGAAGAAGCACGATGATGTTGATGGAGAGGAAGAGGAGGAAGAGCGGGGCCGCTCTCGCGGCAGCCGCCCCCGAAGCGCGATGCACGCTCGCGTCGAGGATGCCGACGACGACGATGACGACTTCATACCACCGGCCCAAGAAGACACCGAGCCGAATGCCCGAACGTCTCGTTCTGCGGAGCGGCGGCGGCACGTCGGCGAGGAAAGATATGGAACTGAGAGGCAGCAGCCACATGATGCTGGCTCGTACGCATACGACGGCCACCACCAGGACCACAAGCGTCAGAAGCTGGAGGGCGCCTCGCTGCCCGAGCTGGTCCTCGAATCGGCACGGGTGTTGATACAGGACCGGAAGAACCTCGCCATCATCGCGCTCAGCGTCTTCGTCCTCCTGCTGGCCGTCCGCACCGCGCGGCACGAGCCGCCGTACGAGCTTGGTGATTTCAGTCTCCACGGGATCGTCGCGAACGTGCCCGAGATGCGGCACGTGCCCATCGTTGAAGCGCCGCCCACATCACCCGCCTCTATGCATCATGAGGATATCCTGGGTGCCGAGATGCCCCTCGCCGTCGCTCCGGAGTTTGAATCGGAAGCTCCTGAGATGCGGGATGTCCCTGAGACCCAAGAGCAAGGGGGCTCTGAGTTCGAACAACAAGCTCCAAAGATCCAGGAATGCCCTCCTGATGATGATGATCTACCGACTCCCCTCATCCAAGAGTCGGCCGAAGACGCGGTTCCGGAAGAACAAGTCCCGACCGTAGAATGCGTCAGGGGGGCGCCCGTGGAACAAGCTTCTATGGAGGACACCGAAGGGTCTGCTGTGGAAGCTGACGAGATGTCTGCGATCGAGAGCGCAGTCTCTGGCGACATACCAGAGATCGCCGCGGCAGAGACGGACGGAGCGTC
Organism: Diatrype stigma; assembly: GCA_022225965.2. Taxonomy (NCBI): domain Eukaryota; kingdom Fungi; phylum Ascomycota; class Sordariomycetes; order Xylariales; family Diatrypaceae; genus Diatrype; species Diatrype stigma. The sequence goes on from JAKJXP020000007.1 coordinate 564,726, forward strand.
CGAAGATGAATATGACGCGTGCGTTCGTCGTCAAGAGCAGGCTGCATTGGCTGCATCCGGGCCCGAAGATACCGAGGCAGAGGCCGGGTTCGAAATCGTGACGCAGAAGCGGACCGTCCGGGTCATCCAGACCGTCACGCAGACGGAGACGCAGGTCGAATACGTCAAGGTCACCGCTACCGAGTTCCTGCCGCAGGCCGCGCCGACGTCGAGCTTCAAGAGGGGGCCGGAGGTCCTCTTTTGCGATACGGTGTGCTGGGAGCCGGCGATGCCCCGCGGTCTTGAGGGAAGAGGGTGGGGGGAGCCGGTGGTCGAAGATGCGGTCGAACATGAAGAAGCGGAAGTCCATGATGACGATGTTGATGACGGTGATGATGAGAACAGCAGAATTGACGAGGCTAACAGCGTGCCTTGTCCGGTCATTGAGGAGGCAGCTTAATCGGGAATCCTGGTTGGGGGGGGGGGGGGGGGATCTCTGTCGTTTGCGCTACCAGTACTATACCTACCTACCTACTCGATGCACACTGTTGCGTGTGCATCGAATCCTCGGCCTGTTGCAGGCCGGACGTACATACATATCATGGGGTTTATGATCTTATGCTGTTCCTATACATGTAGGGTAAGATTACGCATAATGAGTAAGTGGGAAACAGTATTTCATTGCAATGGAGTTGGATAATAGCAAGACATCGTAACCATTGACACGTGTAACATGAATGAAATGAAAGGTTCCGGTGAACAGTTGGATTCTGGCCTATTAGGTGCTTCTCAGGGGATAACGTAGTAGGGGGTCTAAGGAGCCCTATAAACCCCCTTTCCATCAGTGGAGTGTTCTACGGCTACTTAGGTATATACGGAGCCCTTTCCTCCACTGCCCTTATAGCTTTTACCTATAGGTTGGGTATTATCTTGTTCCTTCCCCTCCCCTTTCTTTCCCCCAGTTAGGAGCTGTTCCAACACTTCAAGCATGGAAACTTCCAACAGCTGGGACTCTATCAAGCTCTGAGCTTTGATTATACCGAACCTGGCTTAGGCCACATTATCGAGTTATTTGCAACTTTTCCTCATTCATCTTCTGTAAATGAAATTTCATGTTCATGATTCTCTCTGTCTTGATGGAAGCTTCTCATTACTCGGCAATTGAGCCACTTGAACCAGTAGATTACTTAGATTTAGGTGAAGGGGCCTCCTATCCCATGGGGCACGTCTCAAAGCTCTCTAAAGATACCGACTCATTACCAAATTTTTTCTTTGGCAAGGGATAGCTTCTTAGGCTGCAATATATGCTCGAAACCTTAAGTATCAGAGCCGTGTCTGATAAGTAAACACTTGGCTGAAATAGTGTATGGAACACAGGCTTCTGATCAAGTGTTGTTTGATAGGTCCACGATCCCCCAATCGCTATAGCTTAGAGTGTATTGATGCCCAACCATGTCTGTCACAAGTGAATCCCCACTACGATCAGGACGTCATTGGCGAAAGGTGCTCTATTCTTTCAAGGAAATAATCGCAATGCATGGTCAATTTAGTTTGTTTTCCTTGTATCGCAGATAGGTGAATGGACAGGTCTATTCCTGTGGCTTGGGTTGCATGGTTGACAGGGTTGGTTGCTCTAATTGAATGCAGCTCGAAGGCGGTGAAGTGACTCCAGCAGGGGATGTCAGTTTAGTGTAATGCACAATGACTTTATATTGAAGTCCTTCCCCCTTGGCTGGACCTCCTTTTGATTTCAATCTCCATTAGCCGTTCTATTTATTTTGTGCATTGATTTCCCCTTCATTCCCGTGTCTAGTCTTCCACAGGTGTTTCCGTTCCAACAATTTCGAGCATCACCCCTTTTTCTGATCCGTCAACAGGGTCTGGGCCATTCGAAGGTCCGGCTCCTTTGCACAACTGCGTCCATACATCTATTTGTGTCATGGTCTGTTCGAGTCTTTTCTCCCTGGTTCTCTCTGCCACTTCGCCGGAGACATGGTTACTTAACACCAGCCTCTCCGTCACTGTTGGACCATCATCGGCAAGTTATGTCTTCAACATCTGAGACTGACTATATCTCTAGGTTAACTGTGAAATTCTCTTTGAAGTCTGATGGTAACGATCACAACTCACCCTTTGCGAGACGACATACTGGAGTTGGTTACGATCAGCTGACTCGTGCCAAAATGTATCAACGCTTGACAATGTGAGATAAGGGGGCCTATACAATGCGCTTGTCGCATCCGTATGGTTCTACAACACCAATGGATCTTAGAGTTCTATTGACGACTTGGTATACTAGATACTGTTTCATATCCCACTACGATCTGAAGGTGCTTCTATACTCGATTTTTGGATTATTATTCTGCTTGCCTACGCCGAAGCGCAAACCACCCATGTGAGATGAGGATCACAGAATGCTTCATGGATATCTGACAAGTTCTATATATCCAAGATGCGCAGGAAGTTCCCGAAATGCTGAGGGAAGTCTGCTCGTCGGGGCCTCATGATGTTGAGCACGCCGTGGCGCACAGGGCGATATCGGACGCCAACGGTTAGAGACGCATCTGAGATTTCCAATCAATTGTAACCCCGGAACATCTTAACTGCTGCGCGCTTGATTGGAGAGCGCCATTGCGGGCTCCTCAAATTCGTTGTTCGCAAATGCGAGTTCCTCGGATACGTGGCAGTGCATAAATAGCCGATGGGGGCTCAGCCTTACGAGCTGGACCCCCTCTTCCCCAGATTCTATCGAGATACACTTGGTGCAGCGAGTATCTGCCCAATAGCATGTAGATGAAAGGCAATCTGAGCTCTGCCAAGATCATTTTCCTGACCTATGATGCCGCCTCGTGTCAAGTTCAAAGGCGTCTAAGGATCACGCGACCTATACTGTTCCGCCATTGCGCAAGATGCTGAGCACCTTTCCATCGAATCCAGATATATTTCTCTACAAAGAAACCTTCCTAGCCCCCCTTTCGTTCGAACCTATCTCAGCGCGAAGTTGTGTAAATTACATCAAGTCCAAGTATAGGACTGAACCCCCTCGATTGGCTCGCCCTTCGGTCTACCGAAGGATGAGGGATTCTATGAGGAATATTGGAAACACCACACGCAAAACTCGTACTAAATACATTCTGGTCACAAGAAAAGGTGTAAGTGATATTTATCATCCCTAGACCGTTGTGATTTACTAACCGGTGTATCAGCCCGAAGACGGTCCCGTAGAGGGTGTAAAAAGTGATACCCGTCCAGTCTGCGCCACCAATGAGAACTTGACCAAGAATTCTGGCATCGACGTGATTTCACTGGCAACCTCCACGGCTAATGAAACCGCATATCCCGATAACTCACTGGAAATGAAATCTCGGCTCACTCGCGATATTCTCCAATCTCGCCAAAGTGACAACCAGCTTGCCGATCTGGGCTCGATCAACGAATACCTCGCTCAAAGAAAGCGTATCGTCATAGACAAATTAATGGCCCTCCTGGAGGATTGGCTTGAGAACAACCCCGCCTTTGCTCGCCACGCACAGGAAGGGTCGGCAAGTTCGTCTCAAGATGCGGCATCCGAAGAAGGGGTTAAGCGCTCATCTGCCAGCCACAGTGCAGGTGGAAGACCCAGGCAGAAGCGGGCACTGCAAGCCAATGGAACGAACGGCTCGGATTCTAACGGGGATGAGAATGGTGAGGGGAAACGAGACAGCAAGCGTTCCCGAACCGAGACCCCCCTCGCCCGTAAATTCGCTTGCCCCTTTTTCAAGAACAACCCTTCGAATTACAAGAACAAACAAGCCTGCACTGGCCCTGGGTGGATTACTATTTCGCGACTCAAGTATGCATTATATCCCTCGCGTCGTACTCTCCGATTCTAACCATTCGTAGGGAGCATATCTATCGCTGCCACTGGCAAGCGCACAAGTGCGTTCGTTGCTACATCGCATTCGAGAACGCAAGTGATCTCGAAGCCCACCAAAGAGCAGATGACCCCTGTCGCAAGTCAAGCCCCAAACACGACGAGGGGATTACTGAGTCACAGTACAATAAGCTGAAGAAGAAGCTGTCGACAGCAAAGCCTGATGTGGAGCATTGGCAAGAGGTGTATCGGATTGTCTTTCCTGATGCCAAGACCATCCCTTCTCCGTGTAAGGCCCCCTATCTTATAGGGAAAGCAGCATTTGACTAACAAAACACGTAACGTAGTCTACGAATACGGGGAAGGAAAGTATGCACAGGGCTGCTATAAGGACACGCTGGAATTCAGCGAGTACGTTCGCGAAGAACTGCCGCAGCGCGTGCGCAGCGAGCTGGAAGACCGGTGCAACGAGTTCGATAACCGGATCCGTACGGCGTTCGTAAGCATCGTACAGAGCATCCTCGGCGACATGACCAAGCAATTCAAGGAGCAGCATAAGGTACCTGCAGCTTCCAAGGAGGGGTCTACTAAGTCGGCAGCTCGGGATTCTGAGCCTCCGGTTATCGAAGGGACTTCCAGCTCCTCCTCATCCTCTGCTAGCTGTCCCAACCCCGCCAATTACTTCGAATATGACTACTTCCAGTTATTGAGCCAAGGCAGCTCTCTATCGTTCCCCATGGACGATGGCGGCGACATGAATTTCGACTGCCGTCTCTCGCCGAACCCTGAGTTCCATTCTGACTTGCTTGATGCAGATAATCTAGAAGATTCGGCGTATGTTTCCCTGGAAGGCTCTGCTGGCAGCCCAGCTAGTTGCAAGGGATACTGAGTTCTTAGAGAACCTACTGCCAAGTCAGCTTGGCTTTCGCCTTCACTTTGCATCCTCAATTTCTTCTATTTAAATGTAGCTGCAGCTTCTGATCTTATATGTGCTTGATTACCGTGTCTGCTTTGTTAAGACTCGAGCTAGGTTTCCTTTTACCTGATTTTCGGGACCAGAAATGTGAATAAAAAGGGGCACAAACATTGCGCGCCATAGGATGCCCTCTGAGGATTAGAACCTAGATAAATACTATGATGAACAGCACTCACTCTATTACAATGATCCAGATTTTCGTGCAGGTGAAAGCTCATAGTTCTTTCACACTCCTTGACGAAGTCGTAAAGGGAAGATAACGAACGACCTTTATGATGTTATTACTGTCAAAGACGCTAGTACGCCAAAAGATATGCTGTTAGTAACAACTGCTTATTACTATTTATATAGGACAATTACGGCTTCATCCATAATCTAGAACGTTTGATCTAGTTATATATCCGGATTATTATGCTGTTGCGGATATCGTCGGAATAGAGTGCCGAAATACGGCTGTAAGAGTGTTTGTTGAAATCCAAGAAGTCTTCAACATCTGCTGGACGAGTTTACTCTTACACGGATATTTAAGCTGCTGATAATCCTTTGTATGCGGACGGGCTACATGATTCACTTATGATGGGGGTGGTAGCTTAATTACCTGGGTGAATTCAAGCCTGACGTCCGACAAGTAATACTACGCCAGAATCTCGAGGGTCTTCACGTAACACAGCGAGGAAATAAGAGGAGAGCGGACTCTAACGAGACAGCTATCAATCTGGTGATCAACAAGAATACATTGCCATGACACTCCAGTCAGTCAAGTGGTTGAAGAGCCTCAGTCAAGTAGCAGACTCAAGTATCCCAGCTCAAAACTATAGGTAGCTCTACTTGCGGAAGATCCCAGGTGATAGCCCTAGATTGACAATCAATCAAATCTTACCTCTGCGTCCTGGTAACTCTATTGTCACTTGCGAATACTTGGAGGTACATATTAATGTACATGATTTCAAGACTATAGAGATGGCAGCGTAAGCTCAAGCTGCCTATCACAAAGCATCTGCGCCGCCCTCTAAACAGACTTCATCCCGCGAATCAGTAGCCAGCAAAGTAGCAACAGTAGGTAGGTATCAGGGGACGAAGTAGTCAATCAGGAGATACATGAGACCATTGGCTCTACATGTAATGCGACACACCTGCGCAGTCAGACGAACCTATGACGGCTCAGCCCATTGGACGTCTTGTTTAGGCAGCGATGCGAACCCGTTGTTACGCGAACTCCTATTCGACATGATAGGATAGTCACAAGATGGCCGGCTCTTCCTAAGACCATAGGCGCTGCCCCACGATGCACGTCAACACTGAAACGCTCCAATATCCGAGGCCATTACAATGGGCCCCGGAGGCCATTGGCTCGTCGCGGTGGAGCGCCAGCGCGAAACGGTGCCCACACCTAGCGACGACGTTGACGCCCGAAAACTATCTCTTGAGGAATTCCCCTTTCGGGAAGACCGGGAGTTGTTCATAGGCTGGAAGTAAGAAGCCCGTCGGAGGCGAGTGCATGAGTAGGTCAGGGGTGGCCAGACATGGGTGGTTGGCGGTGAGTTGGAGCAGGGGGGGTCGTGCGGATCTTTGCGTAACTCAAGAAGCTTATATTAACTGCACTCATCATCCTCGCCTCTTCCCTGTCTTTTTTTCGTTCCTTTTTCCTTTGCTTCTCATCATACATAAGGCCGCCCATATTCGTACAAACCCTCGCACACATTTACCAACTTCCCGCCCCCCCTCTCTCTATGTTGACCCAGACCTAGGTGAACCCCCCTGAGATTGCCTGACCAGTTCGTCTAGCTGTGCTGCCTTTAGCACCAAGCTATCATGAAGGGCTTGTTCGTTTATCATCGTCCCGGAGATCAACCTGTCCGTCACCGTGGAACTCCCGGCAAGGTAGTTCTGCATCATTTCGGACTGGGGCCGTTGCCTGGACCTATAGAATGATGTTAGCCTGGTCTATTTGGCATCGACTACCTTATCATAGTTCCTTACGTGGTGCCCGAGGTCTGGCTAGTGTTGCAAGTAGGTTGCGACATGTTGGAGTCGAACTATCTTGGATAGGTCTCAGAGGGCGACCTTGGTTCTTCGAGGAGTGCTTAGGGTAAGACAGTTTGCTTGCAGCTTGGTCTGTGTATGTCCAATAAGCTGCTGTTGGGATTGTCGTGCTTCTATCGTCTCTATGCGTTTTGTTGCTGTTGCTTGTGGTCATCGTGGGAACCATCGACATTGGCCCGACCCATCGTCCATTTTATCGTCCATGGAGCCAGTAGCAGCCCGCGCGAAAGCGCGACAGAGAGGACCTGAGGGCACGTTTGCTCATTGTCGCATTCTTGGGCTATAGGTGACCTCAACGCCTCACTGCCTCACTGACGTGTGCGCATACTTGCTCTCATGATCCTGTGCTATCCAGGCAACGAACGACAGCCTCGTAACTTGCGCTGAGGAGGATGGCTTCACCCTACCGAACACGCATAAGCGTAATACACGCCCATCGGCGCGCAAGCCGACTCCGCTGCCCGGCTTCTTAGGCAAATCAGCGTCGAGTGCTCGGCTTCCTGCACGCTTGATTGGAGAACATCGCCGACTGCGCATTATCTCCACCTCGTTTTGCGCGAGGGCGCAAAACTGCCGCTGCATAAAAGCGTAGTTTCCAACCCGACCCCGGTGTGGACTCCTTTCCCCCGCTTTTCATCTTTCTCCCAACGCAACTATTCGTGTGATTCTGTAACCACCGCAGCTGTGTTGAACCAACGGGGCGTGTCTTTGTGCTTCTTGCATGTCTTCCTACTGGGGCATCGACAGATTAGCAGCACGACCAACCCGCACCGCTAAGTGAGACCAGCCAACCCCCCCTATCACCGTCATCATCACCATCATCATCCACCCGTGATGAATCCCTCCTAATTCAAAAGGAATGAGAGGAACACGTTCGACTTAATGTCTTTGTATTACTCCCTGCGGCAATGCTTCGCTTGGTACTGACCTCTCACGACTTGGACCCGAAGCACCTCGCCAGAAATTGCTCGACTGACTCGTTCAATTTTAATTACACCTGGAAGGCAACTGAAGCCAACCTTGTGGCTCGCTGGAAAAGAATAGTATCCGCGCGCCGCCAGAAGCATCAGCACTGGCGAGATAGGGTCAAGGCTTCTTCTTCGCATAAAACCCAATTCCCTCGCGTACTACTATCGGAACCGGATCAGGACCTTATTACGGTAAGACAGAATATAAGGGCTGGTCTTATATGACCCCAAACTAATGATTAACCCAGAAAAGTGTGAATACAACCGTGATTGATAGCTTGGAAACCTGCCGAGCTGAAAACGTACTTCTTGCTCAGGGCAATTTCACGCCAGGGTAGGTACCTATGCACGCTCATATAGTTTAAATATACTGAAAATAAAATAGATTTACTACGCCATTTCAACCTTATGTGCAAGACCTTGTGCCATGCCCGAGGGTTTCTGATGTGAACAAATACACATTGCACTCGGCACAGGAAGGATTCGCCACTGGGACATCATCGACACGACTACTACGGGATCACAGATCAGTCGGTCCTATGGAGAAGAATAAGAGGGCAAGCGCTGATTCACGCTCCAGCCATTGCCAACGCAACGATACAGATAACGGCCTAACGCCAGAACAATTTCTTGAGAAGAAGAAGGCAGAGGGTGTTGCGCTGGTGATGGCTGAGTTTAAAACGTGGCTCGACAAGAGACTCGATGTCATCACGTATGCTTACGAGACAGCCGGCATGTCAGAGGACCCCGCGGCTAATAGCGGCGGCACTGGGAGTCAAGACTCTAATGCGAGCGGGAAATCACAGCGATCATCGAAGCGGCCGAAGCGCCAATTCGGTGAGGACGATCCGAACAACTCGTCATCCGGCGGCGATGAGAACGGTCGGGACAACGGAGGCAACAAGCGTGCCAAGAAAGACACGGACACGAAGAAGAGGTTCGCATGTCCTTATTACAAACATGACCCCAGGACCCATCGAAGGGAGCGGACCTGCTGTGGTCCTGGGTGGGACTCTATCCATCGTCTCAAGTAAGTCAACTAGATCCATTTCCATCTACTGCACCCAGGCAACCAGATCACTCACCATTATAAAAGAGAACACCTATACCGCAAGCATCGACTTCCCAAGCATGCCTGCGCCAGATGCGGCGAGCCTTTCGATGGCACTAACGAGCTCAACGCACATCTCCGCGCCGATACGCTCTGCGAAAAGGTCGACATAGGACCCATGGATGGCGTTGACGAGGAGATGGAGGCAAAGCTCAAAGTCCGAAAGGCGTATACGGGCTTGACAGAGGAGCAGAAGTGGCGGGAGATCTACCTCATACTCTTCCCGAAGGCGAACCGCGAGACGGTTCCTAGTCCATGTAAGCCAAGCCAGAGAACAGTTTCCCCACGCAACAGCTAGTTGTTGTTAGTTTCTTTTTCTTGCTGTGCAATTTGTTTAGGGTTTGCTGACGCGCGCGCGTGTATGTGCAGACTACGACGGCAACGACGGCCTCGGGCTGAACAAGTCGGCGGCGGAGTGGAAGAAGGTCGAGCGGCGCATCCGCAAGGAGCTGCCCAAGTACGTGCAGAAGAAGGTCGAGCGCAAGTTCGAGCACTTGACCGTGGACACGCTGTCCAAGCTCGCCGATATCGTGCGCGACGGGCTCCACGAGCTCCTCGGTCCCGGCAGCGGGGAGTCGCCGGCGGACTCGCCCGTCGGGTCGCCGAAGCCGGCCGCCGCCGCGGATTACCACCACCAGCAGCAGCACCATCCCGAAGAACGCCCTCACGCTGCCGCCGCTGCTGCTGCTGCTGCTACTACTACTACTACTACTACCGTCGACGAGGAGGACGGGGATAATGTGGCCTCGCTGAACCTTTCTTATTTCCTGGGCGAGGGCGAGCAACTGTTCCTTCCGGAGTTCGGAAACATGGAGTTTACAAATAACTTCGTGTTTGACAGTTTCGGCGATTGCAGCACCTTCGAGGTCGGGTCGGACTCGGGATACGCGTCCGGCAGTACCGGAAGAGGTGCTGCCCTCATGTAAGCGAGGCGAGGGTGATGTGATTTGATGTGATGTGATTAGACGCTGTCGTCATGCTTGCAGCTTTGTCGACGAAAGTCACACTATCCATTCTCTTGGCTCCTTTTCATATGTGTTGTGTCCATAGTTAGAGAGGATGGGGATGGTATTTCATGATGCATAACGACGTGTTCTCAAGCCTACAGGCTCTGTGTAACACTGTTTCCCTTCTTTTGGTTTCCGATGCTACTGTAGTCTAGACTAGATATGAAGAAGCATATATACCTTGACCCAATTCCGATGGTGGAAAAATAGCCAACGTAAAAGTGATCTATATGAGTAGGTGTATAGTGAGAGGTACGTAGACACATTCTTTGTCTTTATTACGTATCGTCGGCGCAATTCAGGGGAGGGAGCTAACTAACGGTCGAAACAAAGGGTCTCATGTGGAGACGAAACCTGGCTAAAACAGTGGATCGATAGTCTAAGAAAGCGGAAAGCTGAACCCTGTCAGCCCTGTCAGCTCATTTCAGCTCGTTCAGCCCCATAACATCATCAACTACCCAACTAGTTAGCAAGTAGTTAGCACCTAACTACGTAAACCTAAGTCATAATTCCGATGAGGGATGCCGTTCGAGCTTGGTAGAGGGCCCCTGATCAGTAGGGGGAGCTATGTAGAAGCCCGGCGCACCGCGTTGGAAGCCATTTCACTCAAGGCCTGCTCTATCATCGCTATCACTGTGACGATGAACCACGGCAATGAAGGAGCCACCCTATATAGGCTATAACGGTCGGAAGGCTATGTGCTAAATTCGGAGCTAAGTCCTTTGGCACCTGCCAGTATATTTATACATACAGCCATGAGCCCCCTCTTCTCCCTATGTACCTACCTATATGTTCGCAATCGCTTTGTGAGCACGATTTTGTATGGAAATACCTTCGTTTTTGCTGATAGCTAACATTATATTACATGCCAATCCCAAGCAGCGCCGTCCTAAGCAGCGCCACCGTTACGCCCCTTTTAGTCCCCTTTTATGCCGCTACGTTATTAAATTTGCATCCTTTTGCTATTATAACCCCCTTTTGTTTAGGTATTGGATACGGGAAAATACTGAATAGTTGAGAATTTTGGTAATGGGCTGGCTAAATATAAGGAACTATTAAGAACTGCCAAAGGAAAGAAAAGGGGCGGAAGTAAGGGGCATGGCCGGGGCTGCACTTATAAGCTGGCAGGTGCCAAAGAATTTAGCTCCAAATTTACCGCATAGCCTCTTTTCCGTTATAGCCTATATAGGGTGGCTCGAAGAAATGATACCACGATGGCGAATCAAGTGGAGCGGGCCTCAATTAGTAGCTTCATTGATTGAAGTACTTCGTACCCTTTGTATTATGGTTTGCGGGTCTCGCATCGTAGTTTGATTATCGTATTTTCTGCTTCATATAGTCAAGTAGGGTTTCTATAATTCCGAATTTTTCGCAAAGATGCGGAATCATGTAAAATCCGGAACAATTCGGAATTATTCCACGCTACATCTTTCGGCGATAAGATGAACAACCACCTATATTTTGCGGTATATATTCATATTATTTTCGATATATAAGCCAATGTTTCGATACCTACCTTCTATATATGGGTCCGGAACTTTATACGGTCCGAATAATGATTCACTTTTGCCAAAGATGTAGAATTGTTCCTGAATCAATCGGAATAGTTCGATTTGGAATGATTCATATAGAAACCCTATAGTCAAGGTGGTTGTAAGAACAATGGATACACTCCATGGTGGTTTGCTGGTGGTTTGCGGGTCTAAAGACTGTCAATCATTCTTACAACGACCTTGGTAATCTATATCGCGAAGCGAAGCATTTCGTTACAGAGTGTATAAAATTCCGAAATACACAATATCAGATTGTAGATGCTACGCCGGTACCACCCTCATACTCTATTACCAGGGGTCCGACTGCTATGCCGGCTGTGCCTCCTTCAAACCTGGCCCCCTTGGCATCTGACCTGGGGATCTTACAACCCTATAAAATGCCGCCCTCCCAGCGCTTTTCAAGGACATGGACACCCCAACCCAGAGGCCCTTGCTCTCCTTACCGCACATATGAAGGAGCGCTGCCGGATGTTGCGATGGGGCTCGACCGGAGTCCCAGAGAAGATAATTCTACTGCTCAGCTGCTCTGGCTGAGCATGAACAGGTCGAACGTCTTCCTAGCAACGGCTCAAGAACTCACACACTGCCACCTCAATGCTAGACGCAACGTCGGCGTACGCTGTACGTACGGTACCGGACCAACATCTCAGACCCGTCAGCTCGCACGCTTCGAGTGCGCCCCCCCTCCCCTCCCCCGGGCGGCGAAATCGCACTCGGGATATGTTCATGCAGCCAGCCTGGACTTGTTCGCCAATGCAGCCTTCCGTGACAGGTGCCCAGCCATATCCTGTTCCTCCTGCGGACCATAAACACGATAGCCACGGATAAGTGGCTGGCCCGGACCGCCGCCTATGTCCGGCCGGGGGGAACGAGGGTGGGAGGGCGTTTGGACCGTCGGGACCCCGGACATATGGCCCCTGAAGTCGAAGCGGGGCAAAATTCGGCTTCTCATCATAGCCTGCGGACCAATACTAATCAAAGCCACGTCGTCAAACCAGGACGCTGACCGGGAGCTAACCGCGCCGCTGGCGGTTGGTGTTCATATGTCATGCCTAGGGACGCGCTTGATCATGCCGAAGTGGCTCGCTCTACATATGGCAGCGGTCGTAAGATACTATTTAACTGGCAAGCGGAGGAGTATGAGCAGCTAGCTAGTTAGTTATAAGCGACTCTGTTTCTGATGTTAGAGAGCGGGCATGTTGTCTATTCTGTTGACCACGCCGGTGCGTCAAGCTAGGTATAACGAAGCTGTCATGTAAGTGCCTCAAAGCTGCCACGAACAGAACAGCCCCCACAACGAGGATATCTCCCGTGCTGACCAAAGTTTCATGCAGAGGGCCGGTGTTCCGCAAGTCACGTTCCGACATGGATCAACGGCTACAATTTTGCATACCGAGCTGGGTGGGCATCACGGGCTCAGCGTCTGGGGAAGCAAAGGCGCCACGCCAGATTGAGAGGTAGAGGAACTTGGGGGAGCGCCCACCAAGGTTGCTTTGGGGAAGGCTAGGGTGAGCATGCGCCGAAGTGTGCAACCGTGCTCGCGGCACCCACCATCTGAGCTGCTTTGGTTCATGTGTACTTTACTGAGAGCTAACAGAAAAGAAGAAGAAAAGAGAAAAGAAAGAAAAGAAGAAGAAGAAAAAAAAAAAAAAACTTGTCAAAACTCTTGAAGGCATGATTGCTAGTCACCTGCCTAGCTCCACGTGGGAAACAACCTTATGCACGGATGGCATACTATGAAGAGCCAATGGTGACACCGCATCTGTAGTGACGCTTCAAAATGACGCTCATCACCTTGTTGTACAATCCTGTTACAGCTTCACTGACCCCTCATTGGGCCATTGAACTGGCTGTTTAGCTGTTCTGCCAATGTGCTCGGTAGACACATTACCCTCGGCACGAAGTGTATATACAGCAAAACAGTATATAACAAGATAGAAAGATAATATAAACATGCCGAACCCCTTATTCCCAGAGAAGGGGGTAGATGGGTTGGTAGGTATGATATAAGTTTGGTCCACCTGTTGAGTATAAGTACCTAGGCAGGTACTCAGTTCAAGCCTGAAGAGATTTTGATGTAGATGTCCCCGAACTCCGGTTCATGACTGCAACACAAGGGCGGGGATGAACTTCTGGTTAGAGGGTACACCGCCTCGGGATAATAGCAGCAATCAGATTTGTATCTGCTGAGTTGCACAGCATGCAGATGTCATCATTTAGGGAGATCATGATGCGGAGCTAGAACGGCCAGATGTAGAGGAGCTTGACCGACACAACACACAACACACAGCACAGATATAATTCAGGATTCAGGGACTGGTTTCTTCTTTCTGTCTTCTTTCTGAGGTGTTCATCTTGCCGCCTACGTGACCCGACCAATATATATATATATATATGTACCTATACAAACAATCCGACGAAAGTAATTGTCATTGGTCGTTTGGTTCGCCATCCGTAGCTAATTAATTAGACTACCTAGCAGCCTACCTACTAGGTAGGTAATTGCTTGTAGTTTTAGGAGGTGGGACTAACTGGCACTCTGATGATCTACATATAGCCACCTAGCAGGACTAGTGCAAAGCTTGGATCATACATAGAGACCCTACATTAGTTGGTGGTGATAAAGAAACACATGCCCCACCTATATAAACACTTATGTTATACCTTGATACCTTCTTGCTACATGACTGGCTGACTGTGTAAACCAGTACGTAAGTACCTATCTATAGCACCTTGACATTTGTGAATGTATCGGAATTGGAACTCATGCCTGACTTACACTTCTGCCCTTGAAATATACATAGGTCAATATGGGGACGTATGTTATTGGCAACATGTGAAGTTGTGAGGTATCGAGTAGGCCAGGCATATATGCAAATATAAAATTCGGGCGTTCGGTATTGGCCATACCTTGTAGATCCAATTCGCCTAACAAGCTTAGGTAAACGTCTTAAGATGGGGGTAGTTCAATTGTGGCGCCTTTAGTTCAGTTTAGCTTCTGCATAGTTGGTCCAGGGCACCAAGCCAGGGCGCGTGGGCGCCAGGGCACTGGATAGAAATCTCCCAATCACGCAGCATTCCCTGACTGGGCACTAAGTTTGCTCAGGGGTTTGAGGGTCTGGTGGAGAGGGTGTAAACTACCTAGGTAGGTAGGTACCTGGCCAGTCAGCCAGTAACCACCAAAATACGGTAAAACCACACCATGCTGGCTGTAATTTTCCTTACAGCCTACCTAGGTAAGTACATACAACCTTGAAAGACCTACAAACTTTGTATGTTGGTTATGTAACCACGAAGTATTGTGAAGAGTTACGAAGATATTCACTATCATTGAGCTTCTTCCTACATAACATAAGGTATAGTCCCGTCACTTAAATGGTAGTTCATCAGCTGTAGCCATGTGTGCATGGGATCCTTCACAGCTTACAAGTGTCAATTGCAAGCCTGGACGAACCTATTTCATACATGCCGATGTCATATCACAACCTGACAACTACAAGGTCTGAAGGTATACATACCTGCTACCTGCTACCTTAGCAACCTATGCCAGGGATGGACGGGCAGACCGACAGACAAACCTCTTGAATGATACCTCTGAATGATACCTCTTGAATGATGCTGTATCTCTAGGTCGTTTAAGCTGTCTGGATTTCTTCAGTGCCAAATGACTCCCAGGCTGTTATGATTGATTAGACGATTTGGCTTGCAAATTCATACGTACATACATAGTATAGTACTACTACATACCTAAGCACTTTTAGCCAAGTCCTGCCACTCCTTCGTTATCACCATTTTGTTTTCTTGAGTCCCGTCTGCTTCACCTACCGACTTCCTCTTACCACTGCATTCTGTCCATTTTCACTTCGATACCCCTCGTCTGGCCTGGCCTCTTGTCCCTTTTCGATACCTACTCTTCATTCCCCCTTCAAGCTTTTTTCTTAGCGGTAATCAATCCTTCCTTGACCCACGACCACCCGATGCTTCCTCTACGTTGTTTTCTAGCAAGAACCACGTTGACCTGAAATTGCGACCTACCACAATTTTCAGAACCAGCATCGCAAAACCGACCAATCCTTATCCATTCCATTGTAGCCTTCCATTTCGTTGCGTCTCGATACATTTCTTACCTTACCGGCTCTACTTTCCACCCATAAGTTCGGGTTAACACTTTAATATCATCTACCAGGGAGGCTGAAGGGCGAGAAGGAAGACCCAAACGACGCAATATTTGCGCAGTGTTGCCGTACCTCAAGCTGCTTATCACCGACAGCAGGCATTATCCCGATCAGCCATTTTGCCCGTAGCCTATGCCATTGAACATTTCGCATACATACCATTACCGCGGCGTCTTCCGACCGACCGACATCCCCAATGCCCTGGCAACCGCTGCCTCGGATCGCCTTCGCTGTCGCGACTTATCCCTTCACTACCGAAGGTGACAACGAACTCCCCCTTGAGATTGGCGATGAACTATATATCATCGAAGAGACCTCCGATCACCAATGGCTGCGCGGCTATCTACTAGCCCCTCCCTCCCTCCTAGCCGGCCTGACTTCTGTCAAGGGACAAACTCTTGAGGCACGCGTATTCTCGGGCATCTTCCCGCGCAGCTGTGTAGAGATACGTGAGGTGCTGGGCGACGAGGTGGATGAAGCTCCTGACGACAGCAACAGCCCTATAGGAGGTGAGGGTTCACCCCGGCTCGGAAGCGACTCTGGCAAGAGCGGAGTAGTCACCCAGGAAAGAAACCACCAAGGTCGCATAAAGAAGTCCAATGGCGCAACACAAGATACCATCCCGCGCTTCAAGCGCGAGCCTGGTGCACCTAAACCCCCGGCACCAGTCCCTATGCTGAAGATCGGAGACGAGACGCCAACTTCGATGTCGGAACCGCTAGTTGACGAGATCGCTTCGTGTCTACGCGAGTGGCACTCTACAAACTTCCACGACCAACTCCTTGAGCGGCAATATACAAGACTCGAAAAGGTAGCACAGATCACCCAGAACGTGGATTTGGCGCGCCGCCAGTTTCTGCACGACGTCCTTACTACGCACGAGTACGATGTATTACGGGAGAAGACGGTGTGGAATCTTGTCAAAGGGAACAAACTGTGTGGCGGCGAGGTCATAGTGCGCGACCCCAAAGAGCGTGGAAGAATCCTGACTGGTGATGATTCTGTCGTTGACATCACACGGCTACAATCTGTTATGAGTCTGTTGGATGAACCACCGCAGCCGCAAGTAGAACCCACAGCGTTGCATCATCTGTTGGTTGATGTGAAGAGCTTTGCTGGTCCTTCCAACGAGCCCACCACTCTTGTGCTTTACCTTGTTAGTAGGTCTATCGGGGGCACTGTGACGGCTCTTTCGGAAAGCTACATAATCGACGTTCCCTCAGGTGGCACAATGGGAGAGGTGGCAAAGAATGCTCAGATGCGCACTCTGTTTACAGACTTGAGCGCAGTTGATGTTGGCAATGTCCCATCAGCCGACTCAGAGCTGTACCTTGTTGTCAAAGTCCTTACGGCACAGCAAATCATATTAGGAGGAAAGCCTCCTTCCAGGGCGGGAACGCACCCACAACCAAACACACCTTTCTCCAAAGATAAACCCTCGTCGTCCGGTGGTAATAATAAGGCTTCTAGAAGGAGCATTATGTGGGGCTCGACGAGATCGGCATTTTCTAGGGGTGGAACAAAGCTCGACTCCTTGTCTGAGCAGCCTGAAGAGCGTCCGGCAACAAGTCAAAGCCAAAGTCGGGATGGAGGCAGGCCACCGAGCACTGCCGGCTCTAGAGGCCCACGCTCCTCGATGGATGGCCCGCAACTAACCCAGATGACAGCCAACCGGATGGTAGGTGTTGGGGTGGTGAAGCTGAATCCCATCATGAAGCAAGAGGAAGAGGCAGAGCAGGTTGTGGCGGTATGGTCACCGTCTGCACAGCTGGGATCAGAGAAGCAAGACCATAACCATGAGTGGGATGGTCTGGTTTGTGAACTCTTGAACAGCAAATCTGGACAGTACGAGAAGTCCCGACGTGCAGAAAGGCTCCAGGTGCATATGCATCCTTTCAACAATCCCGATTCAGATGCATTGATCAAATCGACACCAACTCTACTATCAGGCATTGGCAAGACGAGCAAGATGGGCTTCTCTGGAGCTCCAACAAAGCCACGATCTGACATCTACATAACTATCAGTGAGGCCCTCTTAGCCCGGCAGAACCTCTTATCACGATTTGGTGGAAGTGGTACAGCCATTCCCTCTAATACATATGGCTACAATCTGGTGGTCACCTTGGAAGTTCGTCGGCAGTCGGGAGAACGAATCGACTCTTGTATATTTCCATCTTCCAATGCCGATGCGGCAAGCAGTTGGAAATCATTTGCTATTGAGCGTGACGAACGATGGAACGAAACACTGAAACTCTCCCTCTCGCCGGCTGATGTCACAGCAGCTCATCTCTTCCTCACTGTCGCCGACCTGCCTAATGGTTCGTTTGCCATGGCATATCTGCCTTTATGGGATCAACAAGCATTCATGAGTGATGGCATGCACTCTTTGCTCCTCTACAAGCTCGATGAATGCACACAAACTGCACAACCTGGCCCTTCCGGTAGGGGCGGATACCTGTCGCTTCCATGGTGTACTCACGGTGACCCCAGCGAAGTGACAGGCCCTCTTGCCATCCTTCGGTTGGAGACGTACCTTTGTAGCACAAAATTCTCCCAGGATCGTGTGATCCTCGGCTTGCTCAAATGGAAAGATTGCCCCAAAGCTGAGATCCCATCTTTACTAAAACAGGTGATCTTTGTGCCTGAGATAGAAGTCGTCAAGCTCTTGAGCGACGTGCTAGATGCACTGTTCGGGATTCTCGTGGATCACCAAGGAAACGACGAGTACGAGGACCTGGTTTTCACTGCACTTGTACGTGTGCTTGGTATAGTCCACGACCGTCGGTTCAACCTGGGCCCTTTGGTAGACCACTATGCTGAGAACAAGTTCAACTATCCCTTTGCAACACCCTGTCTTGTCAGGTCTTTCACCAGACTGCTCTCAAAACCTACGGAGCCTGAGCTTGCCCGTAAGTTGCGGGCTACGTTGAAGGTGGTTCGGCATATCCTCAAGTTCATTACACATGCACGAGGACAGCAGAAGCTAAAGGAGGCTGATATTGGCATCACCGGTAGTAGCCCTGGGTTCACCAGGCATCTACAAGGCATCTTCAAAGCCCTTTATTCCATGATGGGAAGCAACGCACCTGTTCTGATCGGAAGTCAGACTTTGGCCGTTCAGCATTTTCACACCTGGTTGCCAGAACTTACTGGCTTACTGACAACTGACGAGATCCTACACATCGCAATTGACTTCATTGACTCTTGTTGCTTGGTAAAAGGCAAGCTGGTCCTGTACAAGCTTGTCCTAATCATTAATTATTCTATGCTCGATCTTTTTTCCAAGCCGGAGCAACGCTCGGCTCTGGGTGCCAACACCGCAAGATGGATAGCGCCGCATTGGGGTCACATGGAGGACGTTACGACACAGTGGAGGGAGCAAGTGCGACTGTGCTGCTCAGTTTTAGCCAGCCAGGCAGAGTTTCTTGGTCCTGAAATTCCTGACCACATACCCAAAATCATCGATTCGTACCTAGCCATCCAAGCAACGGAGCTGAAGCCGAAGAACCGGCTATCTCTTCTGTTCCCTACATCGTATCCTTTCCCAAGCAAACAAATCTCCGGCGAGCCAGTGCAGTTTGATGAGGCACTGATTGAGCTGTCTGCTCTATTCTCGACACTGTCCAATTCGCCCGCAGGACTACAACTCGAATTAGCCGAGGAAGAGCTCTCTATCCTTTTGAAGAAGACGCTCCAAATGCACATGAGCATCCTGCAGGGCGAAGCGTTCCCATCTACATGGCTCAGCGTCTATATATACCACCACAAGTCTACTATGGAGACGTTACAGTACCTCGGAAGCATTCTCCTGGAATCTTTCCTACCAGACCCCGATGAGGCGGAGGACTTTGACACGGAACTCTGGAAAATGTTCTATACTACTCTTCTGAAGCTGGTAGGGAGCGGATGTTTAGCCCTCGAAACCTTTCCTGAACAGAAACGGAGGGCTGTATGGAAGATAGCCGGTGATGTCCGAGAGCATGGTGCAGCATTGCTGAGACGTACTTGGGAGGCCATCGGCTGGGAGACGAGCCCTGATGAACGGCAGACGTACGGGCTGACGAAGATGGGCGGCTATCAAGTTCAGTATGTACCCACTCTCGTCGGCCCAATCGTAGAACTCTGCCTCAGCGTCCACGAAGGACTGAGGAGAATGGCTGTGGAAGTTCTCCAGACCATGATTGTCAGCGAATGGACTCTAAGTGAGGACCTCTCCGTTATTCAGACCGAGATGATCGACTATCTAGACAGTTTCTTCCAAGGCAAGACTATGACTGAAAGCATACTACAGAAGCTATTTACTAGAGAGCTTCTGGATCGGTTCGAATCGCTTTCTCAGGTCGAGGAGCCACTCTATACTGCCGTCAAGGAACTAGTCGAGACTGTGGAGGAGTTCTTGGACCTGCTAGTCGCCGTCTACAGCAGTGACGTTGCGAGTGAGGCATCAAACTTGATCAACCGCCTCCGACTGATGGAGTTCCTCCGTGATATGCAAAAAGAGGAGATCTTCATTCGATATGTCCATCATCTTGCAACCTTGCAATCCGAGGCAAGGAACCACACCGAGGCGGGCTTGGCTTTACGACTACATGCTGAGCTGTACAGCTGGGATCCAACGAAGCGAGTACCAGCTTTGCTGAGCCCAGACCTACCCGAACAATCTCACTTCGAGCGCAAGGAACGAATCTACTTTGATATGATCAAACACTTCGAGGACGGGGAAGCCTGGAGCAGCGCCTTAGGAGCGTACAGAGAACTTCAAGTACAGTATGAAAGTAATGTATTTGACTTCGCTAAGCTGGCAAGAACACAACGCTCCATTGCAACGATATACGAGACGCTGGCGAAGAGCGACAAACTAGTGCCAAAGTACTTCAGGGTCGTTTTTAAGGGTCTTGGCTTCCCTTCCCACTTGCGCGACAAAGCCTTTGTATATGAGGGCTCGCCCACTGAGCGGACCTCGGCATTTACGGATAGGATGCAAGAACAGTATCAATCTGCCCAGATAATCGCATCTGGGGATGTGGATGGCGAAGCGGAGGGGCAGTATTTGGTCATCTCGGCTCTCAGTCCACACCGTGACCTACAGCATCAGGTCTTCCAGCGGGCTCGGGTGCCACAAGCTATCAGAGACTATCTACTCTCAGCCAATGCGCAGATGTTTTCGGTATCTTCCAAGCGCAGCACGAGCGGACCGGTCCACGAGCATTGTGCCGAAAAGACGGTATTTACAACGGCTGAACCCTTCCCAACTATCTTGCGGCGTAGCGAAATTGTCAAAGTGTACACCGAAAAGCTGAATGCCAAAGCGACAGCCTTAGAGCGCATCGTTCGCAAGACGCAGGAGATGACAGCTGTTGAGAAGAAGTTAACAGCTGATGACACGGACAACGAAGTTGCGCAGCTAATGGTAGATGCCATCAGCATTTCCGTGAACCCGCATTCAGAGAGCAGCGTTGTGCGTTACCGACAACTCCTACCTTCCCGTGAGCCCAAAGACAAGGACGAATATGACGATGACGACAGCGAAGAGGATGGCGAGGCTAAGCTGGACCAGCAAGAAAACGCTATCCATATGGCGCTCGTCGATCATGCGATCATGCTCAAGAGATGCTTGATGAGTTTTTCCCGTAGCTCAAATCCCATACTCAAGAAGGGCTTTGAGGATTTATACCAGCGTGAGTCTGTTCATAATTTAACAATTGTTTGTATCTTGCTAATGTCAGCTAGATTTCGAGTCTACCTTTGCACCTGAGATAAATGTATTCACCCCTCGGCCGTACTCTCGAGAAAGCGCTACACCTTCTCCAACATGGCGCCGAGCGTCTCCACCTATCCAGAACTCCTCGCCCAGGATAAGTACCGGTGGGCCGCTGCCAAACGGGGCTGGTGTAATCGAAGAAGCCGCAGCAGCCCAGCCCATTTCGCTCAAACACCGAGGAACCCGGCTTAGCTTCCTTGGAGGGAAGAAGAAAGAAACGCAGCAACTGACGGACGAGGTCTCGGCAACGCAACCCAAAGGTGACGCCGAGACCACTAGCCAGGAAAGTAGAAGCAAAGACAACCCAAACAGACGCACCATCTTTCGAGCCCAGACAGCTGGTGTCGATGGCAATCTATCCGGCCAGACGAACGCGAATGGTACAACACCTGCGGGTTCGGATTGGGTGCCCGATCGCTTGCGGAAGCTCAAGGACGTCGTGGATGTGGTTGAGAAGCATAACGATAGGGATAATCATGATGGCAGTGATGCGGCCAAAGCAGGCGCCAGCATCAGGAAGAGGTTCAGCGCCCTGAAGCTCGGGACGAAGCGCAGCAAACACGGCTTGCTGAGCGGGCTAGATGAGGGACATCAACTGTAAAGGGGCCTGATTGGAGGGATATGATGGCAAGCACAGGGAGTACATATGTTGACGGACTCGCAGGAGTACAACTTGCTCCCCCTTTTTCTTTTATCTTCGTTTAAGCCTGATACCATACCATTGCGGCGGGACTCTCTAGGATGTTTGGAAAATATCCCCTTGATGGAGATGAAATAGGGAAGGTGAAAATGCTGGTTGGTGGTGTCCTGGATAAGAGAGGAGAGAAAAGAAAGAACAATCTGAGGGCTGGCTAGCTACGACACAGACACATGCTTCGTTTCTCCTTCTACGCCCTTTGTATTTGTTATCCTTTGGCGCCGCTCGTGTGTTCGTACCACACGTGCGCGCGCAAGCACACATGCGTATACCATACCACCACGTTTTTATATGTAGACCTGGTTTTAGTCTCATGTATGTATGTATATATGTACAATACGAAGAAGAAGCTGTGCGATACGACTGATGTATCCGATCGAGGATGATAAACCTGTATTCTCGTGCTTGGTCCCTTGCGTTTGGCGTCCTCACGTTTTCGTTGGTTCCACCACCGTCGGGCCTGCGTGGGGAATTGATAATTGCCACGCAGTTCGCTACAAGCCAACCGACACTATCACGAAAAGAGGCGATTCGCGGCTGGTTCATTCCTCATATTATCATAGTGCTGACTGGTTTCGATAAGATCAAGCAGTTAGATAAAAGAGCCATCAAGTGGCTCGAGAAGCGACGAGCAGCTGTCTATCACTCTATCTAGGTATCTCCAGCTGCCTGTCTGTCTCTTGTCCGAGGTCTCTTTCACAGGTTGCAGCCAAGACTGCCTACGGCGAACTACGTACTTACCTACTTGGTCTAGGCCTCGGCGCGGGATTCACATTCAATATTTTTTACCCTCATGTGTGTTTTCCTGGGCATTGTGGGCGGGGGCCCGGGGATGTGATGTGACGCGATGCGATGCGCAGAAAATGAATGAACGACGTTGCGTTGCTGATTCGATAGATAAAAACAGCCACGCGATATCTGCCCTTTTTCGCCATGCGTCCGCTTTATTGAAAATGGAACACCCATCGATGCAAGGTTGGGTAGCCTAGCTAGTACATATGCCGTTCGAGGGCAACTGTGGCCATTGTAACCGTCGCCTCCAAGATTCGATTCTCTCTTGTACTCTTCCTCCATCTCCTCATGCAGGTCGACGCCATCGTTGCAACCGTCTGTTGATCTGGCCAGCTGGCCTGATAAGAGAAGAAAAACTTACCTAGGTAAGGTAAGTCAGTACCTGGGCACGCGCACATGCATATAGACGCATGCTACCCTACATGCTTCTCCTTTACCTAGGTAATAAGTAATAAGTAGGTAAGTACTACTAGTAGTAGTATAAGTGGTGAGGTCGGGCACGTGAATGAACGAACGAACAAGTGGATGATGAGTTTTGAACAATGTAAATTATCGGAGACGCAACCCCGGGTTCGTATAGTGAAGGGATCTGCGTTACATAATCCCAGTCTCCCTATCCCTATACCATGCCATCCTCTTCTTGTTATTGGGTAGTTCGCTACATAAGTTCCGGGCGGGTTCCCGAGCCGACCCATTGGGTAGCAGCAGCGAGAATGCGCGGGTGTCGGGCCTAAGGTCGTGTCATGGAGAAAGGTTGTTTGTTATAGGTAACCCCACCGTCCTCTACTTCTTTTCTCCCCGCGCGTGTTCTCTCCGTCTCTTCGAACCGCCCAATGAAGAGTGCAAAGGAAAAGCTTCGCGCAGGAAGTCGGTAGCAATCAAAACATGAATGAACGATGCAGTAGCAGCAGCAGCAACGGTTGCGATGGTGGTCCACCTGTCCATGTCCCCCATCCACCTAGTCACCTCATAATAAGTTATTGAATTGTTTCTTCTTTTGAGATATACCTAAACTAGGAGTTGACAGCGTGACGCGGCGTGTTTTTTTCAGTTACCTAATCCTGCTAATATATGAATGGCACAATACGGTGTATCTGGTACCTACGGGTGGTAGGGAACAGAATGCCGAATGCAGCCCGCAAGCGTCGTCCGGTCACTAGTTGCAGTTAGGCGTTCTTTCATGGTAACTTTCCTCCCCATTCGCAACTTCGCCATTTGAGCTGTATCCAGAGTGCCGCGGCGGCGATCACTTGGAGCCGAGCTGAGGACATTGCGGGCTGCGATGATGTGCTCAGCTTCGACACGGATAAGCGACACGATGGTGATATTGGTTAATATAGTCCGTATCGGCAGCCACCTGGTTAGCAGGTTGCTTATCAACCTAGGTGCATGCGTGCATTACTAGGCTGCCTAGGTAGGTGCAGGTAGGTAGGCAGTTATTAGGTATATCAAATACGAATCTCATAGTCTTGACTCGGAGATGACGGTATCAAAATGCAGTATCCATAGCGAGAGGTGATAATCTATAATGCACGTGGCTTGACCTCACTATAACTCTGCTCAGCTTGACATGACAACATAAAATACATAGGTACCCTCGCAGCCCTCGGTAGAACCATGAATGGCTTGTTCTATGGATCGAGCCCGACATCCGAAAGGGGCTGAAATGTGGAATGGTCGCTAGTTGCGCTAGTGGTTTAGTTCGTACGTAGATATTGTACCTGACTGAAATAGCAGGTCGCAGAAAGAGGCTATCTCCAAGCTACGTATCAGCATAGTTCGAGCTTGCCCTCTCCAGGACTCCTCGATTGCACATCAGTGGACCGGCCACCTCCCCCTTCCCATTTGGAATTTGTCCAGCCAGCCCGAAGCTCGCGGTTGGTAGGCAGGCCAGAGGCGAGAAATGACAGAGACCCCGCACGGCGGTATCTGAAAGAGAACAAGAGAAATAATAATTCCGACGACCGACCAAACGTTTCTGGTTAAAACAGCCCGCGAGAACTAGGCGATCTAGCGATATAGCATGATCGGACCCACTTGGGCGACGATCTTCTCGCATGTATAGCTCCCGACGTCGCCCGTCTCAGTAAGGGGAGAGCCGATCATTTCCCCGTTGAACTAGAAGGGTCTCGGGTAACGGGCCTACACCTGGCTGTTCTGGAAGTCGTTGAGACTTTTGGCACGTTTTTTGGAGCATACCTACCTAACAACTAAGTAGTAAAGAAAATTCACACGTGCGCCTTTTCTCTTAAGAAGAAAATCAAGCAGTAATAGATGTGACTGCTGCTGCTGACAATCTCTACCGTTCTCTTGTCTTGGCTGCCTAAGACTTGATAAGACTTGATTAACTGCATGCCCAAGGTGGTATCGTAGGGAAATGAATGCAGCTCTTGTCAGAATTTCATGACATCAGCAAGCATCAAGCCTCACCCTCGACATTGGTGTATGAGTAGATTAAAGGGCTGAGGCGGAGGGCTCGGGGAATCATTGGTAATGTGTTGTAAACGCGTACCTTACGGCCGTGCTTTGTATCATGGAGGTGAGGGAGGTTCATGTTTATGAAGAGGTATGTAGTATATAAGTTACCTAGGTAGGTAATCTACCCACGTAGGTTGAGTCTCCAAGGTATGTAGTATTGTCATCCGATTATAATATAGGTAAGGGAGAATGGGGAGAATGCTAGACAAGACTGATGCCAACAGACAACACAACACCCGCCTAATAAGTTACACCTACCTAGGTAATAAGTTACACCTAGTTACTAGTTAGCAGACTACCGGGGTCCGTACATACTATGTAGTAACACCTACACTAGCCGCGAGATCCACGACAAGCATCGTTTTCTATGATTGGAAACGAAATCCCATCCCATCTCCTATAGCAGAGCCTTCGTAACAGCTTAGGCTAGCTCGCGCAATTTGCTACTTCGTAACTTCGCAGGCTAGTCCGATAAAGGACTCTTACTACACGTTACTTCGAGGTAGTTTGTACGAGGTAATCGCCGGCAATACGGTAGATGGCCAGCAGCTGCCTTCCTGGGGGGGACAGGATCGTAGGGGGCCCCACGATCACGTTTTAGTGCGCATGCAGGTACTAAAAGTGTAGCAGGCTAACGGATCACTCAGATGCTTACTTACCCAATCGAGCAACGAAACAATGTCGTTGCAAGGTCGTGGCAGGGTAGTCGCAACGAGCCGGGCTCGAGACACTCCCGTCTTTCCACTCTTGGCGGCGGGGATGGCCCCCCTGGCCCTGACTTTAGCTGCTTAGGTGACGCCCTGGCAGCCCTAGACAACCCTGGAGGTACCTGGACATACCCGCTAATTATGGGTTAGCGGCTAGGTACTAGGCATGTGGTTGTGTGGTTGTGTGGTTATCTGGCTACAATTCACCCAGTCTATCCGCCCAAGGGAGTGCCACCAATCGCCAGTCCACCACATCCAGTCGAGGAGGCCATACCCATACCTACATACTGCCTACCTAGGCATACCAACAAGGCATACTCCATACTCACTTGCATACATCTAAGTACATAAGGTGGTATTTATTCAAATACCTGTCATTGCCAAGCACATATAGGTAGGTGACTGGGGAATATGATGCACCTGGGTACATACATAGGCAGTCATAGATTCTGAGGCAGGTGCTAATGCAATTTACTTTTTTTTCTTTTCCCTCTCTTTCCCTCTGTTGTCGTGCCAGCTTCTTTTCGTTGCGCCGCCTTACATCAACGAACGAATAACGAACGATACCGGTCTTCCTCCCTCTGCCCCCTCCCTCTCTCTCTCCTTCGATATTCCTTCCTTCACTCAGCCTGATCTTCTGACTTGCCAACATTCTACCGTCGTACACGCGGTGAGGCGCTCGGGTGGTCAGTTTCAGATCGATTATGTCTCTCGTTCTTGAATCCTTGTAATCGACGAGGTCTCCCACTGCTTATCCTGATTGGACGAGGTGATCGATCGTCTCAAGCGCAATCGCAACGGTGTGTGCGCGTGTGTGCTTGTGTGCGTATATGTGTAGGTGGGCGTGTGTGAGCGTATAAACGTTGTGAGATACACACATACACAGCGCTCACTCCTTCAGACGTTGTCAACAGGCCTGAAACCTCAATTAGGGTGGCTTCATAATCAGCTCCATCCTCAGCTGCATTGCGAAGTTGAAGAAGTGCGGTTGTTGGTGGCTCTTAGGATTGAAGTAATTACCGGATTGAAGACGACCTCAGTATGCTCGTCAGATCCGTAGTGAGCAGGATATAGCAACAAGCGCGGCACCCATTATGATGCGAATCATGTCGAATCGACTCCTACCGCTTGCTGGGCGGTATGGCGCCGTCCTGTTTACAGCGATCCTCGTTTATTACATCATCCGCACGCCAGTCCTGACCGCCGTCGCGAACATATCCATGCCCAATCATCTGCGCGGGGACATAAAATATACAGCAACCCATGCTGAAGGGGATGCCGCGATATTAGATGCGGAAAACTTGGCCCCTGAAGTCATCGTCGACGAACAGGGACAAGTGCAGGAGAAGGGCGAGGAAGCGCCCTATCTCGAGGTACCGGTACCACTATTACCACCGCCGCCGCCGCCTCGGAAAGTCTACAAACCAGCGCCGGAACAGTACCCTCCCATCGAAGACTATTTTCCCTATCTCACGCACGCACAAGATCCGCCGCCGGTATCCGAGAACAATTGGCCGCCCTGGCCACATGTTCCTGAAAAGACACCGCTCTTGATCGGCTTCACCCGGAATTGGCCTTTGCTTCTGCAATGCGTGAGCAGCTACATCGCCGCGGGTTGGCCACCATCCGATATATTCGTTGTAGAAAACACCGGAACATTTTCCGCGAACCGGCAGCACGAACTGTCACTCCAAAATCCCTTCTTCCTGAACCTCACAGCTCTCGATGTGTTGGGCGTTAATGTCCTCAGCACGCCCACCCTCCTCACCTTTGCGCAGCTGCAGAACTTCTATCTCTACACCGCCCTCCAGCGTGGCTGGGAGCATTTCTTCTGGAGTCACCAGGATGTCATCGTCTTTTCGGACGAAGAGGTAAAAAAGAAGGACCGCGACCATGATTGGGACACCGACCCCTATGCAACCATCTACGAGCGCGCCGTCGGTCTGCTGCGGTATCTGAACGGTCCGGATATGCCGCCTTGGTCCACCCATTTCTTCGCGTACGATCATCTCACCCTCGTCAAGCGCGACGCTTTCCTCGAGGTCGGCGCCTGGGACACGCAGATCCCGTACTACGCGACCGACTGCGACATGTATCTGCGCCTGCACTGGGCCGGATACTGGCAGCCGCAGAGCGACGCCGGCCTAATATTCGACGTTAATACCGTGCTCGACGACATCGGCGCGCTCTTCCAGCTCCCGGGTTCGCACGCTACATTCGCGGGGGACCCGGTATTCGAGGATCCAGACCGGCCGCACAAGGAGGCCGAGATGGAGCAGGAGCTAGACATGCGGGGCTGGGTCGACAAGCACGGCGAGTCGTGGGTGCACCTAGTCGCGGTGGCGGGCCGCATGCAGGATCTCAAGCTCCGCCAGGACGGCACCTTCCGCAACACGTGGCAGACGCACCAGTCGGGCGGCGCCGGCGAGCCTTTCTACCGGGACCCGCAAGGCTTCGAGCGCGCCCAGCAGGTCCTCATCGACGCCGGTCGCCGCGTCTTCGCCGACAAGTGGGGACACCGCGGTTGCGACCTGCTCAAGGTCGGCGTCGAGGGTGACGACGCCTGGCGCCTCGAGCGCGACTGGGATGAGAGCGTCGAGGGGCCTGGGAGCATCGGCGGCAGCTGGGGCGAGAACTGGATGGCGTCCGATGATGATGAGCCCGAGGGGCTGTGAGTGAATGCAACATCGAAATAGCATCGAAGTCGAAATAAAACCCAGGTTCAGATCGAACTAATACAATACGACCAATCCGGAAAAAACAACAACATTGTGATTCAATCTATATCACTAGACGCTAACTACTACTATATGGTAGTAGTCGCGTGATCATGTTATACAGAGTCAACCTTACTACCAAATACCCCCGCCCGCCCTCTTCTTCTCCACCCGAATGTATATACTACCTACCCTACATACCTATATCTAAAGGGAACTGGAGGGGTTGGTGGCGGCCGAGCAATTTCTACTGCTCATCTTCCTACTTG
This sequence comes from Diatrype stigma, assembly GCA_022225965.2. NCBI lineage: Eukaryota > Fungi > Ascomycota > Sordariomycetes > Xylariales > Diatrypaceae > Diatrype > Diatrype stigma. The sequence goes on from JAKJXP020000007.1 coordinate 593,812, forward strand.
ATGTTTTGGGCTGCTTTCACCCCTCCTGTCCCCCGTCCCCGGGCCATCTTTCTTCACCCGCTCGCTTGCATTGACATCAGCAGCGGCGGCAGCGGTTACGCTACTAGCAGGTGGCGGTCTAGTAGCACGCATACATACCCCATACATACTTACTCACTTACATATCTACATACGTACGTCTTTGGAAGGCGGGCGGGCGGGCGGACAGGCAGTCAGTCAGGAATCGACGAAGGTAAATGAACGAGAGACCTGAAGGGCAACGTTGGGCAACGTTGGGCGCGGCGTTATACGGGGTTAGGGATGGAAATATCAGGTTGATTTTTGTTGTTGAACGTACCCGAACTCTTCTTTATTGTCTCGAAATGATGGGACGGAATGGCTGGCTGACTGGTTGGCTGGTGAAAGATGGGACGGAATCTTTCAAAGAAAAAGAGCGAGAGAGCATATTTGTACGCATGCATACCTGTACCTACGTATATCTTCATCCATGGTAATGAGATCAGGACGAAATTTGAAGTTCATAACTACTTACCTGCCTACCCAGTCAGGTACTTGACGGGTATGCCGGTCTTGAGAGAAGTGTGGCCAACTGCATGATTCTCTACGCAAATCCCTCGTACGGGTTCAAGGGTGCCCAGTATAGTAAACTTTGGTGAGAGTTGAAAAAGGGGCATGATTGGCTGGCTAGCTGATTAATTGCTTTTGAATGTGCGACCTCCTATCATGGTTTTAAGCTTAGATAACCGACTATGTAGGTGGCCATGGGCTTATTTAGTACATGGTAGGGTGGCACTTGGGTAACGGGAAACAGATGTGGGATAACCCAAAACGCTACGTCCCACTCTTACTCGCCGACTTCCTGAGACAACTAGGACGTCCTTGGTCGGGATAACTTAGTCGTTCTCATGATGGAAAGCTCTCCCGACTAGCTAAGGAGTTGTCTTGTATTGGCTGCATCAAATTGGCCCATGGGCTGTAGCTCTTATCAAGCTTGAAGACCTTCTGATACGTACAACCTCTAAAAGTGTATCATGGCGTCATTTATAGTAGTGCATCATGAAGGGGATTTCGAATTCGGATGAAAGATACTTCGTCCGAGCTGTAATGACCCAACCTAACTACCTAGTAGATGCTTGACCATGTCAAACCAAGCTAGGCCGAACTTTCTTATGGTCAGCTAGAAGAGAGCTGAAGTTGTTCTAATAATAAGTGGACGAGAGCTTGTGTTAGTAGGCCTATAACTAGTCCACGTCTCCGCCTTGTGCTCCGGCATCTATGTATTTAGACCCGGGCCCGGGCTCGGGCCCGTCACCTGGGGGAATGTGAATCACATTATACTAGATAGCATGCTGCCATGTTCACGTAGACCGACACTTGCTCAATCATATATCAAATCACACATGCATAACCCACTCCGTGCTGACCGGGCCTTACGCAAATTATTTGGTCTACTATAATAGGTTAATTGGATAAAGAACCCTTGGTCGAATTTGAAGGTCCGGACAATCTGAAGGGCCTCCGTAAGCTTTTGACAAGGAAATTGTAACGGCCCAACTCATCACAGTGGACTGAGATAACCAGAAAATAATCAACGGGCGCGTGTTAGTTGCCTACATAGAAACTGCCTCATCCGGGTTCTGAAGAATCCGGCTCCGTGAAGGTGGGACTAATCGGGAAAGCAGGTGGACCAGGCGGTCCGTTCCGCACTAATCCGAGAGGTTGAACGGACGATACATCTCCACTTATTGCTCAATTGATAATCGGCAGTATTGGTTAAAAGGCGCCGCTAACTTATCTCAATTGATCAACGTTCAACCTCCCATCTTAGATTCCGTCGGCCTTTCTTTCATGTTACTCTACTTACCCATGAGTTAGTATAAGAAGTTCTAAGGTGCATAAGAAAGTAAGTTCTTGATAACACTCTCAACCTTTTCTTTACACTTAGGACCGTGGGTAGTGTAAACCGGGATCTCTTAAAAACGACGGGACTATGATCGGTCGTACAATGACGCATTAAGCTGATATGGGAATAGCGTCATCCTACAGTACAGCTTAGCTGTTTTATTTATGCCTCGGCCAAAGGATTGAATCTAGGACTTCGCACATATTTCCACTATCAATTGGTAAAGCTCGATAGCTTCCAACTTCAGTGACAATGGCATCGGGGCAGCGGTTCTCCGGCTATCCATTGGCTCGCGAGGGTCCAACGACGGCATATGAATACTCCCAAGACCAGAACCCGGTGATGAGAGGTTGGACTTTGGTTGTAGCCGCCAATCTGTGAGCCTGCCATAAGGGGCTACCTACTTCGCTGCTCTCTCAGTCGAGTGCGCATAAGCTAACCATCACGTAGCATTACTCGATCCTCAGCACTGGCAAAATGGACCTGGGCGAATGCCAAGTTCGGAGTGACCGACAAGATCGCTGAGCTGAACGACTATACCCCCCGGCTGGAAGTGAGTATTGCCAAACAACCTAAAACTATTCAAAGGAAGGAAATGCGACGGACGTTGAAGAGAAAACTAAAAATTCGAATAGCCAATCGTTACACCCCTCCTCACTGATGGCAGCGCTCCTACTAAAGCAGAAATCACTGCCGACTTGTATCAGCGCCAACCAGAGGACTTGCCCGGGCGCTTCTACTCGGCGGCAGACTACCATGAGCTGTACAAGTCAGGTCAACTGACGCCGCTCCAGGTCGCCAAGGCGCTGCTTCCACTGACCACCGAGGGGAAGTACAAGGCCGCCTGGGCCGTAACGAACGAGGACGTTGTTCTCGCTGCCGCCAAGGCATCCACCGAGAGATATGCGAATGGAAAGCCCCTGGGCGTTCTCGACGGCGTCCCGATCGGTGCCAAGGAAGATATCAACGCCGAGGGCTATATCACGTACGTAGGCCTCGCCTACGATCCCACCAACCCCTTCTTCAAGCCGGCCGAGAAGACCATCTGGCCGCTCGCACAACTGCAGGCCGCGGGCGCCCTCCTCGTCGGCAAGCTCGCCATGCACGAACTCGGGACCGACATCAGCGGCTGCAACCCGCGGCGCGGCACGCCCGTCAACTGGAACAACCCGGCGTACTACCCCGGCGGCTCGTCCTCGGGGGCCGGGTCGGCCATCAGCGCCGGCCTGGTGCCGATCGCGCTCGGCACCGACGCCGGGGGCAGCAACCGCATCCCGGCCACGTTCTGCGGCGTCTACGGGCTCAAGCCGACGCTGCACCGCACCCACACCATGAAGTCGGCCGTGTGCGTCATCGGGCCCCTGGCCGCAACCGTCGCCGACCTGACCATCGCCTACCGGCTGATGTCGGCGCCCGACCCGGGCGACGCCGTGCAGGGCGCCTTCGCGCCGTCCGTCGCGCCGGGCCCGGGGGCCCCGCGGACCATCGGGATCTGCTCGGCCTGGTTCGACCGGGCGGCGCCGGCCGTGCGCGCGGCGGCCTGTCGCGCCGTCGCCTACTTCGAGGAAAGGCTGGGCTACGAGGTCGTCGAGATCGCCATCCCCTACCTCGAGGAGGGCCAATACGCCCACAGCGCCTGGGCGCTCACCGAGGCCGTCAACAACATGCGGAACCCCGCCACCCCGTCCTACGACCCGCTGGCGGCCGTGAACCACTGCAACAAGGTCATGCTGTCCATGGGCGCGTGCACCTCGGGCGTGGACATGTTCAAGTATGGACAGCTCCGGCAACTGCACAGTAAGTCCTCTCCCTGCTGAATCTTATTTTCTTTCTCTCTCTCTCTCTCTCGATGGAGGAGCGCGAATAAACAAGTTTCCCCCATTCGCAAGTTTCCTAATTGCGCGAAGGAAGTAGAATGGATGGCAGTACTGTCTGCCTGTGGGCTGACCCCCGATACCATGGCGTCATCAAAACATGCCCCCAAAATCGAAGCACGCCCTCGCCGCCCCGCCCCCAGACCCCAATTTTCTGTAGAAAGGTAGACACCTAATGTCATTGACACAACAAACAGTGGAGCACCTCGCCTTCCTCTTCAAGAAGCACCCGAACCTGCTGATCCTGACGCCGACGGCGCCCGAGGCGGGCTGGCGGATCCACCCGGGCGACGCGGCCTACGGCTTCAGCGACGGCAACCTGACCATGCGCAACATGATGTACGTCTGGCTGGCCAACTCGACCGGCTGCCCGGCCGTCAGCTGCCCCGTCGGCTACGCCGACCCGGACCCGGACTGCGGGAACCCCGGAAAGCTGCCGATCGGCCTCATGGCCATGGCCGAGTGGGGCGCCGAGGAGCAGCTGCTGGCTTGGGCCCGCGATGCCGAGCGCTACATCAATGAGGGCGGCAACGACGGTGATGGTGGGGGTGGCGGCGGGAGGAGGCGGCCGGAAGAGTGGGCTGATGTCGTCGCGATGGCGGGAGGTGTGGAGCTATGAAGCGGGCGGGTAGCTGAGTGGGCGAACGGTTTGTTCTGTTGCGCAGCTGTCGGTCATCGGCAGAATCTTGGGTTATAAAGCCTATAAACTTACCCATGTTGGGTTTGTGTTTTAATGGCGGATACGATAATAAGACAGATTTACAATGCGTTATGTTATCTAGATGGAAGGCGGCAGGTGATATACCTTTTCGAGCTTCAGTGCTGCCTCTTTCTCCCATGACCACACTGCGATTAGTCCCAACTACCGGGATTCCGTCAACAGCAATCCCTAACTACATAGGAACGCTTGTGGGATGCTAACGGCATCAGCTAGAGCCCTCGCTTGCGGCTGTACATAGTAAGCCTCCCCATCCCACCAATGCCAATGCTCGCGTGGCGGCCTTGCTCGTCTGGACAACGTCCCACATCCACATTGTAGAACCAGCCGCTCTTATTAGGCGCGAGGTCGTTCGATATACACATGTACAAGGCGGGGTAACTTGGGGGCCACCAGTGGAAAGGATCGTGGGCTAATGATGTACGTAACTACTAACAAGTATTTCGTTCACCGGTGGTGTTGGTGATCAGGCTTCGCCGGCCCGTATATCCGGTCTAGCGTGTCTAGCCTCGGCTACACCTTCGTGCTCATTGAAGCTCCTACAAAGCTATACCGAGTCCCCGGATAGTGCTGTGACTCATATACGGTATAAGGCCTTGTAAGCTGGATCAAAAACCATTGATCATTCATATAAGCTGGTTATGGCTTGTTTCTCTGGCCGCCCTAGGGTCACTGTAGGGTGTGGCTTATATACGCCTTAGGTCTTATAGGTAGATCATATAGTTAGACCCTTCAGCGAAACGTTGTTTTGACCTTGACCTTTTTTGCCTTCAAGCCATGAATTGACTACAGAAGAAGACTAGCTGTCTCTGGTTTGCTGGTGAACCTGAGCTTGGCTCAATACCTGCCTATGTCACCGATATACGGAAGAAATCGATTTCACGCGTTGCTTAAGGCTCATAGAGAGTTCTGAATGGTGGAATAAATCTGGTGACAGGCCTAGAGCTGAACCTGGGAACCGATGGAACGGCCGAGACGGGCAAGCCGTCCCCAGATTCTGTTTAAAGCCGGGTTCCTTGCACGGGGAATGGCCTCTGATTGGGCTCGTTGTCCCCCAACTTCCCCAACCTCCCCACCTTACCCCAGACAGCAAGCCCACTATTCGCCCGCTTCTAATATAGTATTCGAGTTGAGCCTTCGCTTCGCTAGCTAGACCTTGTACATACCAAATAGGTATAGAGGGATAGGGAGGGACATGGGCTAGGTAGGGCGGAATGTGACCTATGGTCGAAAGACGTATATGATCTCGAGCCGTCCCTCGAGACTGCCGATTATGGGGAGCCAGCTTCTGAGTGCTAGGATAGGATGCTTGTCCTTATTTCAGTACATAAATAATAACTTTTGAAAGATCGCCCGATCCAGCACCAAGGGCGCACTGGGAAACAAAGACACGAAATGGCAGCTAGAGTAGAGGTTAGCTCTGCGCAAAAGGTGGCCGACCATGAGCTCGAGGAGAAGCTCGGTCTGAGCGCCATCCACGAGGCTCGGCTGGCCACGGAGGCGGAACACGCGCAGACTCTTTGGCAGGCGCTGTCCGAGAACCGCAACGGTGTTTTCTGGTCGGTTCTGATCTCTTTGTCGATCATCATGGAAGGGTGAGTTGCTTCAATTCGAGTTTGCGCTGAGCTAGTGTGGACTGTGCGAGTCTGCTCCCTATAGGCTTGACGCCGGCTGGCTGATCCTTGGCTGACTTACGAGGGGGGATGCTTGAATAGATACGACACCATTTTGATGGGCAACTTCATGGCGTATCCCGAGTTCCAGCAGAAGTTCGGCAGCTACTACGGCCCCGAGATCGGCTGGCAGGTTTCGGGACCGTGGCAGACAGGCTTGAACATGGCGAGCACCGTCGGTGGGGTTTTTGGTATGTATACCATGAGCCTTCTACATCGTATATTTGGAAGTGTAGAAGAAGCTGACTGACGGGTGAATGGACGCAGGTGGTCTTCTCAATGGCTACTTCGCCGCCAAGTACGGATATCGCTGGGTCTTGATTGGAGCCATGGCGCTCTTGAACGGTTTTATATTCGTCGTCTTCTTCGCTCCCAACGCTACGGTGATGGTCATCGGTCAGATCCTGTGCGGCTTGTGTTGGGGTGTTTTCGCGACATTGAGCCCTGCGTACGCATCTGAGGTCTGCCCTACTAACTTGCGAGGTGAGTTGCGAGCAGATATACGAGTCCCTCCCACCCCTTGGGCTGTACTGATGCCGACTGAACGCCAGGTTACTTGACAACGTATGTCAACCTTTGCTGGGCCATCGGCCAGCTTATTGCGGCTGGTGTGCTCACCGGATGTCTCGACATACAAGGCGACATGGGTTATAAGATTCCGTTCGCTATCCAATGGGTAGGTTCTCTCGTGATTCCCCGTCAAAGCAAGAGGCAGACCCGAAAGAACAAACGCTGATCTCTGTTTGGTGAAACATTTAGCTGTGGCCTACTCCCGTCATGGTGATTGCGTACCTGGCGCCAGAAAGCCCGTGGTTTCTCGTGCGCGCCGATCGGATCGAGGAAGCGAAACATTCGATCAAGAGACTGTCGGGGAACAAGACGGAAGAGCAGATGAGCAACCAGCTAGCCATGATGGTGCACACGACCAAGCTGGAAGCGGAGGCCACAACAGGCGCGACCTACGCGGACTGCTTCAAGGGCATCAACCTCCGCCGCACAGAGATTGTCTGTCTCGCGTTCGCGGGCCAGATATTTTCCGGTAGTACCTTCGCATACACGCCTACCTACTTCTTCACCACCGCCGGTATGGAGACGGCGAATGCGTTTTATCTCAGCCTGGGGGCGAAGGCCATGGCGTTTATCGGAACTATCCTGTAAGTCGTTGGCTTGCACCGCCGCTTGGTATTATCTTGTCCGTCATAAGACTGTATCTGACCATCGCACTTTCAAGATCATGGTGGCTTATTACCTATTGGGGTCGCCGTCAGATCTACGTATGGGGAATGGCCATCCTCTGTACCGTCTTGTTCATCATCGGCATCCTTGACGTTTCCACTGGCGAAAGGGGCCTCTGGGCATCGGGGGGTCTTTGTGTCTTCTGGCTGTTCACCTACGCGCTGACTGTTGGTCCCATAACGGTGAGTATCTGCCTACTAAGTCCATCCCACTGCGATCTTCTCTTCGTATGACGGGCACACCTAACTTCCAGGAACAGTACAGTATCATTTCCGAGACGTCGTCCGTCCGGCTCCGGCCTTTGTCGGTGGTGTTGGCACGCACCTCGTACCAGCTCGCCAACATCGTGTCGCAAATCTTACAGGCTTATACCATCAACCCGACAGAGTGGAACTGGAAAGGGAAAACCGGGTTCTTCTGGGGCGGCACGGCGCTGTGTGTCTTCGTCTGGTCCTACTTCCGCCTTCCCGAAGTCAAGGGTCGCACTTACGAAGAATTGGACATCCTATTCGCCAACAAGGTCTCGGCTCGTAACTTCGCCAAGACGGACGTTGATCCTTACGCGTCGGCGAGCCTGGAGGACAAATTGGAGGTCGAGCACAAGGAGTCGGCTTGATAACAACGGTGATATGGTAATAGCGGGTTATGGCAGCGGGTTCAGCAACCGGTTGTTAGTTTGCTCAAGCCGTCAAACGTTTGATAGGGGTTTGCTTGCGCTGACTACCCATGTAATCTTCTCATCGTACAACGACCGTACAATGGAGAGTTGTTGCTCTCCGCCCTAATGACAAGGCGCAGGACGAGTTAATCCCTTATAAGTTGGTCAACGGACCATTATGATTATGAGTGATCGCATGTCTTGCTCTCAAATTGTTTTTTTGTACAGCAATGTTGTGTAGTAATGATGAGTGAACCCCCTCCACCCCCACCCAATCCCTATTCCCCCCGCCCCCTTTCCTGACCCCACCTAAATGAGGAAGTTCATATAGGAATTCAGCGGGGCAATGCAATCCACCCCTAATTTGATACACTAAACTACGACGTCATTATCCTTCCTACTCCCAAATGATATCATTGTTATTATTTATGCCAAAGCCTAGAGCATTTAGTTAGCGTAATAATAGATCCGGAACCCCGGATTACATACCAACTTACAAGTTCTACTCCCTGCTGCCCCTGTTCTTCGTGACCTGGTGGCGGGCGAGTTCGCCCGTACGCTACATGATTTAGCGCAGCCATGTAGCTATTTTTCAACCTTCCCCCTTTTTACTACCACCTCCAATGTCTAGGTCAAGACGTCGCGATGCAGGATATTCACACTCTTGATGACAGGGCTCTTGCTTCTAGACTATTGTGTGCAATTGCTTCTAGCTAATCTTCCTTTACAACTGCATTGCCTCCTATGATCTCAAGATATCTTGGTGTATCACAATGTGACTGACCAGCTGCCAGTCTGCCCCGACTAATATGGAAGCTTTTCCATGCCGCGGCTATCCGTTTGCCGCTCCAGCACGGCGCCTGCGCTATCTGCCATAGTCCTCATAGCCTCCTCTCGGATCTGCACTACCTTGTTGACGGCTGGCCGCTTGAACACATTGTGGCTCCACCTATAGAAATCGGGATATTCTCCTTCGATATCGAAGCCCTCCGGGAACAAGGTCTGGTATAGGAGAAGGTTCCAGCTGGCAAAGGAGAGGTCCGCAAACGTACACTTGTCTCCCACAAGCCAGACCTCCTGATCGTCGCTGAGACCTAACTTTTTTTCCTGCTTGTTTAGGTGGGCATCGATGACGGCGACGATGCGCTTCGTTTCTTTGCCGTATCGTTCAAGAGCCGTCGTGAGGTTTTCCTCGCCGTGGAAGTATATGAACCTGTGAAATCCTTGATGAATATTGCATGCCGATACTGAAGAGCCAAGTACGCCACAGTGAAGGATTCCAGAGCATCACAGCTAGGGTATAACTCGGATTTAGGTGCTAGGAAGAAGTAATTGTTTCCCATGCCGCTTGTTGGAAACTGGAAACACTAACCATGTTCTCTGTCCAAATGTAGGACCTTGCCCACTCATCTGCAACATCAACCAGCTGTGAACTTGCCACTTGTCCTCCAACCTGTCTTCCCCATATGAGAGCTTTAGTTCCTTGTCATACAGGGCGATAAGATACTCTAGGATAGCTCCTGACTCCCAAAGGGTGACATTGGTATTCGGATCGATCATGGCAGGTACCCGGCCATTGGGGTTTAGTGAGAGGTACGGCTCTGACTTGATGTCACCATAGGAGGTCCATACGATCTCGTAGGGGAGGTTTAGCTCCTCGGCGAGTATGATGGGCTTCCAGGGGTTTGGCCCGGTGCCGCGTGGTGCATTGTAAATCTTGATGGGCTTCATTTGCAACGAAGATAAGGAGGATGATGGGATTGGATGGGTAGGATATCTTGATTGCCTTGTCTAGAATGCCCTGTCTAAGTGGGATCGAACGCCGTAAATAAGTAGTGCCTCTATCATGATGTCTATATCTCCATAATACGCAAAGAAGTCGGGGATAGAAGAGTAACACCGGAATCACCGATAGCGACGTCGGGCGTCGTAAACAAAGTGCCATCCCCTGTAGATCACTAACACTTAGTCGCTTAATGTTTCACAAACGACGATGCTAAGCTTTTCGACTAATGAGATATGTAAATACCCAAAGACCGAAACCTACATGCTGCAATATCGAGAATTTGATAAGATGAGATAAGGAACCATCCCGAGGAGGGAATTGGGCTATTTTAATGCATCTTTAACCTATTTAGATCTCGTACATATGAAGTCCTATTTTGCATATAGGATCGGAAATGGCAATTATATTATCGTTTAGCAGGAAAGCATTGTTGGAGAAGAAAGAGCAAACCAAAATCCCAGGTTGATGATTCGCCGTGATAGTGGTCCAGACAGCCGCAGATTGTTTCCTTTTGGCCTTGGTAGCATTGCATTGACTGGCCAGTCATGCGAGCTGCCGACGACAGGGGGTTCGAGATTCACGGTGCGATCTTCCCAACCACAACCCCACGATTCCAACTTGCTGTCCGCGAGACAATGTTTCCTCCGTCATCTCCGCCGACCAAAACGGAAAAAAATCGCAATCTTCGACATGGCGCGCCTTTGGTACAGAACCTTCCGAGATTTCTTCTCGATCCGCCGGCTCTGGCTCTTCCCGCTATTGGCCGGGTCCTTCTGGCTTCTCACCCTCACCATCCTGCTGCTGAGGTGGCTCACGCTCGGCCGCCCCCGCTACGAGGGCCAAGTCAACCCCGACGTGCCGTTCATCAGCGACATCGCCGCGCATTCCTTCAAGCCGGTGTTCATCGTGGGCAGCATCTTGACGGGCATCTGCTTCTTCGGTGCGGTGTTCGCGGTGCATCACGTGCGGTACTCGCCGCTTTTCTACGGACTCACGGATGACGCGCCCTGGAGGCAGGTCGTCAGCATGGTTGCCCTGTTCTCGGGTCTGGCTGCCGCCGTCAGCCTGTTCCTGCTCAGCATCTACGACACCGAGGATGCGCACGTGCAGCATCGCCGTCTGTTGATGGGCACCTTTGGGGGTCTTGCAGTCAGCGCCGTGACCACCACGATGGTGTGGTGGGACCAAACATGGGGCCCTGCCGTCTTTCGCGGTTTGCGCAAATGGTAGGCAACTTATCACCGAGCAAGACTTGTATGACCACATACATAGGCAAGGTTGCTAACGCTGGGAAAGGTGCATGTTCAACACGCTATTGGTCATTGCCCAGTTCTTCGTCGGACTGGGTTTTGTGATATTTCTGTACTCTGGACTTTTTCGTACGGCAGGAATCTTGGAATGGACCCTTACGTACCTGGGCGCGCTCTGGTTGCTATCTTTCGTGGGCTATACGATGTAAGTGACATATTCTCATACCCCGTGAACCGCTGCTAACACACGTTATAGAGTCAGAGTGGACGATGGCCTGAAGGATGTAGATGCGGAAGAGCAGCGCCCTCTTCTAAGGTGATCTCTGAATAGCAGACCACAGAACATGCACCTGCATAATGTCACCAAACGCGGATCATGGAATCGCTCTTTAGTCTTATGCATATATGGCCAGCTTTTAAGTCTTTGCCTATCACCCTCACGATATCTTCACCTATAACTATCGATAGAGGGACTGCTTAGGACTTATTAATCCCCACTAAGAAGGATATTGATATTGACAGCGTAGATTTCCCATGGTATAATCACCTGACTACTGGTGTGCTCCTTCTGCCCAGCCTACTATACAATGCCTCCAAACTTTACTTCGTCTGGGAAAGGATATACGTCGCTAGAGCTCGGAGGTTGGCCGCACCAACTATGCTGGGAAGTTGTAGGTCGACGCCAGTTTCCCTACGAATCCAGTTCCGCAATTCCACAGACACCAAGGAATCTAAACTGTAGTTGGCAAGCGGAGCGTCCGCTTCCACCTCATCCCTCTCTATCATCGTGATCGAAGATACTTTGCTAATCAGAGCCTCTAAGAGATTGAGGAGAGGGTCGCTACTAGTACCATTCTGTAGTCCGTTCCAGTGTGCCTCATTGCTTTGGCCGGCGCCGTTGCTCCTGGGGTTGTGCTGCTTGGAGTTCATTCGCTGTACGAGAGCCACCGGGTGGAAGCATTGCCATGCCAATGCGCTCGAGTCATTCCCTGACGCGAAAGTAAAGGAAACGGCTTTACCGCCGCGGTTAAGACCGGAGGAAGGCCCGATGATGGCACCCTTCACGAGCGTCCGGAGATGGGCTTCTGTCAGGGTAGCACCGAGCGAGCTCTTCAACGTTTCCGTCAAGTTCCGATCGGCGACGTAGCCGACATCTAGCACGACGGGCAATGCTATGGAAACTGTTGGCAGCCCTCGAGCGTTTCGATGGCTTGCGAAAGCGTCAAAGAACGTCTGTCCGAGAGTCAGCTCTATCGGATCTTATGAATAAATGTGATCGTTGTTGGTTGTACTCACTGCTGTGCCGGCGTAGATCGACTGCCCAACATTACCAGTAGACCCAAGGAACGAGGAGAGGGCAACGAAGAAGTCGAGCTCCGGCAATAGTTCCTGTAGGTTCCACGCACCCCGAACTCTGGGCCGTGTGATATTCTCCCAGTCTTCGTACGTTGCGTTCACCAAAAGTGCGTCCTATGACCAGATGTCAGCATCGTAGCGACTTTATACCTTGATGACGATTAACTTACGCGGAGGTAAAGGGCGCCGTGGATGACACCGCCAACAGGAGGAAGGTCTCTGATGGAGTCTAAGGCCTGCACGAGTTCTTCGCGGGAGCCAACATCGCAAGCGATCGCTCTCAAGTTCGCATCGCTGTTCTCATACTGCTTCAGCAGCCTTTGAACCTCTGGACGAGAGGAGCCGCTTCGACCGAGCAAGACCACATTGCGTGCTCCATTATCAATCATCCACGCCCCTAGGGAAATACCGATACCGCCTGTTCCACCTGTGATGAGGTATGTTGCATCAGGGCGCAACAGTGATCCTGACATCCCACCTAGTGCTGGAGGGTTCTCGGCCAGCACACGCTCGTCTGGGCCCATGGTCACGACGATCTTGCCTATATTCTGGCCAGACTGAAGCTTGCGCAGACCCGTAGCGATTTGCGATATAGGCAGCGTGGTCACGGGTTGGATTGGGACGATAATCTTACGCTGGAGCAGATCCGCCACTTCAGACAGGCAGTCCCTCAGTTCTTCTGGCCGTTGGTTGAAGTATGCACGGAGGTCGACGCCGCTGAAGGTCACGTTGCGGTCGAAGGGCCGCATGCCTAAATGGCTGTTTTGAAGCAAGTCCCGCTTACCGATTTCCACGAAGCGGCCAAAATCTGCCATTAAACTCCACGTCTCTTGCAAAAGGTTGCCACTCAAGGAGTTGATGACAACGTCGACCCCTTTACCGCCCGTTGCGCACATGATACCGTCTCGGAACTCGGGCGTGCGACTGGAAAATATATGATCCTCGGAAATGCCAAACGTCTCCTGTAGGAACTCCCTCTTAGCCGGACTACCAGCCGTGGCAAAGACCCGAGCGCCTACGTGCTGTGCGAGCACGATGCACGCCTGGCCGACTGCGCCAGAGGCGGCGTGGATGAGCACGCGCTCGCCTTTCCTCAGCCGGCCGATGCGCAGGAGCGACATGACAGCGGTAGAATACGCCACAGAAATACTTGCCGCCTCAACGCTGCTCATGTGGTCCGGGATCCGGCGGGCGCGCCACGACTCCATCCGCATGTGGGTCGTAAAGCTGCCGCCTCCGAGCGCCCCGTAAAAGACGCGATCGCCCACGTGCAGATCCGTCACGTTAGCGCCCGTCCGGACAATAACGCCAGCCCCTTCGAAACCTGGGGTGGTCCAAGGGATGGACCCTAGGACGAGGAGAAGGTCACGGAAGTTTACTCCTGCCGCTTCGACCCGGATCAGGACCTCGTCGTCGCCCAGGGGCTGCGCGGGAACGTTAGTCCTACGGAAATAGATAGAGTCGGGGCTTCCCGCAGCGTCGACCGTCATCTCGAACGTAACATCGTTGTCTTGCCAGATGTTCTGCACCTTCCTGACGGGGACGCCTGCCTCGGAGGCAAACACCTCCTTCGCTCCTGTGAGTGGACGGTAACGAGGCAATTGGATCTTCCCGTCGTGCCAGACGAAGTCCTGGGCTGTACCTCCTGCTACTTCGGGGTCACGCAGCCTTCCGGCGAGCTTGGTGATCGCGATGGCGCCCTGCTCTTCACAGGGCGTACCTTCCAGCAAGAACAGGTTCTTCGCGGCGCTTTCGAGGCGTAACGTCCGCAGCATGCCCCTGATCATCTCGGCCTCGGGAGAGTGGCCCTCCGGAACCACCCACAGGACCCCCCTTGTCTCCAACAAGGTACTCCTTAGCGCCTCGAAGGATTCCGGCGAGAGGTCACTCAGTACGCTGCTGCGCGGGGAGTCGATGAAAACGCAGAACGGATCGTCCACGGCGTCGATCTCCGCGAAGGGCTTGACGGACGCCGGGCAGCCCAGGCGCTCGCCGACTTGCTCTGCGACCATCTGGGCGAATTCCTCTTCCTCGCTGTCCATGAGCGGGCCGCAGACTGTGATCGCTGTCGCTGTCGCATCCTCGAAGTCCTCCCACAGGCCCGTCCTCGTCGTGCACATCACACTGAGCATATGCTCCGGGGTACCGGGGTAGTCGGCAATAGCGCCATCGACGCCCGAGAAGCCCCGCTCCGAGAGCAGGCGATGCCATGCGTCTTCGGTTAGGAGCGGGCCCTCCTCGCGCGAGCGGTACTCGTCTTCGGCCAACCACCACCCGGGAAGCAAGGCAAAGGGCAGTGTCAGCGCCGGGTGCCGAACGCCCTCCAGCAGGATGAGCTTGCCGCCTGGCCTCAGCAGCTTCCGCACGTGGTCGATCGTGGCGGTCATATTTGGGGTGGCATGCAGCACGTTCGAGGCGATGACGAGATCGTAGTCCTCGGCGGCGAAGCCCTGCTGCACGGGATCCTGGCTGACGTCGAGCTTCTGGAACGTGATGCGCTGCAGCCACTTGGCCAGCTTGGCGCGGGCGCCTTCGAAGAACCCCGGTGATATGTCGGTGAACGTGTAGCTCAGGAACGCGGGCGGCGATTCTTCTCCTCCTTCACCAGCATTTCCGTGCGACAGCGCCTCCAGCACAGGTAAGGTGGCGCTCCCGGTTCCGGCGCCGATCTCAAGCACGCGCAGGTCGGCTTTGACATCCGATAGATGGCGAACCCACCTCGCCAGCACCCGACTGCTGCGCGCATTGGCCTTGTCGTCCTCGTAGTTGCGCGAGAGGAGGTTGTCCTTGAGCAGGATCTCGAGCGGCTGCACCTCGCCGCGCAAGATGGAAGCAAGCTGTTCGCCCACTGCGCAGAGCATTTCGCCCTGCGCGTCGGATACCGATACCTCGGCTAGAAGCTGCTCCGCCGATAGCTCGCTCTCGAGGCCCGCATCCTTCTCCTCTTCCGCCTGTCGGGCAACGACGTTTCTGGCCCAGCCCAGGAAGCTGGCCAGATGAGACGGCATCCGGGAGAGGTCGTCTCCCGCCGTCTCCTTCAGCACCTTATCCATGTAATAGATAGCGGCGCGGTTCAACTTACGCCGCCGCGGCAGCTCGTGCTCGTCGACGGGATCGATGTCGAGAGTCTTGACCAGCTCCTCGCGCTCGGCAAAGTCCAGGCTGGGTATCGCGTCCCAGTAGTAGCTCGCCGGCAAGCCCGCGGCGGCATCCGCCGCGTCCGACGACCCGATGGACCGGAACGTTACCGATTCCCACTCTGCAACAGGCGTCAGACCACCATGATCAGCAGCAGCAGCAGCATGCTGCGCGAAAGCGGCAATACTAATCCGCAGACTGCCGGCCTTAGTGTCGTAGTCCAGGGCACGGGTCACAACCGTGAAGCGCTGCTTACCGCCGACGGCCGGGATCTGGTTCGAGATGCGGAGCCGGCTGACGTAGTTGGGCATCTGTGCGGGCCTCCTGCCGTCGACTTCCTGGAGGGGTCCGATGCCCTGGAGGAACCCGTCCAGCGTCGGTGGGTCCACGGAGATGGGCGACCCGTAATAGGGGCTGCTATTACTGTCGAAGGCGGAGAGGTCCAGTCCATCGCGCAGCTGGCTCTCCATCACCGTCCAGCCCGGTCCGGCCCAGAATTTGTCCATGGTCCGGAACGCGGGGCCGTAGCGCGTCCCGCCTTGCCCCTGCGTCGCGTATTCGAGCTCGGCGCTCCGCTCCTCGCGCTGCTCGCTCTCGATAATGGGGGCGGATGCTTGCAAAGTCGGCCCCCCCTGCTGCAGGGTCATCTCGGTCGTTTCCGCCTCGATCTGACCGTAGCTGTGTGTCATCCACCCCTGGGCATCGGACCAGGACAGGATCTCGAATGTCCAGGCCGTGGAGGAGAACGCCTCCGTCCCTGTAGCGGCTGGTCGGAGCTTCGTGGTGAGATCGACGCGCTCATCTTCTTGGATCTCCAGGCTCCGCTTTGCGTGGAACTCTCGAATCAGGAAGCTCGACGGAACCTTTGCAGTCACTCTTCTCAGAGCTTCCATGGCTAACGACAGGTAGCCCGTCATGGGGAACACGACGTGGCCGGCCACGTTATGGTCTCGGATCCATGGGATCTCATCGAGAGTGAACACCTGCCTGAATGTCTGCTCGCCGCCCTCACTGTAGGGGCTCTTCCAGCCTAAGAGTGGGTGGTACGGCTGGCCGGGGTGCAACTTCCCCTGAGCAAATCGTGTCTTGTGTATATAACGCACTGATTTGTCCCAAGCATACGGAGGAAGATCGGTGAGGACGTGGGCGTCGTGAGGACCGGTCTGATTCACCGCCCCCAAGTGAACCGAAGATCCAATGGTGAACAGGCTCCCTGCGAGGCCTAGAAGTGCTTCGTCTCCAGCCGTCCCACGGATTAATGAAGGGAGGTAGGTGAACTGCAACTGACGCTTGTCGCTCCGCTGACGAAGCCCTTCTACTGTCTGTTTGATGGGGTTCTTGAGCGCGGCATGTGGGCCGATCTCGAGGATGACATTTGGTGTCTTGCGTTGACCACCATTGGCCTCATCTTCCGACGAGAATACACTCTCAATTGCACCTGCGAACCTAACAGGTTGTAGGAGGTTTTTGACCCAGTACGATGCATCGACGGTATCCTTGCCCGCTTCGCGGCCAGTGACAGAGGATACGAATCTTACATGCAGATCATCGTAGCCGGAGGACAGTGGCTCCTGGTTGCAGAATGGCTTGATCGATGCTAGGTAAGAAGCCGCGACCTGCTCTAAATGGCATGAATGATACGCCACATCGACCTTCAGCCGACGCGCAAATAATCCCTGTGCGTCTGCGAACTGGTGTATGTTTTCCACCGCAGCTACATCTCCAGAAACGGTCACGCTCTGTGGACTGTTGATGGCGGCAATGGTCGCGTATCCTACCGTATTCTGCCGGAGCAACGCCGACGCCTCTTCGAAGCTCGTACCGAGAGCTAACATAGCCCCCCTTTTCCCGTGCTCGCGAGCTAGTTCGACAGCTGCCCTCCCACGAAAATACGCAATAGCGATTGCTGCTTGGAAGGAGACCAACCCGGCAGCGAATGCAGCAGCAATCTCGCCGCTGGAGTGCCCCGTGACCGTTGTGGGCGTCACTTCCCAGGACTTGAGTAACGCCACCAGGGCAAGTTGTACGGCGGTACAAGCAGGCTGGCTTATCTCAGCATCATTGATGCGCGATTCGGATTCTGGCTTGTTGAGTTCCTCTGATTACTTCGTGTCAGTCTCGTGTGCATTCGCATAAGGCCTAAAAGCAAGATTATACCTGTTAATGACCAAGATGCTCCCATCTCATGGAGATGCGCTTCGGCCTGACTAATCGCATTGGAAAAGGTCTTGTATTGCCGTAATCCTGCAGCCATCTGGGCATATCTTGGGGAAGTTAGTTGATGCCTAGGCTCGAAAAGGGGCAACGGCGAAACATCGACTTACTGGGCACCTTGGCCAGTGAAGACAAAGGCAAGAACCTGGTCTTTCGTCTTAGTCACCTTAGGAGCGGCTAGCTGAGCTTTTAGACTGTCTATCGAATCTGCTACTACAGCGATTCGATGTGGGTGGTGTGTGCGACGCTGCCCGAGTGTATAGCTAAGATTCTTGGCGAAGTCATTAGACTCGGGTGCGGCAGTCAGATACTCCTCAAAAAAAGGCAAGTAGGAAGAAAGGCTGTTTTTCGACTTGGCAGAGAGCACGAATAATCGCTTCCGTGCGTTTGATCCTGAATAGTCTAGCGAAGCGATACCATTGCTGGCTGCATGGCTTTTGCCAGCGCCATTCAGCAGGATGTTGTTGTTATCCGGGTGCTTGACGCCGTTGACGCCGTTGGTATGTTCAACCCCATTGACAAGGCGCGAATGTTCAATTCCATTTTGATGTTGACTTCCATTCTTATACTCAGCACCGTTGATAGCTTCAGCTCCGTTTGTATGCTTGAACTCCTTTCCGGGGGTGACGCCATGTGCAGCTCTACAAATATCCGGTGCTTCTTCGAGGATTATCGCAGCATTACTGCCTCCGAAGCCTGTATGATTGGTACCAGCCATTAGCTGTCTTGATATGGTGAGCATCTTGAGAATATATACTTACCGAAATTCGTGACACACACTCGCCTGACCGCGTTCGCCGGCCAGGGTATCATTGCTGGGGTTACCTATATCACTGGTTTAGCCATCCTTCGTCTCTGATATTTGTTGATGAGAGAATACGATAAGCTCACTCTTAACTTTTCTCTTCCCTCGATTTTCCAACTCATCTCGTCGAAGTTTGCGTTAGGCAAGATATATCCACGTTGGACCATCATGACAGCCTTTATCATGCCAAGAGCACCGCTGGCACCTTCTAAATGTCTACAACCTGAGATCAGAGAAGGCCAGCTGAGGCTGCGGGTAACTGAAAGCATACCCAAAATTTGACTTCAAGGATCCGATGTATAGCGGATTAGACGGTGTCCGTTTACTCCCTAATATTGACGCGAACGATCCGGCCTCGATCGGGTCACTGTGATATTAGTTCTGACCGCAATGCAATATGGTTATCTAGTTACCTACCCGGCTTGAGTACCTGTTCCATGGCCCTAGACAATGAGGTTAGCTTCGCAATCCGCCATAGGGGATGAAATAGGGGCAGAACCTCCACAACAGCGGTCTCAGAGGGGTCTAAGCCAATCTCTTTATGTACTCGCAGAAGAAGGCTCTCTTGGGCGATTCTACGCGGCATAGTAATTCCTTCTGATCGACCTGAATGATTGGATGCGGAATTGCGGATGACGGCCTGGATTGGGTCGCCACATTTGATTGCATCGTCAAGACGCTTGATGAGCAGGCAGCCAGCACCTTCGCCGCGTCCGAATCCCGAGGCCTTTACATCATAAGAGAAGCACTTGCCCTCTGGCCCCAGCGCCCTATCTTCACTGTAAGCTACATACTCCAAAGCAAGTTGTTAAGGATGATTGGTATACCCCATATTGTCGAGCAAAGTCCATTGACCAGGGCCCAAGAGTAAGGATGCTCCACCAACAAAAGCGGCATTGCATTCTCCAGACCGGATACTCTGGCAAGCCATATGTACTGCATAGGAACTACTTGCGCAAGCCGCATCCAGCGCGATACTCGGCCCCCTTAGGTCGAAAAAGTAGGAGAGACGGTTGGCAAACATGCACGGTGCGGTGCCAGCGGCTGTCCAGTTTGTTGTAGAGGGCAGGTCCTCAGCCATCTGCTGTCCGTATTCCGGAGATCCGTTTGCTGAGAAAACGCCTATGTCGGCTCCGGCAATATCTGCAAGGCTGAGGCCGGCGCTTTCTGCAGCTTCCAAGGCACACTCGAGCAACATACGATGATGCGGATCAACGGCGCGAGCTTCCTCGGCTCTCAGGTTGAAGAAAGGGGCGTCGAAGCTGTAGACATCGTCAGGTAAGAAGTGAGCCCCCTGAGACGAGAAACAGCCCCCTTTCTCTTTATTGGGGTGGTAGTAGGCATCCTGATCGAAACGGTCGGCTGGAACCTTTGACCAGGCAGACTTCGCCTCGGCTAAGAAATCCCATAGACCTTTCCGCCCAACACCAGGAGCCCGGTAAGCATAGCCTACGATGGCGATTGGGGTGTCGTTATGCATACTGCCTCCTGAACTACACGCAGTTTTGGAAGGGTGATGGGCAGAAAGTCTAGTCAGAACGAATAGAGACACAGGAGAGCAAGCAACAGGTTCATGGTATATTGGGAAGGTGTCTATAAATATGTCCTCAACATGACGCTTCTATCATTAGGAGAACGCCCCTAGATCCATATCACAAGCTCCACTATCGCAATGGACAAGTATAATCCCTTTGCCCTCGTCACTGTGAATGAGAGGGCGGAGGATTCCGACTGCTTTTCCGGGCGTACAACGGAGACCTCGGTATGCATGCCTACGCGTAGTATAGACAAAACGGCGAAGGATTCGGTGTGGAGTTGCCAAGCTACAAGGTCATCCGCCGCGGGCAGGGTTCTGAGCAAGCGGCGACATGCTTCTCCGCACGAAGAGTGTGGGGTCTGCGAATAGAACTCTCCCGCAAGCCTGTTTGTCCCTATAGCTTTGCATGAGGCTATCCGGGGCTGTCTAGGGTAGGCACCTAGTCAGTGCCAACCCCAGAATATGCAGATCACTATGACGACGCATGGTTGGCTCCCTTGCCACGAGCTTCAGCATTGTCAAGGATCTTGGGCACAGATTACTACAACCCAGTTTCGTTTCTGTAAGTGAGCACGTCTATGCCGCACGCTAATGTGGTTGAGAATCCTAAATCCCATCCCGGGTATGGCGGGCGACCCTCGCGCGAAACTTCTAGGTGATCGACAGACTCGGCAGAGACATCGCTGACGAGGTAGGATTCGATAAGGGTGGCATCATATGGTTGTTGGTGTCACCATGTCTCTTTGGCGCGACCATGTCACACATTCTCCCAATATATACCCTCCAGGGCCTGTTGAAGGATGGCAGCAATATGCGACGACAAGACCTAGGGAACCAGGGTATACTGCAGCAAGTCGAAAGGAAAATCCCGCCTGGACACGAATGGTCTGGCCGGATAGTTCCTATCTTGCGCATGATATGGCTTGAAGTCGCCTTCGGTAAAAGCGGACTAAGTAGCAACTCACGGGCAATGACCAATGACGACTCCAGGGACCTTAGGCAGTGTAGGACAGACAAGTTACCTATAGACAACCAGACGTCTTAGCAGAGGGTAAATACCATCCCTTACTTACCACTAGACGGAGTCACTGAAGGACTGACTCCCAATAACAGCGGCATTTCATCTTTGGTGTCCAAGAATTGTTGGCCAATATGGCGCTATCTACGGTGATGTCACGCGACGATGTCGACGAGACAACGCTGATAGAAATCGCAGAGACATGCGATATATCTATTAGTCAAATCGAGGACGTTTACGCCTGTACGCCTTTGCAAACTAGCACAATAGCTGAATCAACAATGCGCACTGGGGCCAGTGTGTTCCAGTTTGTCCTCACTCTCGCCCCTTCTATCGACATAGATCGTTTCTGTGATGCTCTACGTCTGGTGGTATCACTGAACTC
The DNA here is from genome assembly GCA_022225965.2 of Diatrype stigma. NCBI lineage: Eukaryota > Fungi > Ascomycota > Sordariomycetes > Xylariales > Diatrypaceae > Diatrype > Diatrype stigma. The sequence goes on from JAKJXP020000007.1 coordinate 615,363, forward strand.
CATCCTGCGCACTCGGCTCGTCGACTGTCGTCTCGGCCTATTGCAAGTCGTGACGGGCGGGGCTCACCGCACTGAGCGCCTGTCCGGGGATGTCGAGCACTACCTTCATGATGACAAGGCAAAACCGATGAGCCTGGGGGTGCCGCTCTTCCGCTCCGCAATCATAGACAGGAAGTTGGTTTTGACCATGCACCATGCCGTGATGGACCACTCGTCCATCCCCCCGTTATTCAGGGATGTGCTGCACGTGTATCACGACCAAGAACCGGAAGCTCGAGCGCCATTCAAGGACTTCGTGAAATCGTGTATGAGTATCGACGAAGCTACGGCCAAGTCATTCTGGGCTTCCCGGTTCAACGGGGTTCCGGCCATTTTCCCAAATGTCGAGCAAGGATTTGTTCCCAACTCTGTACAGAAATTCACGCGGAAAGTAATCTTGGGTCGGATTGGCGCTGAGATATCGCCCGCCCACGTACCAGCATACATTGAGACGGCATGGGCACTAACTGCTGGGGTATATACCGGCAGTGAAAGCGTTGCTTTTGGTCTTGTTCTGTCTGGTCGTACGCCCACGTTGTTAGCCGGCGCCGAAACGACTTTAGGACCTACTATTGCTACAATTCCTGTGCAGGTCAACCTACAGCGGACTGCGACTGTGGAGGGCATCCTCAAAGAGAGGGCGGCGGCGCTTCGGAAGCTTCAAGTACAAGCTGTTTTGCAATACGGAATTTCCAAGATCCGCAGTGTCAGCGAGGCAGCACGAGTTGCCTCACGTTTCCAGACTGTACTGAACATCCGCCCGTCATTGTCCGATGCCAACGAATCTTCGGAGGTGGCATATGAGTACATGAACGAACCATTTGGGGCTTTTGGCCTCTGGCTAAATTGCAACCTCACTGGAGATGGAGTCTTGGTTGAGGCAATCTCCGACCCTACTATTCTATGTGCGCGCCAGCTATCCAGAATCGTGTATCAATTTGAGCATATCCTACAGTCTCTGATGGAAGCCCCCCCTGAAACCAAGCTAGGGAAGCTACAGCTCCTGAACCCTCATGATCGTTCGGAGATCATGGAATGGAATGACTGCATACCGAAGCCGGTGGAAAAGTGCGTCCACGAGCTTTTCAGCGCTCAAGCTCGAGAGCGGCCAGAAGCCCGCGCAGTAGAGGCCTGGGATGGAAGCGTGACATATCGCGAACTGGACGAAATTTCCAACCGCCTTGCGCACGACCTGCGCCGAAAGGGCGTATCGAATGGGAGCCCTGTTGCATTTATCTTCGAGAAGTCCCTATGGACGGTCGTTTCTACACTTGCCATCATGAAAGCAGGCGGGGCATGTACCCCTATTGCTCGATCTGACCCACATGCTCGCAAGATCGCCATAGTATCCAACGCGAAGGTGAAGATCATCTTGACTTCGGCTGCAGAACATGCGAACTCTATGGATCTCGCACCCGAAGTCATCGCTGTCAGTTCATCATTCATTTCTGGGCTTCCGGAAATTTTTGATCCCATTAGTGCGGCGGCGAGCAGCTCTGCAGGAGACCTCGCCTATATCATCAGCACTAGCGGGAGCACAGGGGTCCCAAAAGGGGTTATGCTGGAGCACCGCGGCCTGGCTACTGCACTTACAACTTTCGCTCAACGATTCGGCTGGCAGCCAGGTTTTCGCGTACTTCAATTTGCCTCGCATATATTTGATATCAGCATCGGAGAGATATTTGGTGCGCTCTTGTCCGGAGGTTGTGTATGTATACCTTCCGAGGAGACTCGTGAATCTGATCTCGTCGGCTTCATTGAATCTAAGAAGATAGATTGGGCATGGCTTACTCCCACGGTACTTCGGACTATATGCCCTGACGATGTGCCCAGTCTGAAAGCACTTCTAAGCGTCGGCGAGCCAATCACTGCTGATGCCTACAAAACTTGGGGTAAATCGCTTCGTCTCATCAATGGCTGGGGCCCATGTGAGGCTTCTGTTCTCAGCACAGCAGCGGAACTCACTCCAACTTCCCCTTATCCTGAAAGTATCGGTACCCCTATTGGATGTGCTACATGGATTGTAAACATAGGAAACCCTCATGAACTCGCGCCTATTGGTGCCATTGGAGAGGTGATAATTGAGGGTCTAGGCGTGGCTCGCGGGTATATGAACGACAAGGTCAAAACAGCCGCCTCATTTCTCACAGCACCTGCCTGGGCTCCTTCTCGCGCGGAGGGGCGAAGGCAAATGCGTTTCTACCGCACAGGAGATTTAGCCAAGTATTACCCTGACGGGACTCTCTGCTGCGTTGGCAGACGGGATAACCAGGTCAAGATACGTGGCCAGAGATTCGAGCTTGGAGAAATCGAGGCCATTCTCTCTGGATGTGCTAGAGTGAGAGAGGTCTTCACAGCAACCAAGATATGTAGTGGGCGTACAGAACTCGTCGCAGTGGTCTGCTTGGACGACCCCCAACTTCCGAGGATGGCAGCATTGCAGGAGCTACCTGAAGCCTATTCAGAAGCCACCACTACAGGTCTACGTGCCACTCGCGAGTATGCGAGATCCAAACTACCATCGTATATGGTCCCGGCCATCTGGCTGGCAGTTGAGAAGCTGCCTCGGACAGAGTCCGCAAAGATAGACCGACTTGCCATCGGTGAGTGGCTGAAGAAAAAGAATGTCGCGTCGGCGCGGACGGCTCTAGACAATCAAATAGTCGCCTCATTGACTCCACCCGAAACGAGGGAGGAACAACTGATTCAATTTGTTTGGTGTTCTGTGCTAGGCGTCCCAGAACAGGGCATCGGACAGGAAAGCTCCTTTGTTCAACTTGGAGGAGACTCGATTCTGGCTATGCAGGTAGCTAGCCGGTGCCGTAAGCAAGGTCTTCAAGTCACAACATCAGCCTTGTTGAGGGGCGAACCTCTTTCTGTTATCGCAAGATCATCAACATCGAAAATGGATGCAGAGTTACCCAATGCGACGCTTCAAAACTACCACTTGAATCCATCGCTCATCGCAGCCATGCTCCGTCAGTCAAGTGGTTATCTTCGAAGTGAGGATGTAGAGAGCGTTGTTCCGGCGACGGATGTGCAAGCTCTCATGCTTGCTACAGGTGAGGTTGGGGGCAACGGGTATCAGGTAGACTTCACACTCGATTTCACACCGTCCCTGGGCACTGAAAAGCTCAAACGAGCCTGCGAACAAGTGGTGCACCACCATCCACTTCTACGTACTGAGCTTTTTCAGCACGGGCCGAGTCTGTACCAGGCGGTACTAAAGGAAGCTCCCGCTGGAATCATCGTTGGGAAAAGGGGAACCTCCTCGTTGACCCTCGCATTCCGGGAGCGGATAAACCTGGCACGGTTTCACCTGATATCTGATGGTCAACTTTGTCATCGTCTGCATCTTGAGATCCACCATGTCCTCTATGATGCCATCTCTCTAGGACTGATATTCCGAGACCTGGAGGCGGCATATGCGCAAAGGTCTTTGTCAGATGTTCCCCATTTTCACTCCTGGATATCGTACGTTGAAGGCCTGGACAACTCGGCGGCACGGGCCTATTGGAAGGAGATGTTGAAAGACTCTTCAATGCCATACTTTGTGCCGCCCCCTGTAGATGCGGTACGCGGCAATCCACTCGATGAGCAGGTGCGGATATGCGTCCCCCTCGAGAACCTGAAAACGCCTCTTGGAACACCCTCAAGCGTGATGAAATCAGCTTGGGCTCTCCTACTGTCTCTTGCCTTAGAGAGTGATGACATAGTATTCGGAGAAGTTAGCGCAAATCGTCATTTGCCATTCCCTGGGGTTGATGAGGTGAAGGGCCCCTGTGTGAACTTCTTGCCAGTTAGAGGACGCCTCGATCGGAACATGACAATTGCCTCATTGATCAAGCAGGTGCAGGACCAGACAGTGGCCAGCATGTCCTACCACCATCTAGGATTTCGTTCCATTATCAAGGATTGCACTACCTGGCCTCGCTGGACACGGTTTAGTTCTGCCCTAGTGTACCAAAATCACGGATCCCTGGGCTCCCTCCGAATCGGGGGCTCTGATTGTACGCTCTCGAGCCAGGGCAAGCTTGGGGATTCAGCCGACATCTATGTGATAGCAGTACCTCATGCAGAGGACTTAGAGATTGAACTTCACTTCTCGTCCAGTACATTGCCCCCTGAGCAGGTCAGCTGGATTTCTCGATCATTGCACGCCATCCTAGAAGCAATTCCTTCTGCATTAGAGAAAACGATAGGCCATGTTGAAGAATCCCTCCGAAGCATTACAGGCTCTTATACAGTCCCCGCGAGCATCCCAACTCCACCATCAAAAGATTTGAAGGGCATTCCGCAGTCTCTATCAACACAATCGCAGCTTGCTGTCTCGAAAGCCTGGGATGGAGTCGGACTGCATCCTGGAGATCAGAGTAAGGATGACTCGATGTTTGGTTGCGGAGCCGATATTGTCACCGCTCTGCTGCTCTCTAAGTACTATATTTACCTCGGTTACCACATTACCACCGAAGACATTGTTCGTAACCCTAGTCGCTCAATGCAGGCTTACCTGTTGGACTTGAAAAGGGAAACAGAGGAACAAAACCGGCCAGGCAGTGATGGTCCCCTGAGTGAGTCAAGACATACCGGTCACAATAGCTCGATGGCTTGGAGATCGGGAGCTTCTTTGGTTGTCTAGTCAAAAAGGTGCGGTCTGTCTTGTGTAATTGCCGAATAGCCAGAAGACTTAACCAAGATCAAACTCGAATTCGTAGTGATAATGCTCTGACTAGTCCGTAGTTTGGCATTTTCATTCATTCACACCCCTAGAATGTATGGTATAAGATGAATTGGTTTATTACACGCCGAAGGGCCGGTGGGGGGGAGACCGCCCGGGCATCCCATGGGGCATGTGGCGTGTGAAGACTATATGATCATCTAGCTACTATACATGAGACCTAGCAATACCCCTATACAAGATGTCTAACTTGTCGGCATTCTTGTTAGCAAATCGCATCCTTAACTCCTCCATTCTAGCTCGCGTTCGGTGCTGTGTGGTTATAGTAACTCCCTTTACGCGAGAGCAAGCCAGGATCCAGGGAAACCAAAATGAAAAGGGAAAAAAGTAGAAACAACAAATCTATTAACGTGTCGGTCTCGTAGGGATTCAAGCTCTATGGCGGTGTTCTAGGCTGAGCGCATGTCTAATACAAGGGGGGATCCGTAGCGTATATATGATCTGGATTTCGTAGAAGGATTTCACGCAATTTGAGAACACTCCCCGACGCTGTACTAGACCGCAGACTGCAGATGTTGTGGACGACCACCCCACAATCAGAAACCATCTTCTCGATGAAAGCTACAGTTTCGCGGTTCTGCATCCTAGGTAGATTCGGGTGCCATAGAACTCGGAACTTTAGGGCAACTGGTCCCTCGTGATGGCCTACGAATGAAACATCCATGGGTGCAAGGGCGAGAGCAAGAACGTCTGGCATCCGCACATAAGAGGCTAGAAACCTCCCAGCTAACCAATGGGTGTCCGGGTTGCGAGTTCGGTGCAACACAACGCGATCGTCATTGTATATCGTAACCACACTCCCCGCTTGTTTCAAAGGTGGTTGTTGAATGAGCATCCGTCTCCACTGCAATTCCTCGGTCAAAATCTCTACGCAGATGAATGGGGACCACCGAGGTTGGAAGCTGGCTAGCTTTGCAGACGGCTAATGCTCAGAGAGTAGGACAACAGGCAAATTATAAGGGAGCGACTTACTGATGCTTGCGCTCGATTGAAGGCAACGGACTTGCGGAGAATGTGTGCCACGACTGTGTGCCTGTAATCTTGCCAAGCGCCGTAGCATCCTTTCGTGTTATTATACTCTCTGAAGTCACCCTCATGTTCTTGAAAACAGAAAGGGAATGTTTCTCTGAGTAGAGGGTTTGGTTCACGGCGTGCGTCCATATTGGGGGCGAAGAATAGGTGTTGCTGCAGCCGAATCGACCCGAGTATGAGCCTATACCAGTATCTGCAAGTACGTTGAGCAGATACAAGCAAGGTTCGCATGTCTACATTGAGTAGGATAGCTTCAAGAATCTCAGCGACATTGAGAGCCGGGTGGCTTCGGCTTGTTGGGGGTCCTGTTTCGCCAGACATGTTTCTGGGTGGTTGGTCCGGGTCTTCGAATGAGATGGTAAGAAGAAGGACCAGATGTAGATATGCTTTATACATGCCTTATATAGTACCTTCTTTTATTACCTTGTTTCCCTCTTAGTTCGGAATCTACACTATTGATTTGGACTCTGTTCTGGCAAGCGTTTGCAAATGAATCATACGTTGATTATGATTACTCCTGTCCAGTCAGCATGCAAACTGTGTCATTCCTCTTACCTGAGGAACAGAGAAGAAAAGCTGAGATCCAGTTGACGTATCCACGCATTATACTGGACTAGTTACCACCCAACTCGGTGACGTGGAACAAACTGAGGGCGATTCAGAGGTAATCATAGAAATGACTGACAATCAGAAGATACTTGACTTATGGCAACCACTGCCGGTTTGCCCTGCGCTATGATACGACACATCATCTCAATATAATATCAATTCTAATCAAAGTGATTAGTTCAATGAGGCAGGAACTTATACCTTAACCTAAATGGTTCAGGGGTACTAAGGGGCTCCCCTGAATAACCATACCTCTGATGCCATATTATGACCATGTTTTCTCCTTAGTCTTTTTTCTGGCCCTCCTTCTTATCTTCCTTTTTCCTATACCTCTTCACTCCATCCTCTCCCATATACTCCTCTACTGTCACGATCACAATCTTCTTCTGCTGCTGCTGTGGTGGCTTCCTGATCCACTGCATGCGGAATTCATCCCATTTATGTCTGTTGAAGAGGGGGCTGTTAGCATCCCTGTCCAACGCCTCAACGAATGTCACAATGTCCACATACAAAGTCCTGCCCATCTTAATACAATCAAACCGTCTGTCTGTGATGAGCAGCCCGTGTCTGACCTCACCTCTAGCACCCCGCCTCCCCCAGATAGAAGGGGAAATGCACAGGAGAGAAAATGGGCGGGGGACGAAAGATAACAACGAAAGAAAAGACCGACTCACCCAGCAACATCAGTCCTGGCCAAGCTCGCGGCGCCGTACTCGTCGCGCAGCAGGGCGACGAAGGCGTAGGGGATGAGCGCCGGGACGCCCTCGAACTCGGTGGCGCGCAGCGGCCAGATCTCGCGGCCCCAGTAGCGGTGCTTGCTGTTCTTGCAGCTCCAGACGATGCCGCCCAGCGGGTCCGCGTCGTCGTCGTAGCGGCCCGGAGCCACCGCCGTGATGTCCACGAACAGGCCCGTGGCCGTGTCGATCCACCGCGCGTCGATGATGTTCTGCCCGTTGCCCTTCGGCGCCGCGTAGTGCGAGTTCACGTCCAGCAGGTAGGGGCCTCTGGCTGCTTTCTCCGCCTTCGGCTTCTTCTTCTTTTTCTTCTTCTTCTCAGCGGCGTTTTCCACTTCAGCCTCTTCGAATTTGGTACTTTCTTTTGATGTTGATGTGTCGGATAAAATTGGGTTTGGATCCTCTGCTGCCGCTGCTCCTTTGGTTTGTGCTGTCACCTTCGCTGTTTCATAGTAATGTTTGAGGCGACTTATTTGGAGGCGACGATCAACCTCTTTGTTGAGATGACTGTCTAGACGTCTCCGACGGTGCGGTGACTTGGTCTCACCCGTCAAGTCGGTCCCCATCGCCTCCCCCTTTCCATCACCAACAGTATGGTGGTCATAAATGTCGCCATCAACATCGCCACCATCCCCGTCTCCACGATCTCTGCCACCAGTTTCTCCTACACCCCTTTTAATTTCCTTTGCCCCTGTTTCTTCTTCTTGCTCTCCGTTTTCTACATCTTCATCTTCCCTTTCTCCTTCCCCTGCCCCTTTTTCTTCCCCTGCTCTTCCTTCTCCTGCCCCTTCTTCTTCTACTGCCTCTTCTTCTTCCCCTGTCCCTTCTTCTTCTCCTTCGTCTTCATCTTCATCTTCATCTTCGTCTTCATCCTCACCCACATCCTCATCCTCACCCTCTTCGTCCTCCGGGTCCTCGCCCGCATACATGGTCCCGTTCAAGCGCTCCGCCATGTCGCGCAGCGCCGCCAGCGTGACCTGGACGTCGATGTCGATGTCCCAGGGCAGGGCGCGGCCGCCCCAGTACCAGCCGAGCAGGGAGCCGTGGGCGAGCCAGGTCTGGACGCCCTGGGCGCGCGTCGCGGCCAGGTAGGAGCGCACGAGGCGGCGCAGGGCGGGCGCGTGCTCCTCGTAGGTCAGCTCGCGCCGGAAGTACCGCTTGTCGTAGTGCGCCAGCGAGTACGAGCCCCACGGCTCGTGGAAGTACTTGGACGCCTTCATCTCGGACTGCAGGAGCGAGTCGTCCTGCCGGTGCTCCTCGGCGTGCGCCGGCTTCGGGTGGTACAGCGGCTCCCCCGGCTGCCAGTGGTAGTAGTAGGACGACTCGGGGTGCTGCTGCTGCTGCTGGCTGCTGACGCTACCGTCATCATCTTTCTTCTCGGTCGCGAAGAAGGGGCGTGACAGGAACAACCACCAGGACGATGATGGCGACGCGGATGGCGACGGCGGTGCGGATGATGACGACGATGAAGATAATAATGATGGCGGTTGTGGTAAGACTCCTTCGTTGGTGTTCTCGATGACGCGGGCCCAAGCGAGGCCGAATGTGAGCAATAGGGACTTAAAGACGCCCCTCATGGCTAGAAAATAGATTCAATTCTACCTAGCCAGTAGGTGAGCAAATATGCATCCCCTATACCAAGTTAAGGGGTTGAATTCTGGTGAGGCCGGTATGTCATGTGTAGCTAGCACCAAGAGAACTTCTTCTTGAGCAGCAGGTTCGGCTTCTTCTAGGCTAGGATCGAATATCAGACAGGCTTATGATAAGCAAGTTGTGCGGATAATTCCAATAAGGAGACATCGTCCATGACGTGAAGTCCAGAATTGGCCACCCCTCAGGTTATAACTGGCACAGCATATGGGGAGACCCGACATCTCGGCGACGGAGGAGGCCAACGGTCTCTCTACAGACTTGTTGATACAATTGGGTTTGGCTGGCGTGGAACCACTTGATCATTGATATCGGTTGCATAGCATCTTAAGCTCCTCGGATATGTGTAATGTGGTCAACCATCACGATGCGTGTCTCGACAGTCAAGACCTACCTTGGCAAGGTAGGCTCCCAAAGTCCGCAGGTCCGGATCGCCGCCACTCGTTTGCCGATATACCACAGATAGAGCGATCCCGGACAAGTGGTAGCTTTCTGCATGTGATCATACAAGAACGGAAAGGTTAATGGTAGAACAAAAGGCATGCCATAATACTTCAGAGTTGGGCACCAAAAAGAACCTAGGCTTGACGATGATTTGCATCTTGAATCTGCGGCACTATTAGACAACCTCTGTTTGCCACTTCCAAAGATGAAAATAGAAAAGAAATTGAAGAAACATAGGGAAAGAGACATGATAGGAAAGAGTAACAGGGGTATCAAGAACGGTGAGCGGTCAGCAACGGGTGTAGGACGATGTGCCACGCTATACTCGACATGATATACTCATTGAATATTTACTTCCTGTGACTGGGCGCCATTGCGGATTTGACTTTGCGCTTATTGCTTCGTTCATACCGCACCAGTTTGGTTGAAGGGCAACCCCGTATGCAGATGAAAAGGATGTGAGAACGAAATGACATCCAACAAAGGCCTGACTGGCGGTTGCATATATCGCATGCTATCGAGTTGGAGCGAGTTAGGTCTCGAAGAACCAAACAATATAGCAAAATACGGCACAGCCCGAACGAAATCAAGGTCCCGGGCCCTCGGATAACCCCAACTGTGTAGTAGTTAAATCAGCCGGCCGTCAAAAAGTAAAGGCTTGAACTTACTATCAAGACAACCATTAGCATCACGCTATTGTAAAGTCAAATAGACAGGCGGTTGGTGGGGGAACCCGCTACGGGCTAGGTATATAATGGAGGGGAGCTTCCTTCAGCATGGTATGGAATTGCCAGGGACCTAAAAGTGTGAGCAACTTATCCCAGGAGATAAAGGGGTTGGAAGGTCGGAGACGAGGGTTTCGGTGTTGAGAATCAAGAACGAAAAACCGAAAAGGGCATTATGAAGCGCAAACTACTGGCATAACCAAGATAACAGAGCCAAGGGCTTAGTAAAGAACAATATGTGTTGTGAACATCATCAGCAATCAAGTATACTCGGTATTACTTATGAAGCATCTAGTTGAGGCAATCAGTTTTCGGGATTTTGCCTAGTCAATGACCTCGTGATATCGCAAGGGGTCCAGCAGTGTCAGTGGCACACATATAGCTGTACTATTTGCTCACATATCTCGCTCGCTCCTTACTATCAATGTCCCAACGCAAAAGTTCAAGCGTACTACCATGGCATACGCGGATATAGAGTACGCGTTCTTAGCCATTCTCTCCCATCTCAACGGCGTCGGCCAGCCCTCGTTGTCGGCATGGATTCGAAAGCGTCGTCCTCGTCCGAGATCTCGTCATCGCTGATCTCCACGGCCTTCTGCTGTGATGTTGTTTGGGAGAAGTTGAGCCTCGTCTGCCGCGTCGGCTTTGGCGCCGCGGCTGCTGATGCACCCCGCGTCCCCTGCGATCTGGCAGTACCAGCGCTAGCAGCAGGCGCTGCTCTTGAGTTCGTTCTCGAGGCTGCCGTCGTGCGTCTCGGCGGCGGGGCAGGTGGATCATCCTCGTTGTCGTCGTCATCCATGACGACGTCCGCCTCCTCCTCTTCCTCGTCGCTATCGTCCAGGAAGACCTGCGCCTTGCGACCGCCCCGTCCCTTGGCCGCCGGCGTCTTGGCCGCCGCTTTCTTGGCCGGAGCTTTCGTAGCCGGCGCCTTCTTAGCCGGCGCAGGCTTGGCCTTCGTAGTAGTAGTAGCAGCTGCCCTTCCTCTACCTTTAGGCTTCGGAGCCGGAGTCGCTTCCTCGGAGTCATCCAACATGTCCTCATCCTCGTCTTCATCTCGGACGGCCTTGGCAGCGGCAGCAGGCTTCCGCCCCCGGCCTTTCAGTGGTTGGCTGGGAGGCTCCGCCGCCCGTCCTGTAGTATCCATGCCCGTCACGTCGAGCGCTTGGGGCTGATCCTCCCAATGGCCTTCTAGGTCGGAATCCCACTCATCGGGCTTCGGCTTCAGCTTCCTCCTCTTAGCCTGCTTAAAGTTTCCGACAGCGAACTGCTTCTCAAGCTGGTTCTTGTACCGCTCCATTGCGCTCGTGAGATCCTCGTCGTCCTCGTCGTCTTTTTCTTTCAGCGATAGCATTTGCTGCACTTGATCTTCGAGGGACTGGCTGACGAAGGCCTCCATCGCATGTCTGTCGTCATCGATGACGAACTGGTTCACTGCATCGCCGAAGGGTGCTTGCGGTAGTATCTTCAAGGATTGCGCGGCGAGGAACTCGTCGACGAGCTCCTTCACCCTGATCTCAGTAAGGTCAAGCTCCGCTAGTGCTTCTTCAGAGACAGCATCTGCCTTTTCCTTTTCTGTGGGCCATTAGCAATGTGGAGTCTATACGGAAGGTCACCTTACTTACTCGCTATTTTCTTCTTCCGGTAGAAATACACAACATCGTTGTCATTTGCTACCCTTTTTTGGAAACGCTGGGAAAACCGCTGCGGATTCTCGACGTCGTAATGACCTCCCTCCGGGGCCGTGTACTCAACTTTGAGGCGTATCAAAGGCAGTGGCCGGTTGTTAGGGTCAAAGTCTTCTCCTTGTCGTGACTCCCATTCCGCATTAGCTTGCTCAATCATTTCCTCTACAACACCCATAAGTCTCCTTGTGAGCTCTATCCGGTTCTCCTTTTGCCGCTCAAGGCCTTTGAATTTTTCGTCGAGACACAAGATTATTTCACGTGTCACAAAGGGACGGACAGACTTCAGCGCATGCTTCTCAACTTCGAAGCTCTTGCCGGTAATACTGACAACGGCTACATGCTTTTCAACTGCCTCTGCGGGTACTAGGGATGTAGCGACCGAAGACCCAGGCTGCATAACATGGAATCCAGTCTCGGGGTTAAGCTTTGGGTCGATCAGGCATTCGTGCTCATGACCCCAGACGACGAAATCCACCCAGTCAGGCAGCATATTTTCTGGTAAGTAGCTAGTCGGTGTATGTGCATAATGATTCTGGTGCACAGTAAGTAGGTTGAACCAATCTTTTTGCTGCACGTTCGGCCTAAACCATTTAATTTTGTGATCTTTAAAGTTGCGGAACATGCGCTCGTCCCGTGCGTTGCTCAGCCCGAAGAGAGCAAGTTTAGTCTGGCCTTTCTGTAGGAGTACCGGTTTAACTTGGATGTTGTCTACTTCGGTGTAGCGGCCAAAATAGTTTACGAGTCCGGCAACCTGGAGGAGTTCCAAGGAGCAGAGGTTCCCAGTTCCGCTGGGCTCATCGTGGTTCCCATGGATGGAGAAGACGGGGATGGAGATGTTCATATCCTGGTCTTCGTAATTGACATGGTCAAAGGCGCCTCCAAAGACTTCGCCTGCATCACTGAGAAATTGCAGCTCGCAGGGTTTCATGCCAAGGCAGTTCTTCCGCAGCGATCGCATGACCTGGTACATAGCTTTTCTAGACGGGTTATGGTCATGGAAGAGGTCACCTCCGAGCAGAACCATATCAACCTAGCAGGTGTGTCAACTCAAGAGCTACTCCCGGTAGTAGCTGTAGCGGTAGCGATTCGCACTCAGTACTCACGTCTTCCCTCCGCGCTATATTCATAATCTCATCAAAGGCCTTCCAGCTATCATCCGTGCGGATGGGGTGATCCTCGAGGTACCCAACATGGTTATCTGTGGCGATGAGAATGCGGATTGTATCTGCCTCTACTTGGTGTCAGTGGTATATGACTTCCAACTATAAGAGGAATCTCAAAGGAATTAGCCTCGGAAAATAATATGTACCAGTGAACTGTGATTCCGACATTTCGGGGATTTCAGATGCCGAGACCAAGCCAGATGCTCGATGAAGGAAGGAGAAACTCGGCTAAGATCCAGGCCTAGCTACCTAACGTTCATTGATTCTTCGAGATAGCAGATGAAGGTGTACGAATCCTCTGATGTGGGTAAATTCGAATCGGAGGTTGACGAAGTAGGTACTTAAGGTAGGCAGGTAATTAAGTATTTTTGCAGGCAGGCAGGCAGGCAGGCAGGCAGGCACATATCAGGCTGCAGGCTGAAGTTGTCAAGGCTCACATGCATGCGCGTTTGTGGCGCCGGGAATGATGCAGAGGACGCGACCCGCGTTAAGTGATAGCCCACTAAAGTCTCGCTGTCACGTGAATGTCTTGGCTTAAGTAAGAGACGTGCCCCTCAGGCTTCAGCCCCTCAGCCCCTTAAGGCTTAGCCCTCAGCTTATTGGTCCTGACTCCTGATGCATCTGGGTTGGTAAATACATACCTATATTATGTAGTTACTTCATGCCGCATTGGGTAGGTAGCATGCACATAGAGTTCTATTCATCGGATTTATTACCATTGGAAGCTTAAACAGATACGCTCTCTTCTATTTCTCAGGTAATGATCTTCGGCAATAGCCTTATAGGCGAACCTAGAGTTCGTTACTTAGACGAAACATGCGCTCATGCAGTAAATGTACTTGCGTACTCCCTCAATATTCTCAGAACCAGAACTTGAAAACCCTTATGATAACCCATTCCTCCAGCCAATGATTATGATTACGGACCTGAACGCCAGACTCTTTGCCAGACCCAGAGCCAAGTGCATGGATGAAACCCAGATACAATATCCAGGTCTCTCACATTGTCTTGGCTCGCATGTACCCAGTAGTAAGCAATCAGACCATATGTTTCCCATCCCTTCAACCCGTTTCTTTCGTTATTCGTGATAGAGCGAGCAAGCCGTCTATGGTGCGCTTGGTGCACCCTCCTTGTCCACCTTCTCCGCTATACTTTCCCACCAGACCCCGTGAGCCTCTCGATCCACACATCCGGCTCTCACAAGTTCATCGACCATCTCTCGGACTTTCTCGACAAACTCGGGCATGCCTAGGTTGGCGAGCTTCTCACCAGCAGTACTGGTAGCTTTCACCTTCTCGCTTGCAGACCCTGCCTGCAATCTAGCGAGCATGTGGCTTCGGATCCGCGTCAGGAGCAACCTCAGGACCGGTTCTTGAGGATCTGTATTGGTGCGCTTCGCCTCTACGCTAGCGGCCACAACCTTGGTGACGAGGGTGCGAAGATGCGCCTTCGTCGCTGCTGGCATAGACCTGCCAGCTTCGAGAGCCGCAAGAATACCGTCGACGGCACTTGCCTGGTCGAGAGCTTTTGCGGGATCTTCTAATGACTCGAGGACAGCAAAAATACGACCTGCCTCCGTTCTCCAGGGCGCTCGAACATCTCGCTTCAGGAGATTCTTGCACTGTAGGAGAATAGTGCCAGCAGTTGCGATGCGAAGTGTTTGTGTGCCTATCCGGGCCCGACGTTTGACATCAAGGGCCAGTGGCTCCGGTACTGTCTCTTCTCTGGCTGAAGGCTGTGTGAAATCGTCTAATAGCATGTGCCAGTAGATCTTATCTGCAGTGGGTCGTGCGCGTGGGTGGTTGATGCCTTCTGGGTCTCGACGGGCTGCTTCGGCATACACCTTGCTCTTTGCTGCCCGCCAAGATGCTTCTGCACGGGACAGTGTCACAGTCTCAGTTTCTAGATCTACCGCAAATCTCTTCGCCTCGTAGGTTGAAGCTTCCTCCAGGAGTTTGGGCGCAGCGACTTGCAACATGTAGTTGGCAAAGTCATATATCATGACATCTATGAAGGAGATAAGGGCCTCCAAGCGGTCCACCACATGGCCTTGGTTAAGTTTATGTTCGACCAGCTCTTTCACTTCGTCGTCACGAACTGGCGCACAGAGTTTTGGTAGCAGAGAGCCCATCGAGGAAAAAAACTTCTCATAGGAGAAACTGCCAGCCAGGAACTGTTGCTGTGCAACCTCAGTATCGAGCATCTCACCGATAAAGGTATGCATCGGCGAGCCTGGTTTGACCAAATGCTGAAGTCGATCTCTGATATAATCGGCCATAAGGACAAGGTACTGGAATTGCTTCTCCTCGTCGTCGTCGCTTGACTTGAGGTCTTGGAAGAACGGATCCATGCGCAGCTTGTGCTGTTCTTGGAACTGCTGGAACTCGATACGATATTCCCGATTAATCGCCAACTCGTGAACGAGAAGGCGATTGTCAGGAAGAATGGGAGGGTAACTGGGCTGAAGGACGGTCCAGTCCGTCTGCTTTTTGCTCTGAGGAGTTGATGGCGGTGTAAGTGTTTGCAGGTGTGAAGAAACGACATGTTCTGCTGTACTCTGAGTGGCCGCAGAAGCATCGACATGCTCTGCCACGCGTGGCCTTGTGTCACCGGTGGGCTTCAATGCAGCTCTTGCTTTCCGCGCCTGCCTGACAGCATCGAATATCATTTTCTTTCCTTGCTGGGCTCCAGCAAGTTTCTTGATTCGGACCATGAGCATCAACTGGTTGTCTCTGATGCTGGTCTCGTAAGTGCCGGTCACGGGCTCCTCGGTCCGATTCTTGACCGTCTCCAGGATTGCGTCTAGCTCAACGAACTGCATGATCATGACTTCGATCAGTGCGTTCGAGTCACGAGCCTTCCAGGCGATAAAAGCATTATGAAACGTGGCATATGTCTCTGGTAGTGACTCTTGTAGCGCTGGAGGCGGCACGTAACTGTTCCAGGGGTTCAACCGCGATAGGATGTTCTCTAGAGAAATGAGCAGATCCCGAGCTTTCCCAACAAGCTCCTGCGACTGTGGGTTAGCCAGGTCATCGCGAGGAATATGCTGCGGCTGGGAAGATCCGATTTGGACCTGTTCCCCGTTGCTATCCTTGCTGCTCAGGACTTGAGTGGGATGTCCCATAATCAGAAAAGCACTCAAAAAAGTGCGGACGGCAGCCACGTCGTTGACCGATCCTGGCTCGCCCTCCCTTATACCGCATATGCGAAGAACTCGAGAGGTAACGGTAAGAACTCTTTCTTGGGCAAGCAGTTCAACCACCTTCTCAAATGAGGTCTCCCTTACGCCATCAATGGACAACCCGAGTTCGGTGAACTCCTGCACTGCCCGTCTCCTCAGCGCTCCTCGCCACCACCACTGGATCTTAGATGCAGCAACATCGATAGTCATAGGCTGAACTTCCTCCGCCAACTCTGGCAAGGCATCATTGTCGGACTTCTTGGATGTCAGGCTCTGGCCCCTTGATCGCTTTGTTGTATGGCTCTTCCGCAACTCCTCCCGTCTCTTCTCAGCGTCGGCAAGGCGCTCTTCCATCTGCAACTTTAGTCTGCGCAAAGCCTGCTCTCTCTTTTCTTTTGTGCTTTCGGCCACGGCCTTGGCGCGTTTTACTTCCTCGGCACAGGCAGCCACAATTTCGGCGAGGTTCTTCTCCCTTGCTTGGGCCGCCGCTAAGGCCCGTTCTTCAGAGTTGGTGCTCTTCTGCGGAGCCTTCGCGAGGGCGGCGCGGAGGCGAACCTTTTCAGCATGAGCGGCCCGATCAGCTAAGCGGGCCTTTCTGTCTTCGAGGATGGAGGCACGGCGGAGCTGCTGGGCGATGTATTTGCTTTGTGGAGTGTCATGATGACTGAAACCGTGCGAAGACCGAGACTGTGCCGATGAGATGGAATTTCTCCGAGAGGAAGCGGCTGACTCCTTGCGGCGGGTTTGGGACGGCCGATAGAACCGCGCAGCGATGCGTGGAGGGGGCGTATATGCTCTGTGGTCGTCGTCCTCTTGCGGGGGCGTCAGAGAGAGTTCCATTTCGGTGTCTACAGAAGTCGGGTCTGGTGATCCGATAGATTCCTCGATATTTCGGGACGAGTCTGTCAAGTCTACCGAAGGGCGTCGCATTGTATTCATGGACGAGGAAGCCAAACGACGGTAGGTGTGGATCTTCGAATCCTTTGTCTAAGAGGTAGGTATATGTGAGGTAATGTAATGCGATGTGATGTTAAATGGGATAATAGTGAAGTGCGGAAAAAAAGAGTGAAAGAAGATAAGGCCGGGTCTATGTAGAAATGCGTCAGTTAACAGGTAGACCAAGTTTGTAAATGAAGTTTTGTAAATGGAAAAGAGAAGACACCATCACAACACACACAAATGTAGAGTATAATACAGTAAGTAGCGGATAGGTGATAGATTTGGGTTTATTAGACCTGGAAAAAGGTGGCGGGACTGCGGGAGTAAAACCTACAGCTTTAGTGAGGCAGTAGGTAACGTTGAAGGCAGTAATAGGTTAGCAGTTAGGTACCTACTAGGTACTAGTATGTAGTGGTTAGAGCCAGTCAACTGTACGAGGACCAGGCCCCAAGCCGAACTCCAGATGACCGGGGATCTGATAAAACGTACATATGGGGTATGTATATATGTATCAGATGCAGGTAGGTTCCCACTACCACCACGGTTATAAGCTAACTAATAGTACTACTTACCTAGGTACTTTAGGTATGCAGTAGGTATGGGAGAGAGGTCTAGAGGCATGTCTATCCCGAGGTCGTAGGTTATTCCCATCCATGTAGGTAGCATCAATGACAACGTTTGCCAGATGCTTCTTCGGTGCCGAAGGGTTACTACCTACGTACGGTAGTTAGGTAGCCAACTTGAATGTAACTAGGATGATACGAGATATGGTAAGAAGGCAGGAAGGTAACGAAAGCAGACAATACCTAGTCTAGAGTCTAGAGAAGTGCTGAACGTTTAAGAGGCTGGGGAGATGACGAAGGATCGTCTGAACACAGATAGCCCGCCAAAACATAGCCGCCCAGGCCGCCGCAGGTCACATCCGGGTTTGTATTGGCGTTGCTGCAAGCGGACCATCTAGGCAGTTACTAACAGTTTACTACAGGCCTGCAAGGACAAACGAGCCCAGTCAACGGCCTCAACCCGCCAGTACTATCTAGCCGGAGGTATGTAGTCTTTGATACTCAATAGAATGCAGCGTATAATACATTTAGCGCACCCTCCCCTTTCCGCTAGGTAGGTACTTTAGTCAAAGTACTGTACAATACGATTTTAGCGCAATCTCACTAAGCAGATGGCAGTTTCTTCCGACAGCATCTTTCCGCTTCCGTTGCAAGTATAGCTTCTGACTGGTTGATTCCGTCATACGCAGCTTACATGGGCACTACCTTACTCGCACTACTCAGACTCAGACTAGGTTGTTGATTATCACGACTACCTACTACCTTGTCAATGTTGCAGATGATCACGCTAACAAGTGCGGTATCAGCATGACCAGCATAACACAACTGGTTCGACTGTTCTGATCGTCAACGTCTTTCGACGGTGCGTTTCGTGACAAGGTACAAGGCGGACGGTTCTTATTCCATTAGTCAACAGAGAGAGTTACATATGTTCACATCGCGAGCGAGTTCCGATCCCTCGTGAGAGAGATAAAACAACATGCTCAAGCACATACAGTTCCTACATAGGCATAGCACGAGCATGCAAGTAATACACGATAACATCCTGCTTACTTAAGAGGCGCTGTACCCAAGATCAAGCGGCTTAGGTAAGGAGTTCAGCCTGAGAAAGGCAGTCGGGAATATCGCTCGACGGGATGTAGCTCTTCTATATACACAGCACTACACGGCTTAGGTGCTTCTATATAGCGGTACAATTCGACTTTCATGTTGATCTTGAACCATCAACGTCACGCTTGATATACATATTGATATACATATGTAACTACGTTAACATCCAATGCGACGATATATAAATAGTAGCATGTATAAGTGAGGCAGCTAGGCTTGATATGGCAATGATAAGATGCTCCCCGTACGCATAACATGATAACACACCCATATGAGGCTGAAACGGTAGCTATGGAGCCTCAGTTTCCGGGTAAGTCCGGGGCCATGGTTGCGGGATAGCGCCTCGTCTTTGCAGCTCACCTTAACGTAGTCGTTAAAGCCACGTCCTTGTATTGTACTAGGTATCTTCGCAGCTGCCTTCGTGTTGTAATTCAACACAACCAGTAAGCACACCTGCATTATCCCGGCGACGTCAACGAACCGCACCCAACCCAGCACGGAATAATACCTGCATCTCCACGTCACGCCACGCCTTCGTCAGTCACAATGGTCGACTTTTGGCAATTCATCACCAATGTCACCGCTGCCACCAGTCTCCTGGGGAACGGGTCCGGGTCATCCGCAACGTCTCTGGCGGCGTACACCTTGCCAGAACTTCCATACGAATACTATGTAAGTCAAGTACCAGCAATGCGCCTGCGCCGGGAAGATGTCCTTTTTACGTTCCCCACGCATAATATCATATCATAATATGCTTTGCTTTTCTAACCGCCGAAAAGGCCCTGGAACCGAGCATCTCGAGTTCAATCATGGAACTCCATCACAGCAAGCACCATCAGGCGTACATCACAAACCTGAACAAGGCGCTGGAGGCTTCCATCGTTGCCCTGTCCCAGGGCAACCTACACGACTATGCCGCGCAGCTATCGGCCATCCGGTTTAACGGCGGCGGTCACATCAACCATGCGCTCTTCTGGCCCGGCCTGGCGCCAGCATCGTCTCCGGACGCGAGTCCGGATGCGGCGCCCACGCTGCAGGCCGCCATCGCAGCTACCTGGGGCAGCCTAGGCCGCTTCAAGGCCGACTTCTCCGCCCAGCTGCTGGCCATCCAGGGGAGCGGCTGGGGGTGGCTCGTCAAGGAGAAGGGCACGGGGCTGCTGCGCATCGTGACCCTGGCGAACCAGGAGGCCGTCGTCGTGGGCGACACCCCGCTCCTCGGCGTGGATATGTGGGAGCACGCGTACTACCTGCAGTATCTCAACGGCAAGGCGGCATACGTCGACAGCATCTGGGGTGTCCTTAATTGGAAGACGGCGGAAGAGCGCTTCACCGGCGAGCGGGAAGATGCTTTTGCGGGGTTGAAAGCAACATTTGTTAGTTCTTCATAAGCTCCGGCAACAGGACCGGGGAAGTATAGCCAATAGCCCTACTGGAAGATCGTGGGCTAGATGGACGCTTCTACTTACGAGGAGTTCCAGATTTAATATCCAGGTGTATTTATTGTGTCATATATATTTAGCGAGAAGCAGGATCTACTTTGATGCGACTGGGCAAGGTGGTTACATATCAACTATTCTATCCAAGCATAAATTCCCATATATATCCCCTCCACCTCCCCCCATGGCCATCCGTAGGAATCGATGCTTCGCATACCCATACATGCTCCTCGCATGGGACTTGTTGCTTTTGGGACCGTAAACCCATTCACTTACCATTATCGACCTGTCAATGTTTTCCCATGGAAGCGATGACCCAAGGGTAAACAGAAAACTAACTCAGGGAAACCAGCAAATGCCAAGTAACCGCTCACTTCTACTATACCAACTCTGCTCAGTCATCTTATAAGCCCGCCTAGATTACGGACAATCTGTATCGAGACTTAGGTCCATTCGCAGTATTTATGGAGGCCAGTACGGTTCCCTTTCTTGATAAGCAGGTAATGGGGTTCATCTACACCATCCGCGATTTAAGCCAGGCTCAATGCCCTAGTGGCCCGACGCGCTTCTCAAACCCAAAGCCAGCAAGATATCACAAGTGGCCAGGACCCCCAGTTTAGCACGAGCTGTTGGATAGTGACCTGTTCTATTGTACGGAAGAAACACCAAGAAGAGATGCGTTTCATGGCGGACCTGTGATGCATGGTGACAGCGAATATAGACATGTTATACAGGGCATTCTTCCTGGCTCACAACAATATGCTTTCAGCAGAGGTGTTGCTCCGCTCAGTTATCTAGAACACCTATATGCCGAGAACTATCAAGAGTGCCAACCCAGGAGAGATAGAGTGCCTTGCCGGAACCTCTCTGCATACTTCCGGGGCCAGTGACTCGATAAATCTCGGCTGCTCATAACAACAATGGCTTCACACGCCGTTAAAACCGGTACCGTTCGTATTCAAACCTTCTAGGTCCAGTCATATCGAGCAGCTGTACGGGTAAGCAGATAGATAATGTCATTGGGCCATAGACAGACCACCTATAATTATTTAAGTGGGAACTTGAACATATCTCAACTATGTAGGCGAATATGTGCCATGCATAACTGAAACCACAGCTCTTATACTGGGCGGCCGTCTTGGACACCGCATTGCTAACTACTCCGGGCCAGGTTTCGTTGACATGGCGGCGAACGATAGGTGCCGCAAGAAGCGCGCCTCCCGGGTGCAAGGACGCGTGCCAGAGTCTTTGTACCTCCCGGACGCCACTGATATGAGTGTTAACATGAGAAGAGGGTAGTCTTCTAACAGACGGAGGCCAGTTTGGTATAGTGGTTAGCACAGCTTCTGCTGTAACCAAAACAGCCACAAATACAGGTGGCCACAACACACGAAGTAGAAAGCCTTGGGCGGCCTGCTATGGCTGGTTCCGGAAGCTTTCATCCTCTTCCTGTTGTGACAGTAATTTATGGTTAAAGCTCCCATCACTGCCATGATCACCAACCTATTGTCCTTCTATAGGACTTGAAAATAGAAGTACAATTAAGACGCCAGTCTTCTGACAATTCAAGCCAGATTGGTGCAGTGGTAGCACCTCACATCAGTACAGCCAAAAGCAGAAACGGTCCAAGGCCTCTAGTTCGATTCGAACTGGACTTGTGGCAGTCAAGAAACATACCGCAATGCTTGGGTAGCCCTACCCTGTCCGTGATAAAGCACAAAAGGTAAAGTCAAATGCCATCAAAAAGAAGAGCCAATCTCGATTCCTGGACCAGGCAGCACAATTATTATTTTTGTGTATTCTTTAATTTTCCTTTGTAACATTTAGCATGCCCTATACTAAGTGTAGAGTAGACGATGTAAAGCGTCCTCAGAGCAATGGCGGGGCGAATGCTGAACACAACCTGTATTAATGAAGGCAATGGTCAAGGCGACCTCGGTTGTATGCTGCCTGGCTGAATGCTTTGTGGCGTGGAAGCTCTTGATAACGGCAGCGGCAGCGGCGGTTATGGTTGTGGCCGCCGTCAGTGGCACCAGCAAAGAGGACTCTGATCCTGGGACAGGTGGACGGGCACAGTTGATGTTTAGTCTAGGGCTTGGGAGGAAGTGGTTACAAGTGTTTCACGACACCGACCTGTCCTGGCGCTGTCATTCGTGGTTAGCCTGGGACAAACCCACGTTCTGGGGTGTCATGTCACATTCTGGAAGCTGAGGATGGGGTAAGTGGTGGAGTTTGGGGCTACCCTAGGTTGGGTACCGTCTGTCAAGAAGCTACCACGTCTTCCTCACTTCGCCCCCCATAGGGAGTATGAGGCATGATTGGAAAGATGGAAGGCTCTTCGAATGCGGCTAATACACATGGCGATACTTAAAAATAGACCACCCCGCCGATAGGCGTACGGCAATCTCGGCTTGAATTGCCTACAATTGGAGATACATGATACGTTCTAATATCTATTAACTTCTTCGTTGGCGGGTGGGTTTGAAACCTCGACGATACTGTCGTGTAGGCCGGGCCTGAGTCTGACGTGTTTCGGTAGCCCGAGTGAGGGGAAACACACCAGCCGATATTCCGCGGCATCCCGGCGGGAGTATCACGAACTAAAGGAACATGCCGGGAACTCGGATTGTGCTTCCCAGGTTGCCAGGTCGATAGGAAATCCCCGGCCATGCGTGATTCCAGGCCAGGCCAGGCCAGGCGCCAGGCACAGGCACAGGAAGATCGACATATACCAGATCGGCAAGTAAGTTTAGCTTCGCATACAAGGCTAAACGAAAATTACAAAAAGAGATCATATTCCTCGCCTCGCATAGCATCATAGAATTTGCCGAGATCTGGAAGGATGGCTCAATCGCCCCCTCTGCCACTGTGACTGTGGGAGAGGTATAGGGCTTCCCGATAGACGGATTACCTTTTTGAGGCGATGAAACCTTCGCGACAGAATTTCAATATCCCAGCCCCCTTGCCTGTGTACGCAGGTATGGCATATCTAGAAACTTTAGAATGCGATACGTTGTGGGTGAGAGATCCCCATCCGTCCATATTTGTTGTGTCTCTTGCTGGTTTTCAGAGACCAACAGCGATTGGAACGAGTACGGTGATAATTGTGAATTGTAAACCGATGCCTCCTGGAGTAACTTGTCGGTGAGTGTTCAATACACTATCACAACTGTCACAACTAGAGCATACTACGTAGTAGTAGTTAGCTGATGCAAGGTTAAGCCATCAAGCGCTATCGACGCTGACAACGCTTGCAACGCACGCAACGCCAAGCCCTGCAGGTCGCTTGAGAATTAGTTTAGCAGCGAAGGAGGACCCTGGATTTGCCAGGGCTTGCCGCCTGGAGATCTCCAGAGGCCCAAAGGGTTTGGAGGGGTTTGTATCCAGAGGGGGAGCCAGAGGGGAAAGCCATAGCAGAGGGAAAGTAATAATATTATAGGTAAGACTGGTCATTAAGCCAGGTGAGGTGAGACCTGATGGATGAAAGCGGACGGTTTTCCCGACGTTCTGGCTCTGGCTTTCTGTTCTTCTGTCCTTCTGGCCTTGTCCTTCTGACGCGGTTTCTGACGCTTACGAAATGGAATTAAAGGGGTCCGTAAGTTGTAAGACGACTCAGAGGTGCCAACCTGCCAATCTTGAAGGTTAAAGGGTCTGGCCCGTGCCTTTGTACCACCGATGACGTTGCTGGAGCGCCACCCGTACCACCCTTTCACCATCCATCCCAATTAGTCCCAATTCATACTACCCCAGCCCCACCCCCCATCGCACAGGCAGCCAACCGAAGATGCAGGATGGAACTTTAGTCTGTTGGCTGGGCCCTTTTCAGGTTCAGCATAGTGGAAAAGCATGGTGGGAATGGTGGAATCGGTGGAAATGTCGCATGTTTGGAACAATCGACAGCACTGCGGACATGTAGGTACATGTACGTACCTACCATAGCTTAATTCCCATTTGCATCATTTGCATCAGGTACATTTCCATTTTCCATTTCCAGTTCCATTTCCATTTCCATTTCCAGTTCCATTTCCAGCTCCATTTCCATTTCCATTTCCATTGCAATTGGGTTTCGAGCCATTTCCGTGTATTCGTACCAGGTGAAACAAGCGTACCAAGCATTGCCAGCACCAACGCGTGGAACTTACAGTAAGTACCTACTCCAGTGACCCCCATCCGCGTTGATCGAGCCCTGGACTGCCTGGCAGCCTGGCTGGATTGCCTTGGTTATACGCGCGCAGGTTGGCAGGTTATCAGGTTATTAGCATAACTAGCCGGGGTTAAATAGCAAGCAAGCCGGCGAGTTTGGAGCTTGCGAACCAGAAATGCTACCTCGTTAGGAGGAGCATAATATTGGCTATCTTGGCTACCTCCCTTCTCCGGTAATAATACCGTAGGCACCTCCAGACAATGGGGTGATGGGACGGATGATGGGAGCCATTTGGTTTTGATTCTTGAAGGGCCGGACGGAGATGCAGGCTGGGGGCTGTTGAATCCAGGAGTCCTCGAGCATAGGGTCATCTTATTCTTAGGCTGCATGCATTATTTGTTACCGAGTCACCGACAAAAAAAGGGTCCGCCCGGCGCCCTTTACCCCCAACGTCTTATGTCGTCATTGCTTGCCGCCTCCGTCATTCGCACTTTTTGCTTTCCACTAGGTTGCTCTTGCCTTTCAGGTACCCCGTACTGACCTGTTCTCTAACTACATCTGTAACGTAGGTATGTAGTATGTAGGCAGGTACCTACCGTTGATGATAAGGTCATACAGGTAGTACATAGGGAGGACCAGTATCTTCAGGTTCTTTCATACACTCGTATCTCAATAGCAGCAACTTAAATAGCAGCAACAACGTCAACGTCAGCGCAAACGCCAACCCGCAGCCATGGGCATCAGGTACCTATATACCGTGTGTGCGAACGAGCAGACGAGGTGATCCGTAGACTCAACACCATGTGGGCTGATTGAACGAAGAAAAGCACCTGTGTGCACCGTGGCGGCATGGGAACCTATACCTATGCCCTGAACCAAGTGAAAACTAAAATAAAAGCCACCATCATTCACCTTCACACGCTATCCTTCCGCTATTCTTTCGGCAAACCCCCCCTTGGACCCCCTTCTTGACATAGTAGCGCCATCTAGACCGCAGATCCTTTCCACTCGCGAACAACCCTCCTGCCCTATTAGGGCCCCAGAATACTTCGTAGCAGCAGCTCTTCCCCTTCTTGCCCTTCCATCCTGCTCCGTACAGGTTCCTTTAGAAACAATCGACTCCCCCGAACCATAACGACTGGAATTTCGAGAGTCACGCTTCAACGTCGGTCTGGTCAGACAAACTCTCCAGCCAGCCCCGATTCGCAGCACCTGAAGATCTTCCTCCCTTTCGACACATGTAAACCTTCGCATCGAGAATGTATACTCAATAGTACTTCACCTTTCCAGCACTGATCGCCAGCGACCTTTGACCTTTCCCACTTTCCCGTGCAACTGCTGTACGGCACTGAAGCAGGTCTGTCCCGAAAACGAAACCTGGGAGAGGAAAGCGGTACTTGCCTCTCTGCTAAAGCCTACCTAAAGGACTTAATCTTTTCCCCCTTTCGCTGCGAACGTACGAACGAACACCTTCGACCTTCGTTCCGACTTCTTGTCGCTCGCTCATTCTTCCATCCCGGTCCCCAGCCTGGCTTCAAGGCCTTGTAGTTCTTGAGGGCGCTGTCAGGTGGAACCCAGCACTGCTTGTCTTCCCAACTCAGTATTGAACCTAGAAGCGGCAACTTCTCAGCAAGTAGCTCTAAAGGTGGTGGGCAGGATTCCACGCCGCAACCAATCACCCTATTAACTAAACATTATTACTTCGACCATAATCTTTTTTGATCATTACTATTACCATTTTAATATCCCGTGGTCCCTAAATATTTCCTTCTAACTGGGTTGATGGTTCCTGTGTTCCGTTCCCTCCATGAGCGCATCTGCTTCGTTGAATCTGCTTCGTTGATAGGCCGTTGCATCATAGCCTTCGGTGGTCATTCTAGAGGCGTCGTTTGTCGCCCCCTCGGAGGACCCCTCGAAGGAACGACGTCATAAATCAAAATCGGAATCGAGATCAACATGTCGCCCGACTCGAGAAGTTACGAACGTTCGGCTTCAACGTCCACGACGCAGCACTACACTATGAAGACGCCGGTCACGAAACCTCCACTTACTTCGTCTCATTCCCACCATCACCCCCACCACCATAACCACCATCACCCCCGCCATTCCCAAATCAACTCACAAGCCTTCCGTGCAAATCGAGCCACTACAACACCCACAGCCTCGCCTCGCATGGCCCATTCAGTCGGCCAGGCCTATCCCCCGGCTGCTAAACTCTCACCCGCCATCATTGCTTCACACAGTCGGTCGCCGAGTCCGAATTATTTTGGTCTTAGCGTTGAGCGGTCTGTTGACTCGGGAGACACAAATGCACTCCCTAACGAGAACTGGAGTCCGCCTAGCTCATCTGTGAAATCATTTGCTGCTGCAATACCAGCCCAAGTTCCTCTCGATGCTAACCCCGAGTTTGAAGAGTTCAGGCGTCAGGCTGATGCCAATCGAAACCAGGGATTCAATCTGAGTGGTACTCATTTCGTACCGGTACAGCCTCTGTCACCTGCTTTCATACGGCCCAAAGCACCGCGCCGGCCGACGGGAAATAGTGACAGTGCCTCGGAAATATCCATCACCAGAATCCCGACTGGCAAGTTGCGCGATGTGCACAGTCGGATGGATGTCGATGCGGATAGCTTACACGACTCCGCATACGTGTCGTCCGATTCTAAGAGAAACTCCGAGGCATCGCTCAACCCTCCAGCGTTTACTAACACGCCTCGTTTTGAGTCACCTGGCCAGTTTGAATCTCCCTTCGAGACAACACGCCGGCCGACCTTGAGCAAAGTCGATGACAGGCATCCGCGCTTATCATTGCCGTTAGCTAAGCTGGAACAGTTTTCGGAGGCGACGAAACCTCGCGCTGAGACTCTTCCTACCACCTTGGAGGGCGGATCGGGATTGATGTTGCCAAGCCAACTCAAAGATATACTTGAGAACTCACCGACGAGTGAGTATCTGATTCTGGACGTACGGGTATCGACGCAATATGCACAGTCCAGGGTTCGCGATGCACTGAATTTATGTATCCCAACCACTCTATTGAAGCGCGCCACTTTCGACTTACAAAAGCTACTCAAAACCCTTCAAACGGAAGAGGACCAGGAGAAATTCGCTCAATGGCGAAAGGTCAAGTATCTTATAGTATACGATGCTTCGTCTACCGAGAAGCGCGACGCCGTTTCCGCCATGAATATGCTCAAGAAATTCGCCAACGAGGGATTTTCCGCAAGCTCTTTCTTGCTCAAGGGAGGATTCCAGACCTTTGCGAGCTCATATCCCGCACTTGTTGACCGAAGGTCGGCGTCTGAACGGGCCGGTACATCAGTAAATTCGTCTGGAGATGGCCGGCCCCTTTTCGCTCCCGTGATAGGTGGTGTGGCTCTTCCTCAAGCCGCTAACAATCCTAACCCCTTCTTCAACAATATACGGCAGAATATGGACCTCGCGGACGGCGTTGGACAGATGGATATCAATGTTCCTTCGAATGTGGATTTTGACGCCCTACCAACTTGGCTGCGCGAGACGACCAGGGCATCAGACCACGGCAAGATCGTTTCAGACAGCTTCTTGCAGATTGAGCGGAATGAACAATCCCGTATGAAGGATGCGTATGCTGCCTTCACTCCAGGCGGGGCAGCAGACAAGAATCGATGTGGTGTCCGCCTCTCCGGTGTAGAGAAAGGTGTGAAAAATCGATACAAAGATATTCTTCCTTTCGAACATGCTCGGGTGCGACTAGCCGACCGTAGCGAGGGCTCATGCGATTATATCAATGCCAGCCACGTCCAAGCGTCGAGGAGCAATAAACGGTATATCGCCTCCCAGGGTCCTCTTCCGGCCACCTTCGAGGTATGTGATACGACCCAATGTCCAAGTTGTTCGATTGTCGGAACTAATCAATTGTATAGGATTTCTGGTCGGTCATCTGGGACCAAGACGTACGTGTCATTGTTATGTTGACAGCAGAATCTGAAGGGGGGCAACTCAAATGTCACCCGTATTGGCAAAGCAAGGAGTTTGGACCAATTCGACTCAAGCCCCTATCTGAGAAGAAAGTGTCTTTAGATATCGACAAACCTCGCAAGAATTCTGCATCCGGTAGCAATGCAGCAGAAGCCGGCAGGAGGCGCGCGATGACAACTAATGTCATCGACTCGTCGAATCCGAACCTTCCGCCTGCACCTTCGCAGCCTGCGGAAACTCCACATGTCGTCATCCGCAAGTTTGCGTTATCCCATGCCGCCCACCCATTTGCCCCAATGCGTGAAATCACTCACCTACACTATCCGTCATGGCCAGATTTTGGCACACCTGCTCAGCCTTCACATCTCCTGGCGCTTGTAGAGCTGGCCAATGTCATGCAGCGGTCAGCTCTTCCCGTGGATGCCAACATGATCGCAGCATCGGCTATTTCTGAGCGCCCTGCCGCGTCTAATTGGTATGACGAACCCGAGTCCAATTCGGAAGCGAGACCTATGCTGGTGCATTGTTCCGCTGGATGTGGTCGGACCGGCACATTCTGCACCGTCGACAGTGTAATCGATATGCTCAAACGACAGCGCCAGGCCCTAGCTACAGCAGACAGGCAACATGATACCGAAGGCGATGTACAGATGGAAGACGCACACTCTCAAGGGAATAACAGGTCTCAGGGAGCACACGACCAGAAGACATCAGGAAACGTAAGCGGTTGTAAACACGAGATCGACGAGAGCTTCGTTCGTGATACTAGTGCCGACTTGATCGCAGCCACGGTCGAGGACTTCCGGAAGCAGCGTTTGAGCATGGTGCAGAGCCTACGGCAGTTTGTGCTCTGCTATGAGACGGTTCTAGAGTGGATTTGGAGAAGCATGGATAAGAGCAACGGCCTGAGTACTGCCAGAAGCAGGG
Organism: Diatrype stigma; assembly: GCA_022225965.2. Lineage (NCBI taxonomy): Eukaryota > Fungi > Ascomycota > Sordariomycetes > Xylariales > Diatrypaceae > Diatrype > Diatrype stigma. Next base: position 644,445 of record JAKJXP020000007.1, read on the forward strand.
CTAGGAGTGGTAGTTTAGAGAGTCGGAGGTGAACTCACCATTATTCACAACAACTAAACCGGAATGGCGTGCCATCATCTACTTCTGGTTCTTGAAGGGCTCTAACAAGCTCTAAGAGGATATAGGATGCGTATCGCATCAACAGGCCCCTGACATGGGGAAGAAAAGGACGAATCGAGGTGATTACGGGCTTGCTAGCTTGCTGGAAGGGTTCGGTTACGTAGGGTACCACTACTGGAGGCGTTTTCTGGGTCGGTTTATTATTACACGGAGCATATTTTGACTCATGACCATTCATCGTTCAACATCCATCACTGGCATTATTCACATCTTCCTGATAGCACGGATGCGCACCGCGCGTTTTACCATTCGCGGAACAGGACGGGGTTTTCACGGCCGTATTACAGGCAGAAGAAGCATACAGCAGGAACGGAACGGGAGGTTGTCTTCTTCGGTTTAGAGGTGGTAGAGAAGAGGGCAGTGAAGGCAGACAGGTAGGCTGATTGGCATCGCATGGCAGGGTATGGCAAATCGGTTAGTAGCTCAGGCACTCAGCCAGACCAAACTGGACTGAACTAGACTGGACCGAGCTGGACACCCTCCCCCAAAATAGCAAAGTAGTGTACATTAGAGGTGGGATGGCAGTTCCCGAGATATACACATACACGGAGGTTCCTACCTGTTGCATTGCAAAGTGTGGCGCCCCGAACAGCTTCACGGCGCCGCGCCGTATCGGGTCGCCTAAGTACCTACCTACCGCGAAAGGAGAGGAGAGGAGCAACTTGCAGCTTTTATAATAAGTATTGGATGTCATGTGGGGGCGATTGATGCAGGCTGCTTTCCTTCTTCCTGAGTCCTTACGTTGGTTGCTCTCTCGGAGGATTCGCTCGCTCGCCCGCCTATTCGCTGCTCTTGTTTGCATGTTTTACTCCAATCACTTACTCACTTGCCCACACGTGCTGTGCTGTGCTATGCTGCTGACTGCTATTGCTACTGCCGCTACCACAGCCGTGACCGCAGGTGGCCATGGCTTATACCTACCTATGTATCTACCTACTTGCCTACCTACGTGAGGTATATAGTATATACCTAGCGGAGATGCCAGAGATCCTTCGAGGGTCGAGGGTCGAGTTCATAAGGTACTTTGGACGCTGACTACCTAACTACCTGCCTGAGCTAAGATGTGTACGAGTTTGCGGATAGACCATCATTATCTGAGTTGTGTTTGTCGATCAGGGGGGTGAGCGGAAGGGTGTTTGATGGTGGCGCCGGCTATATAGTTACTTACCTACTTAGTCGGACACTTGAAGCAAGGGGGTATGAAATTGTCGGGTTTGGTTCCTATAGAGCTATAGGTAAGTAGGTATGATGTGGATACATGTCTGGTGATACATGAAGCCAGTTACGTATAGGTGTGTATTTACAGAGCATGGCATGGCATTGGACACATTAGCTGGGTGGGCTTGTAGCTAGGAGGCAGTGTTTCTTTTAGTCATAGATATTGGGTTTGCTGTTGATGGGAGTTTGGTCGCCGTATGATATTGTCATGCATAGCTGTGCGAGCGTATAGTTAATGGTGCAGTCAAAATCGAAGTATCAGTGGAAGACGAATAGTTTGATGATGAAGTGCCACCGGGAAAGGGGTAGAAGACGCCAATGGCTCTCTGGTGTTGTCTTCTCAGGTCTAGCTCGTTATTATACAGATTACATACGAGTACTGCCTCAACCTCTCTTTGGATCGATCGACTCCCACACATAATCGGGGCAAGGCTTGTTGATTCGATTCGATGCTTTGCCTCGACCCCATAGCGTATGCATTGGTTCCATCCCGCTCCCCCCATTCCTGCATCTTTTTTTGTGTGCACTGCGGAAACCACCAATAGCGTTGCTTTTTACTTCCAGAATTTCTGCAGGGAAACCTCCTTGTCGTCGTGCTTGTTGAGGATCTTGGCCGTGGCCAGCTCGAAGTCCTCCTGCGTGACGTGGACCCTCCTCTCGCGCAGGGCGTACATGCCGGCCTCGGTGCAGACGCCCTTGAGCTCGGCGCCGGAGCAGCCGTTCATCTTCTCGGCGATCTTGGTCAGGTTGATGCCGCGCGTCAGGTTCATCTTGCGGCTGTGGATGCGGAGGATGTCGGCGCGGGCCTCGACCGAGGGCGGCGGGAACTCGATCTTGCGGTCGATGCGGCCGGGCCGCAGCAGCGCCGGGTCGAGGATGTCCAGCCGGTTCGTCGCCATGATGACCTTGATGTTCTTGGTGGGCTCGAAGCCGTCGAGCTGGTTGAGCAGCTCCAGCATCGTGCGCTGCACCTCGGAATCGCCCCCGGACGAGCCCTCCACGCGCGACGAGCCGATGGAGTCGATCTCGTCCATGAATATGATCGACGGTGCGTGTTCGCGGGCCATGACGAAGAGCTCTCGCACCATGCGCGAACCCTCGCCGATGTACTTCTGCACCAGCTCGGAACCGGACACTCGGATGAACTTGCAGTCTGTGTGGTGGGCAACGGCTCGGGCCAGCAGCGTCTTGCCCGTACCGGGGGGGCCGTACAGCAGCACGCCCTTCGGCTGTGCGATGCCGAGGGATTCGAAGAGTTCGGGGTGCTTCAGCCCAAGCTCGATAACCTCTTTGATCTCCTTGATCTGTTGATCCAACCCACCAATCATGTCGTACGTACTATCGGGGACCTTCTCGACCATCATGAGCGACACGAGGGGATCGACGGACGACGGAAGTATCTTTTCGAGCTTGTAGGAATCCGATAACAGGGTCACTCTCTTGCCCACCGTGAGCTTTGCCACGTCGACCGAGTCGGCGACATCCACGACTAATCCCAGCCAAGCCAAGTCAGCGTTGGAAGCCCCTCTCTATATACCAGGGGCGCCGCGCAGCGGATATGACGTGTAGTGTTCTTACCGTATTTGCCTTCCGGGTGTACCTTGACCAGGACTTTCTTGGTGCCCATGACCTTGACCACCTCGCCGACGTAGGATCCGGGTTGTTGCAGCAGGCCGAGCTCTTCCCGTAATAACCGCACCCTGGAGTTATAATCGTTCCGCTGGGCCTCCAGACGACGGAGCACGGCTTGGCCCTTGAGGATCTCGAGCTTCATAGCCTCGATTTTGTTGTGGTAGTAGTTGTCGAGCGCCATGGTTGCTGGCTGGGTGCTCCTCTGAGCGGGTTGGGGACGGTGCGATGCGTTGCTGTAAAGATGTGGCGGCGGGGTCTGATGAAATCTGTATCGGGCCGCTTGCTAAGTTTGATTCTGCGTTAGAGTTAATTCAGCGGCAGGAATCGCGAGTTGGAGAGGCAGTGAATACCTATGGTTGTGGTTATGGTGAAAAAGAAGTGGTGATGACGATGCTGGTGACGGTAGTTGGTTGCGGCTAAGGGACGATAGCGAGGCTACCAAACGCTGACACGCTGACGATAGGAATCGGGATAAGGTCCAGGCAGTTCCAGGTAGGTAGCTAGCAGGCTGGCAGGTACTACATACATACATACGTACATCCATACAACGTGGTCCTAGCACCTGCAGGTTAGGCAGTCAAAAGAACGCGACGGTCTAGCCTCAGCTATGGGGTGATTAGGTAAGTAACCAATATAAAAGTGGATACCTATCTAACTGAAGTACCTAAGTACTGCGGGCATCGGGTCTTGGACTCTTCCAAAGTTGCGTCTTCATGATTCACCCGTTCTTAAGGATTATCTACTTATCAGGGCTCCAAACGCCTTCTGACCCACATTTTGCCCGCTTCGCGGATGTGGTTAGGTATTTTCATTTTGTTACGAACCTTTATTTTATAAAGTTATTTACATAATTCCCTATATAAATTAGGTACAACCTTATGTATTTCATTATTTGCCAATATAGTCGCATATATTAATATAAGGCACTTGCATATAAGCTTTTTATAACAAATTATCGAATAAAACAATACGGCTTTAATACGTATAATCCTTATAATTAACATTTTCGAACCTTATAATTATTATATATCGCAGGTTATTTCGGAAAGCAATAATTGCTTATTTTATAAGCATTATTAAAATTTTCGTCGGAGCCGATTCGGCTTTATTTTGATGCATTTATGCGGAATATTGCAATACGGTATGTTACATACTTTTTAAATAAGAACGTATATAAATTATATATATTAATTAATATAACAAAATAAAGGTTCGTAACAAAATAAAAGTTCCTAATTATATCCGCGAAGCGGGTAAAATGTAAGTCAAAAGGCGTTTAAAGCCTTAACGAATAATACTAATAAAGTTTTCCGGTTCTTATGTATTCCTATTATGCCTATTCTACGTACATATTATGGTACATAAAATATAATTGTACTTATATAATAACTTAAACTTATGAGTAACATAATTAACCGCATGTGATTCTTATCATTGGGCACGTTGGGTTCGCGAAGCTCTAATGAAGAAGCTACTCCAGGGCTGTCTCCAGGGCTGTATTGCACATACATGTATGTATTTCTTTTTCGTGAGTTAGCTATCTGCATACATATATGTCGTATTCTACACAGGCTTTGTACAGACGACTAACATACACTTTCATGATGTTCCCACGCCGTTTTCTTCATCCTATGCAAATCTGCTGTATCTGCTGTAGACTCGAAAGATTCGAAAGAGGGGTATCACCATAAGCCGGAACTGGACTACCTACCTACCTAGTCTATTTTGCCATAAGCCCGTCTACGGTGTTCATCCACTTGGACATTTTCTGCAGTTATCGTCAGCGGGGGATGGGATTCTGCCGAACATCCATCCAGATGTACTCAGCTACAGCTGGGGGTGGTCGAGCTAGGCCGGTTCGAGGAAGAGAACAACCTTGCACAGCACCATCAGCATGCACCAATACGCCATAGTGCAGCTCCGCTAGCTGTGTCGGCTTAGTTATCTCCTCTCCGTGCTTGGCCCAGTGGCATCTGAAGACTAAAATGCTAAAATAGGCGCCCAAACGCACCTAAACAGCGAGCTACAGGCGTTGGAAGCCAATCCACGGGAGCCTACGGGAGCCCACGGGAGCTTCCTGGTGGGGTTCTTATGCTACAATTCATGCGCGATGACCTTCGGACATTTGGGGTACTTGGGGCACTCGGGGCACTTGGGGGGGAAGGCCATCACGAGGATCACGGGGATACATCACGGCTGCAAACCTCAGGAAGTTCCTACCCACTGCTACTGCCTGCTGCATCCTGTAACCAAGATTCTGTCGCCGTGCTGCCTACAGCGTGCGTATGTAAGAAATTGTGCAGTCGGGTGCTTCCGTGGGATACAATTCGTGCTGCTGGTTAGAGACATACAGATATGAGATACCTTATCCGTACTTTACCTAGTCCTAGTTAAAGAATAAATATCATGGATATGGATATTTATTCCATACCCTTTCACATTAACATACTGCACATCCATAGTAAATGGCGCAATTACTCGTTAGGGCTCCAAACGCCTTCTGACCCACATTTTGCCCGCTTCGCGGATATAATCAGGTATTTTCATTTTGTTACGAACCTTTATTTTGTAAAGTTATTTACATAATTCCCTATACAAATTAAGTATAACCTTATGTATTTCATTATTTGCCAATATAGCCGCATACATTAATATAAGGCACTTGTATATAAGCCTTTTATAATAAAACAATACGGCTTTAATACGTATAATCCCTATAATTAATACCCATAATCGTTATAATTAGTATTTCCGAGCCTTATAATTATTGTATATCGTAAGTTATTCCGAAAGGCAATAATTGCTTATTTTATAAGCATTATTAAAATTTTCGTCGGAACCGGTCCGGCTTTATTTTGATGCATTTATGCGGAACATTGTAATACGGTACGTTATATACTTTTTAAATGGAAACGCATATAAATTGTATGTATTAATTAATATAACAAAATGAAGATTCGTAACAAAATAAAAGTCCCTAATTACATCCGCGAAACGGGCAAAATGTGGGTCAGAAGGCGTTTGGAGCCCTAACGAATATACCTTCCAAGGTTATTACTTAATCGTATACCTACTTCGTACCAATGCATATATTCCTACCACAATAACCTCTGAACAAACCAACCGCCCACCTCTAACTTTTGACCTCTGACCTCTGACCTCTCATCTCTCACCTCTCATCTCCCATCCCATCCCATCCCCTCCTCTTCCCTCCTTCCTCCTTCCTCCTTCCCTCTCTACCTAGAGGCTACATCCGGCCCTCTTGACGCGTTGACTTTCTTTCTTTCTTTCTTTCTTGTCTTCCCTCCAAGTTTACACCAATATAATAATGTTTTATATCAAACGCTTGTCAGGGGTTCCCGAGTTCACCTACTAGTTCATTGACTTGCGTTCTGTTGTTGTCGCCTCTTGTGTCCCGGAGTTCCCAGATAAGACATCGATAGGTATCGCGAGTTGTTCGCTCGCTCGCTCGCCCACCATGGACCCGCCCTCACAGGATTCCGGCGGAGCGGAGTCCCACACGCCATCTCCCACCGATACGCGACGGCCGCGGCCTCGTCCCCGGCCATATGAGCCATCGTCGCGAGACACTAGAAACGATGCCTTTTCAGAGGGGCATCAGTCATCCGCCGACACAGTGCGGCGAAGACCCGAGCCTCCGACATCCTCTTATGGTGCGCGCCACCCCTTCATTTTATTCTACTGTCTAGAGATGTATTGATCTGAAAACTCGAGATCATCTCATGCTATGGTTTCCAAGCTAGACTCGGATGTCATGACCATCTTGTTCGGCAGTTCCCGTTGACACTGACCGCGAGCTGACTGTTGTGTTACTTTCGTAGGCACCTTATATACTCCTACACCTGCCGGTAGCAGTAGCCTGCTTGGGGAGCCATCTGCCCATGAACGATCCCAGTCAAGAGCAGGCTCCCAGTCTGTCCACTCGCCCTTGGCAGGTCCCGAACGAGGCAGACAGCGTCCTAAAAAGCCCGCCATGCCACGCCGCGCCTCTTCCAATACACAAGCTCCCTACCGCGGCGAGGTCTTCTCTGTAGACGACGACATCCAAGAAGTCGAAAGCGAGGTAACCGGAAAAAGGCCGAGCTTATCGACGATCCCCAGCTATAGCTCTAGCCGACAGCCATCGACCGTGCGGCGGCGAACTATGGCGCCCACCTTGTCGAGAGTACATTCGAGTCGCAGTGAAGCCCCCAACGAACGAGACGAGCAAGAGGATTACGAAGAAGGCGCTGACGTCGAAGAAAGATATTCCTCGCAGGCCCACGAAGAGGATAACGCGGAGGATGACAGTCCCGAGGGTGGCGATGATCACGTTAACGACGATGACGATGACGATCTGAGCGATGCCGAGAGTTTTACTTTGAAAGATCGTCAACAGGCCATCAATGAAACACATCCGTTCGGTATCAGGATTTGGAAACCTGCCCTATACAAGAAAAACCGTTCGGTCCAGCAGAACGCTGAGGGAGATATCCACTCGTCTCCGGGTGGTAGAGTTAGTAGCTGGCTGCTCTTTTTCAACCTCATGTGGACCTTCGCCTTTGGCTGGTGGATGGCCTTGTTCGCCGCTCTCGGCGCTCTCGCCTGCTTCGTAGCAGGGGCCGCTCCCAGTGGCAGAGCTTATGGTCGTGTGCTGTGGGGTTTGTCTTGGTACCTACTCTACCCCTTTGGCAAATTTGTTCGGTTACAGCAGGACGGCGCATATCTCGACGAGGATGAGGGCGAAGGGCGAAGCATTAGCGAATATGAGCAGTGGCAGAGCGGTGACCTGGAATATGGCCGCCTCTTCTTCGGACCTGAATCGGCGCACCGCTCCATCGTCGGGCGATCGAGACGCAGCTTCGATTCGGAACCTAGCGAAACCGACAGCCTCCTGGGACGCTCTCATCATCACGAACCTTCGGACGATACGAATAGGCACTTGAAGACGCGGTTGTTTGGCCGGGGGCAATGGACTATCGGACGTGTCATCTACTTCTTCGTCTTCTATGGACTCCTTACGCCGTCCCTCATCATTGTCTCCGCCATATGTTGGTTCCTGGTCTTCTGGATACCCATGGGCAAGGTTTCGATGCTGCTCTTCAACCATCTCAGGAGGCATCCACTGGCATTGTCCTTCGAGTCCGACATTAGCTTGGCCAGGAGTGCGGACGGATCCCATTCCTCCATTTTACTCTGCACGTACCGAGCGGTAGGCGCCAAGTACTGGAAGTACACCATCGACGGCACCAACATCTTCCTCATCAACCTGATGGCTGTGGTGATATTCGTCATATTTGACTGGCTCGTTATAGAAGGGGTCCTGCACGTGGACAGCTTCATAACATCGCCGGGCTTTCTATTCGTTGCGGGGCTTTTCTCTATCATTCCTCTCGCGTACTTCATCGGCCAGGCAGTGGCGTCCATCTCTGCCCAGTCTTCCATGGGTCTGGGTGCAGCGATCAATGCTTTCTTCTCGACTGTTGTTGAGGTCTTCCTCTACTGCGTCGCGCTGAGACAAGGCAAGGGCCAGCTGGTCGAAGGTAGCATTATTGGGAGTATATTCGCCGGTATCCTGTTCTTGCCCGGGATTTCCATGTGCTTTGGCGCCATTAAACGTAAAACACAGCGCTTCAATTCGAAATCTGCTAGCGTCACTTCGACAATGCTTTTATTTGCCGTTGTTGCTGCGTTTGGGCCGACACTGTTCTACCAGATTTACGGCACGCATGAGCTCAGGTGCCAGAGCTGTATTGATAGCCCGAGTCTAACACGCGGTGATACCGAACGTGATTGCCAACGTTGCTACTATTCTCAAGTGCCGGCCCTCAATGACCGGTTCTACGTTGAGGCTGTCCGCCCCTATTGCTACATGGCGGCTACTATGCTCTTCCTCGCCTACGTTGTCGGCTTGTGGTTTACTTTGCGAACCCACGCGGCCGTCATATGGAACACTGAAGTCGATGAGAAGAAACACGAGGAGGCGCAACAACATGTCATAGGTCGACCGTCGGATGCTCGAACTTTTGTCGATGCAAGCGGGGTCGACATCCGCGATAGCAACCTATATAAACGAATACTGGGCCAATCCTTGAAACAAGTTGGACTTCACGGAGAAGAGGGGCACGCACACCACTCCCGGCAGCCGTCGGGCGTTCTACCGAACGGTGCGCCGACGCCCCACCTGGTTCCTCCGAGGAGTAGTGGAAGCAATGAGGATAGCATTCGCTCCAACGTTCATATCCCTGGCTTCTCTGAATCGGAGAACGACAACCTCGTGCGTGGTGTCACAGAATTGGCCGCAACCGCTGCTGCCTTTGCTGCTCGAGATGCCCGAAACTCACGCCGCAACCCAGCGCAAGGGGGCCCGAACGCAGGCAGTACTTCTGCTGCAGCACAGCGCCCTTCCCTGACCCGTGCTGCCACTTTTACTGGAATGGAAGAAGCAGCAGAGCATGGGGCGGTGCCAGTGCATGGTGGCCATGATGCACCGAATTGGAGTCGGCTAAAGAGTTCGGTCATCTTGCTCGGCGCCACTATTCTTTATGCCATTGTTGCCGAGATCCTCGTTGACACGGTCGATGTGGTCCTAGACAACTATGCTATTGATCCGAAGTTTCTTGGAATCACATTGTTTGCTCTGGTCCCAAACACAACTGAATTTCTGGTCAGTCTTCCCCCTTTACCCTTCCCCTTGCCATGTATCCTCGGAATGAAAGAAGGCTAACCACGATACTTGCAGAACGCCATCTCATTCGCTATGAACGGTAACATTGCACTGTCCATGGAAATTGGCTCGGCATACGCGCTGCAGGTTTGCCTGCTACAAATCCCTGCGCTAGTTTTATTTTCGGCTCTGTATCCCGTAAGCCCGCTCGGGCCTGACGCGGACCCGGCGCACTGGACGTTCAGCCTCCTCTTCCCGCAATGGGACATGGTCACCGTCATCCTCTGCGTCTTCTTGCTGAGCTACATGTACGGTGAAGGGAAGAGCAACTACTTCAAAGGAAGTATCTTGCTTCTGACGTACTTGGTCGTCATCATGGGCTTCTACCTTTCGGGGTACACGGACGTCCACATGGGCCTCAAGCGCTTCGACACGCTTGGCCAGGACGGGGTGTGGCAGAGCTACAAGACGATAGGACGAGGAACGAGCGGGAGGGCGTACGAGGTGGGCCTTTAGAGATGAAGCATGGTTGTCTCACTTTGTTGTTGGTAGAAAGGGTGTTTTGCTTTCCCTTGCCGTATAATTTCCGCATCCATTAAAGTTACAAGCATTGGTATTCCGTAATCAGGAGCATGGCGCGAGGTCGTTTGGTCTGCTTGGGGTCTCTGTTTCGTTCGCACCACATACACCAAAGAGAAGAGCGCCTCGTTAGGTGGGCGGCGCGTGCTAGATATTCCTAGCTCGGAACACGCATTTTGCCATCGTCCAATGATTGCTCGCTTGTGTGAGTTCAAAATAATTGAGATCCTTATAGCAATGTCTGGAGACTATATAATTTCTGTACGTGACGCGCGTTATACAGAGATGTGCACAGACAACGTAGAGTAAGTAGCCAAGTCGTCAGACCCTGGCCAACATCTTTTGCGACCACCACAGACCAACCATGCAAGCTGTTGCCTAGGATCTGACTCGTGTTCGGAAAATGCCGATTCCAATGCCAGAGATGAAGCAACAACAGCATCTTGGGCCCCTGCAATACATGTTTCGTACATCCGTTGTACTCTAATGTAAAGGGTTTGGTAGTCTTTTGAAAGCCTCGAGATCTCTAGAGCCACCATATTTGAATGTCTTTTTCCTTCGTTCTGCGGGCAGTTCCGTGCTGTTTCCGGCGAATAGCATCAACAGGGAGGATTTCATCAAAATTATCCCTCACGTGAAATATCAGCACTGCATGATGACATATGCAACTCAGGGGTAGCCAACCACCCCCTTGCCGAACTAACTGGTCGGTTTCCTCGGCCCTTTGGTTACACAACGGCTTCCTCGTGCTTATTACCCAGTCTAGAATCTCACTGCCCATCCTGATCGGAGAATTAAGACCTTCCTGCATTCCTTTCTTGCATCTGTCACCGTCTCCCGCTGTCGGTAGTGGCCGGTTTAAGTTACAGTTTTTCATCTCGAATGATCGCAGAATCTGACTAAGCGACCCGGCAGTCTAGAAGGATCCCATGATCGATAATTCCTATATTATGGGAGTCAACTCGCGAGTCGCGGCTCGTCTGCTACAGGTAGCTAGTCTGTGGAGGCGGAGACAGCAGTGACCCCAAAATATGGGGTTGCACAACGAGGCAATCTGGGGAATCCCCGATATCAACTTGGCCTATGTAGGCAGGTAGGTAAGCCGGTAGGTCGTATATCTATCTGCACACCTTATAGGCGCTCTCTTCGAGGACGCTTTCGAGTGTTGCAACGGTCGACGCGGAGTTGTTGGTCGTTGAACTGCTTGAGTATGACAAGTTGTATAACCAGGCGAGGTGAGCCTGTCCGGTGCCGTGGACATCGATCACAACACATCTTTGGGCCGCAAAGCTAACAGACTAGTATGTGGTCTAGATATGATGTAAGTAGAAGATAGATCCTCTCTTAAGCCTAGACCGCTGGCTTTCGGTTTGCTGGCAAACGAACCGAGCTCAGCTGGGCGCGCAGCTACCGATCTAACAGGCGTAGGTTCGATTACAAATTGTGAATTATGTAGTCATCTTTCTCTGTGTAGCCCTCCTCTATGTAGTCACCCTCCTCCATGTGGTCATCCTCCTCCCCCTCGGACTCTACGGGGCTAGATTCTTGAAGGCCATGATCTTCCCGCTATGACATCTCGAGATACCGAGAGATCGAGAAATCAAGAAATCAAGAAATCTGCTGCGGGTCACGGTGTTGTTTCTTGCGCGGCTCCTACCACTTCCGCAGGCCTCGTCTCCTGCTGCGCCGTAGCTCTACAGGCTGCAACGTGGATAATTCCCCGAACGGGGAACACTAGAGGCCACGGTTCTGGCCTACCGGATACTAGATGCCAGTCTATCGAACGCGGTGCAAAGCCCGGCGACAGCTCCTCGCATCCCTCCACCGTGCCCCAGTGGGTCGCCCTTTCAGCTTGCCGAGGGAAGTGTGGATCACGGCCTCGTCCGCCTCCTGGACCGTGTTGCAGGAGGTCCAGTAGTCACGGGGCTGAGCCTCCCTGGGACTTTGTTTAAGAATGGCGGTCTTCGTCGCCCTGTCTCGGACGGAGGAGTAGGGGGTGATACATCGAAGGTTCACAGGCAGGCTCATTTTCTGAAAGTGACCAGCAGCTCCAGGACACACCATGAAGCTCTCACCGCTCAGCGAACTTATCACCGTCGCTACCCTGTTCTCGTCATGCTCGGCGGAACTTGCCGCCGGCACGGCCCGCCGTGATACCTGGACGGTCGGGCAGACCGTTCAGACCACCAGCGGCCCGGTCGAAGGCCAGGAGGCATCGAGTAGCGACGGCGTGTCCGAGTATCTCGGCATCCCGTACGCCGCGCCGCCCGTGGGCGAGCGCCGGTGGCTGCCACCGGCCAACTACTCCGGAGACTCGACCATTAAGGCAACAAGCTTTGTAAGTAGTCACACGCGCTCTAGAAAGAGGAGCAAACCCAGTGAATTATTTTCCGGGCTAACCCGAGGTCGTCGTTTTCCCCCAGGGTCCCGGTTGCCTAGAAAACCCCGGCTCCGCTGTGTCCAGAACGGCCAACGCCGACTCGCCACATCTTACAGACCAGGGGCTGTACATCCTCGGCCAGATGCTGGACCCCATCGCCGACACGAGCGAGGACTGTCTCACGCTGAACGTCTGGACCAAGCCCCAGGTCGGCGAGGAGAAGAAGGCCGTGATGATGTTCATCCACGGCGGCTCCTTCGTCAGCGGCAGCTCGCGCATCGCGGCCTACAACGGACAGCACCTCGCGGAGCGGCAGGACGTCGTCCTGGTGACCATCAACTACCGGCTGAACATCTGGGGCTTCCCGGGGGCGCCCAACCAGACGCAGAACCTCGGCCTGCGCGACCAGCGCCTGGCGCTGGAGTGGGTGCGCGACAACATCGCGGCCTTCGGCGGCGACGTGGACCGCATCACGGTGTTCGGCGAGTCGGCCGGCGCGGGGTCGGTCGACGTCATGTCGTACGCGTACACGGACGACCCGATCGCGGCGGGGTACATCGCCGAGAGCGGCACGGCGGCGCAGTTCGCCACGGCGGCGCAGGCGGCCGAGGCCAGCCAGTGGTACAGCGTGTCGTCGAAGGTCGGGTGCGGGGACGCGCTGGCGGGCGCCGACGCCGTCTTCGCCTGCATGCAGGGCGTGGACGCCGAGACGATCAAGGCGGCGCTGCCGGTGACCGGGCTGAGCCAGGCCTTCGCCCCCGTCGTGGACGACGAGGTCGTCTTCTCCGACTACGTGCTGCGCAGCCCCGCCGCCGTCCCGCTCCTCATCGGCACCAACGACAAGGAGTCCGACCTGTTCAAGTACACCCTCGCCGAGAACTACTCCGACACCTTCTACGCCCAGGCCGAGCTCCTGCTCTTCGACTGCCCCGTCGCGTCCCGCGCCGACAAGGGCATCGCCGCCGGCAACCCCACCTGGCGGTACCGCTGGATGGGCGTGTTCCCGAACACCGTCCTGGCGTATGTGCCGATGAGTGGCGCCTGGCACGGCTCCGAGGTATGTTCTTGATTTTGATTTTCATCTTTTTCTTTTTCTTTCCCTTCCTCCCGGATCCGCAATTAGAGCGAAAAGGGGGGAGGGGGGAACTGTAGACTTAGAAAACCGCTTTTTTACTGACCCGACTGGTACCAAAACAACAGTTGCCCCATATCTTCGGCACGATGCCCGAGACCGTCGTGGCCAACACCACGGAGCAGAACGCGATCTCTGACTACATCCAGGGGGCGTGGGCGGCGTTCGCCAAGGACCCCGCCAACGGCCTCACGAACTACGGCGGCGGGTGGCCACAGTACGACGCGGACAAGGAGACGCTCGTCCGTCTCGCATACAACAACCAGACCGGAACGAACCTGGTGACTGGAGGGCAATACGACTCATACTGCAGTCTTGTTACGAAATAATGAAATCGCCTCGAGCGGTGGCCTGGTGTCGGTCTGGGCTAGGTACCAACGAGTGTTTTGAAAGGAGAAGAAGAAGGAAATCGAAGAAATGGATGGATGGATACCTACGAGGTTTTTACTCCAGTAGGCGCTTGCTTTGTCAAAGAGAGGAGGGTCCTTCTCGTAAGGATCGCAACAATTCGGGGCCGTAGGCGGGGAAGAAAAAGCAATTCGATGCACCCCTGTACAGAAATCGAAATCTCACTCGTTCGTTATAAGCCACTTATCTAACTTAGGCAAACGATCTTACCGTGAGAAAATAGAAGAATCATGAAGATTGAATACTTGCTTTAAGCGAAAGAAGGTGGCAAGGTTAGCAATTGATTTCTGTGGCCGAATGTCAAAGACAAGCCAGAATTCCTGAGAGCAACTGGATTGAACCACTTGCGATAAGACTACCAAGTAATAAGTAATAAGCTTCTTAAATGTGTAAGGGGGATATGCCCATTAGAATCGCCATTCTGAGTATATACAACTAGATGGCCACACCATATCCACGGTGGCAAACGTGACTTGATTGCTCTATAACTACGTACTTGATGATGAGTATACAGGAAAAATTACGAGCGTTCTGACTTTCAAGATGTGAACACGCTTCTCAAATCATATATATGCTCTCCCTTCCAATGATAATCAAACCCACTATGGTATCCTTCAGACGCCAACGCTATGCAATCGATTCCCGATAAAATCTCCTGGGCTCGCCCCCCTTCCAATCCCACAACGTATATATGCCATCAATCATGCCGAAGAGCCGCTATCACCATCCCGCTCGTCCTGCTTCTGCCTCTGCTTCTGCTGCGAGTTGGCCATCATCTTGATCCGTTCCTCGGCCGCCTTGGCTATGATCTCGCGCCTGCTGATGGTGCCACCACTCCCACTCCCACTCCCACTCCCACCTGCACCGCTACCGCCACCACCGAGGACGAATTCGCCGCCCGTCCAGCCCCCATGGTCATACGCGACCTCCTCGCTCGCGCCGCCCACGGGCTCGTAGTAGACGGCGTCGTCGCCGCCGACCGCGCGGCCGCCGCGCTCCTTCCAGGCGCTCGCGCGGTCGACCTCGCGCTCGATCTGGTGGCACAGGTCCCAGAAGCTGCGGTCGTGGGGCCCGTGGACGTTGTGGGCCAGCTCGTGGCACAGCGTGCGGCGGATGGTGCGGTAGTCGCGGTAGCCGTCGTAGGCGTCGGTGCGCAGGCGCAGCTCGATGGCCTCGCCCGCGTTGCGGTTCAGGCCCAGGATGCGCGTCGTGCCCTCGTGCGTCGCCTCCGTGTACGCGGCCGGGTCCATCTCCGTCAGCAGCCCCACCCGGAACCGGTGCGCGCGCATCGCCGCCCGGATCCCCGGGTCCCGCCGCAGCCGCTCGAGGAAGGCGAGCGACCGCCCCGGGTCCGGCAGGTGCGGTAGCGCCCGCAGCGCCGCGAACGTGTACGTCGACTCTTCTTCCTGGGACCGCCGCGACGACGATGATGGCCAGGCCTTTGGCGCGTTGCGCCGCTGCTGCTGCCGCGCGGACGCGATGCGCTCGGCTTGCGCGGCGGCTTCTTGGGAGGCGGCGTGTAGCGAGGCGATCTCGGCGCTCGACGTCCCCATCAGCGCGATCTTCTTGTCGGTCAGGTGGCCGGCCAGGCGGAGGGCGGGGTCGGGCAGGGCGGCGGCCTTGAGCAGCCCGAGCTTCGGCACTAGGAGCTTCTGGTTCGCTGTCGGGATGAAGAGCGTCTCCTCGACCCGGCGGGCGAGGTCCGTGATGGTCGCCTCTGGGTCGAAGTGTAGGATGTGTTGTTGGCCATGGTGGGTGATGGCGATGGCGATGGTGTCGGGTGGGCTGGAGGAGGCGGAAGCAGAGGAGGACTGCTGCTCTTGTTCTCGGTCTTCCATGTCGCCAGTCTGGTCTGGTGGATGGATGTTGAATGCAGTAAGGCAGGCTATGTGTCGAAATCAGGAAGAACGCTAGTGGCTGTAATGAAGGAGGATGGATATGTACGTGATAAAGATGGAGATGTATGGACGTTGAAAAGAAATTATGACTGCTTTTGCAATGCGAAAATCAAATTATAGAGTCGATCACTCGAAGGTTCTATGCCACTTTGTCAGCAAGGGGCTGCATTGGTTCACTCTGTCGCCATGAGGGAGCGGCGAGGCAAAGGCAGCAGCTGCTTTGTAATACGTCAGACGTCTGTCCTACAGACCATGGAGCGCTACATGTATTTATGTATTTAACTACTTCGTACCGCGTTAATGAATTGCAGCTTCCTGTGAACCCCTGTCAGCCTGTCCACGGATCCGGCATCTTAGGATCTACATAACAGCACGAAGAACGTACTTTCTGTTATCCCCGAAACTCGATAGATACCTACTGGTATATAGCTTAATTACCTATGTATGTAAAGGAGCTTCAATCTAATACCTACTTGCATCCTAGGTATTGAGACTGTGATGTGCTTCTACGTCCGGTCCTTCGAACCCCTAGGGAATTACTGCTATTGGCAATTCACTTAGGATTATACTGAAGGTCCGGACTCGTTATTGAATTAAAGTTAATTACAGTTATGCGTTTTAAGCTATTAGAATTTTATATTCCGATTTTCCGATCCTTGGCATTATGGGGAATGTCCGGATTTATAATTATCCTTCTTTTTTATTATAATCGTTTTTAATTATTATCGTTAATTTCCCTTTCCATTAAGCGCCGACGATCCTGTTCCAAAAGTTGCTTATTTGCATATTATATATTGCATACGGAATGCCCGTTTTTTATAAAAGCCGGAAATAAGTTCGTTCCGTTATATTTGTTTTATAATTGGATTTTTTCGGAATTTCGTAAATAATACGTATTACCGGAATAACAGTTAATTACGCTTTAAGGCTCGTTATAATAAGGCTCGTATTTTTTTTGGCATTGGCGAATACGGAAAATCCAATTATTTAAAACGTATGTTTTAATAAGCCCTTTTTTTTAAAAAAAATACGTTCGTATTTTATTACGAAACGTTTTTATATTATTAAAACGGGCCTTCGTAAGCGGTATTTCATAATTTGCTGCTAATAATTTATCGTTTTAAAATTTCTTTTTTTCCGTCGGTTCGTAAGAATATTCGCAAAATTCCGATAAGGTTTGTTTTTAAAGAGGAATTATACCGAATAATAGGAAATATAAGCTATAGCTATTCGGTTTAGAAATACGGTTATAAATAATTACCGTTTATTATAATAATTCGGGCAATAAACGGGCCGTAAGATTTGCTTAATATTTGCGTAACATAATTTTCTTTAGGTTTTCATTAATTTTCTTTATCTTTTCGTTATTTTTCGGGCGCTTTGGTATAATAGCTTTTACGATAAAGCCTTATTTTTTATTTTAGGCGTTTGCGGCTTTATTTTTAAAGGCGCCGGCGTTATTATTAATTTATTTTTTAGAAATACCGTAAGTACGTTCGATACGGAAAAGTATAAGAATCGTATTTCCGAATTAAACGGAAAAAATAACGTTAGTTTTTATTTATTCCGTAACGTATTTAATAGTTATAAAAATCGTAAACGAATTTATTAATATGTGGTCGATTATTTATTTAATTAAAGATGCCGGGGATTATATAGGCTGCAAGTTTAGTAATAAGAAATTCGGTTTTTTTATTAATTAATAGGCCGGATATTCGACGATTATTTATTACGCAGCAAAAACGATTTCCAAATATTAAAATTGCTTTTACGTATTGCGAAGCGTTATTTTAACGGTTAAATGGCTTTGGTCGTAATGAATCCGTTTTAATTGTATTAAGAATTTATCGTATTCGAGGATTTTTTATAAAATTTGCGTTTTCGTAGCGGTGCTTTTTGCATACGAAGGGTTATTGGGTATTTTTTCGTGCTTAATTATTTTATATAGCTTGTTTCGGTATATAATAAAGTGCTTATTAATTTATTTTCGTTATATGGCTAAGAATAAAGGGGTATTATATAAAAAGGTTTCGAAAATGGCTTAAAGGTTTAATCGGTTTAATTAATCGACGTAACGAATCGATTCGGTTTTTTCGGCTGCCATTATTACGGCTTTTTAGGATTTCGAAAGGTAATCGGTAAAAACGTTTATTCGGTTCGAGCGGTATACGATATAAATTCCGAAATGCTCGATAGCATTAAGGAAACGTAATATGCGGGCCGGTTATTCGGTTTTTGTATTAATTGTTTTTAACGATTCGTAATTAATAATTATTATTATATCGTTATTTTTAATTTAATGCCGTTAATGCTAAAATGCTAACATAATACCAAAAAGCTTCTTTTTTTAAGCGGAATATCGTAATTGGATTTTTATAAGTTTTTTTAAAAAATAAGCAATTGGATATAAAACGAAAGCGCTTATTATTTTTATATAAGATTATAATAATGCTGCGCCGACGAATTATTACGAAGCGTTTATTTTAAAAATAATCGGGCGGCGTTAATTGAATTTCCGAATTACGGGCGTTATTATAATTATTTCGCGAATTGCTTTTTAGCTTGTTATGGTTTTGGGGAATAATTCGATACGTTCGTTTTTCGGGCCGCTTATAAGGGCTATAAATGGCCCAGTAATTTCCGAATATTTATTAATTAGGTGTTATAAATAATCGGCGGCATTTATAAACGCTTGAATTTCGGTTGTTATTATCGGCTTAGGCTTATTTCGAATAGTTGCGACTTTGGCTAAGTCGGTTTCGATTTCTTTTTCGGAAATTACGAAGCCTAGGAAGATTTTTTTTTTTGACGAATATTAGGGATTTCGTTAAGTTTATAATTATTCCGTAATTAAAAAGCCTTTTAAATAAAACGAATATACGTTCGTAAAGCTATTCGAATATATTAGCTTATACGGTTATATTATTTAATATATCCGAAATAAATTCGCGAAATAATTCGAGAATTTTTTTTATTAATACCTAAAAAATCGCCGAAGCGTTATAAAGTCCGAAAGGCATTATTAATTATTCGTAAATGCTAAATAAAATTACGAAAGCGGTTTTTTCGATATTTGGCTTGTAAATTTTGATTTATTAAAAACTATTCTTAAGGTTAATAAAATAATATTAATAATATCCGGCCGTTTATTGGATTTTATTTATCGCGTTAAAAAACGAATAAACGTTTTTTCGTTAGATTTTGTTAAGTTTCCGATAATTATAATAAAATTGCCATATTACGTTTTTATCGAATTTATTAGGCTTCGTTGTTTAATTCGGTGTTTTTTTGGATATAAATAACGCAAACGAACTTTACGGATTCGTATCGATACGTATAACCATTTCCAAATGCTTTTTAACGAATTTACGGAATGCCCGAAATTAAACAGGGCTGTATCGACGTAAAAGGAATTTAATGGGTTTATTGTTTTTAATATTGATATAATAGCGGATGTATATATTTGCGGTAACCTTTTTCGAAGCAAATCCGAATAATTTTAAGAAATCATAAACGTATTATAAAAGGTATTTGTTAATGGCTTTATTATTCGTTAAAATAAATTTATATTAAATTATTAAATTAGGTTCGGCTATTATATAAGCCGTTTCGAAAACGTAAAAGGTACGTAATAAAGCGATTAAATAAATTACGGACCTTTTAATAACTTTAGTTAAGGTAATTATTTCGTTTTTTCCCTTTTTTTTATAATATATATCTAGCTTATAAAATAAACTTTTTCCGAAGATCAAGTTATCGGAAAAAGTGCCGTCGGAAATAATTTCCGTTAATATTCGAAACGAAATGGTATTATTACCGGGTATTAAAAACCGGGCGGTAATTATTATTTTACGCGAAATCTTCGGTTTTATGCTTTTAATTTCTCGCATTATTAACGGTTTCGAGGAATTATATGTTTTTAGCGTAACTGCTATCGATTCGGAAATATAATAAAAGGTATATCCGTAATTTAGGAAAATTATGAATTTATTTTCGTCGATTGTTTTTATAAAGAAAAGGTTATAATTTTTACCGTATCTTTTTCGTAAAGGTTTATTTTTATTAAGGGGTAATTTATTGCCGGCGTTTATTTTTATTAAATAAACGCGGCGCTTTTATTCGTTATTTTCGAATTGCTTAAGAAATTCGTTAAGGTTACGATCGAATTTTTCGTTATTTTGTAATTATTTGGCGGAACTTTTTTCGAAATCGTTTTCGTTATTACTTTCGGCGCCGGCGAAATATACGTAGGGCCGTTTATTCCTTTTGAATTTATTAAAAGCTAATCGGAATTTATTATTAATGGCGTTTTAATATAAGGTTTTTTTAAAGGTAACCTTTTTATTCGTATTTGCGTATTATATGTTTTTTAAAAATTTTGCTTTTATTTTGTAATCCTTAACTTAATAGCTTTGTTTATTATAATTAAAGCATTTATTATTTTCGGCTTTTACGGCAAAGCCTTATTCGGCCGCGGCATAAACGTTACGGCTTTCGTTACGAAAATCGGCAATTTTTTCGAACCTCGCGGCTTAAAGCACGGTAATTATTACGTCCGAAGGCTTTAATTGGGTTATGCCGGATTTAATTTATATAGCCTTTATAACGGTTAAATTATAAAATGGCGTTATTTTTTTTTAAATTAAACGGTAACCGAAAAAGTACCGTAAATTTTTCCTTTAATTGCTTAACGAATAATTAATTCGGCTTATTAAATAATTATTTCGATTTTTTATGCGTTATTAAAGTTTTCGAATCGGTTATTAAGAATTAATTATATATTAAGCAAGTTATTACGTAACGTATCGATAAGGATTTTTTTCGTATAATAATTATCGCAAATGTTTTTCGGCATTTTATAAAAAGCTTTATAAATGCATTTCGTAAAGTTTAATATATTTTTATTTTAAAACGAAAATAACGTTACGAAATAAATTAATGCTTTCGAAAAGGCATTATGGTCGTTTAAAATTTAAAAGATATACTTTACGAACGTTATTTAATTAGGCTTATTATTACGAATATATATTTTTATTTATTAAAAATCGCCGATAAGTTTGCTTATAATTCGGTATATTTAGAAATCGTATGGAATTAATGCTGTTAAAAAGCGTTTTTGGATTTTCTTTAGTTTTTTCAGAATTTAACCGTCGGCTTAAATTAAACGGAAATTTAGGGGTATCGTTATTTTATTTTTCGCTTCGGTATGGCCCATTTTTGCGGCATTATTCGGAAATATAATCGGGGGCCATATTTTTTTTATTCGTTTCTTTTGCGGACCTTAAATGTAATTCATAACGGGCGATATATATGCCATATTAATTTTTTTTTTATTTGCGGTTTATCGTAATAAAATAAACGTTAAGTATATGGCATATATTAATTTTAATCGAATTCGGGCGGTTTGCAAAAACTAATTGGCAATTTCGTATTGCCGGTAATGGCCGTTTTTCCGGTATTAAGTATGGGCTGTTGTTATTATTATTAAATCCATTCGTTTTTTCGGCAAAGTTATTAATTCGGCGTTTCGATTTTTTTGCTTTTGGGCTTAATATCGAAATACGCGGTTATTTTCGTAACTTTATTTATTAAGTAATTTAGGTTATTTTTTATTAAGGTATTTTTTCGTTCGATATTTTCGAACTTTTTATTGAGAAATTCGTATAATATGCCGTTTTTTTGGGCGGCCTTTATATCCGTAAGGGATTCGGCGAAAATATCGCCTTAGGCCGAAACGTCCTTGGGCTATTCCTCCGTATTGGCGTTACTTTTTGCTATCGTCGGTTATTAAAAAGGATTCGTAAGAAAATAAAGTAAATTTTGCATTATTGGCGTTAATTTATAAAAATAATTATTTATGCTTTTGCGTTCGGTTTTTCGAATTTTTAAGGAATTACTGCTATTAGTAATTTATTTAGGATTATATTAAAGGTCCGGATTCGTTATTAAATTAAAGCTAATTACAATTATGCGTTTTAAGTTGCTAGAATTTTATATTCCGATTTTCCGATCCTTGGCATTATGGGAAATGCCCGGATTCATAATGAGATTACGTTATTACAGTAAATCCTATTTATAACGAATGCTTTGGTTCCTTTATTTTAATTTGTTATATAAAGGTTTCGCTCTTTAAAGTAGGTGGTTAGGGGTAATTGCGTATATATTATGCAATATTCCCGTACTATGTGCGGAAAATTGGCCCGTGCTGCTAGTAAATTCCATTAATTTACCCCTTTATATAGCGAATTATATAAGTTATTAAGCTAAATAGCGTTCATTATTTATAATATAAAGATAATTCGTTAAATGTATGTAAAATTCGAAGTATTTCCGGGATGAATTCGTTATATAAAGAATTTGCTTTATAAGGTATTCGTTATAGACAGGGTTTACTGTATAGCATTACGTATGCAGCTATTCCTGTAGTTGTGGCTGAAGTTACCTAAAATAGTGTCACCTCTTCACCAGCCACATGTCTGCAGGAGCCTATTCTGGGCAAGTACGTAGCTTGAGTACGTAGCTTGCATTAGTTTCAATCCAATCATAGTTCAATCGCGTTCGTGTCCTCAAGGGAAGGCAGAGACAGGCCAGTTCCGATCGTTCTTCCAATCCATTGACCATTTCCGATTTTCCATTTTCGATTTTCGGTCTTTCGTTAACTTCGCCCCCGTTCACCCGTTTGTAGCAGCGGCTCGAGACAACACCAACTTCGAACCTCGACACCACATCACTACAAACGAGAGACTACAACCCGACACTCCTCGGCTGCGTCTAATTAGTATTCGATGCTGCTTAGAGTGCAGTTTTCCCTGTACAGTCAGAGGTAGTAGCAGTCGAATCGACCACTGAGTTGCGACGGGATCCATCACACACATCAGCAACCATGTCGTTAAACGTCTTCCGAGTCCTAGGTATATACAAAGAAGAAGCAATTTATTTTGGAAGCAATGGGAAATGTTAATTGTTGTATTGCACTCTAGCGGACTTCTCCCATCTGGGATCCATCTTCATATTGCTCCATAAGATGACGGAGCTCAATGTACGTCATCTATACCCCCCCTACCTACTACCTACTTGCTACCTACCTACCTACCCCCTGGTCACCTGGTCGTATAGATATTGTGCTACAGAGAGGTTGAAGTCAAGCAAGCAGTGCTAACTCATGCTAACCCCCCTTCCCAGGGCGCCGCCGGAATCTCGTTCAAGTCGCAAGCATTATATCTGATCGTCTACATCACACGATACCTAGGTACGCCAGCAACCCCCTCTCAGCGCAGCAGCAGCAAGAGAC
Source organism: Diatrype stigma (assembly GCA_022225965.2). Classification (NCBI taxonomy): domain Eukaryota; kingdom Fungi; phylum Ascomycota; class Sordariomycetes; order Xylariales; family Diatrypaceae; genus Diatrype; species Diatrype stigma. Next base: position 667,770 of record JAKJXP020000007.1, read on the forward strand.
CATCTATCTATTTATTCTAACCCCGCCCAACCCGCGCGCAACCCGCAGATCTCTTCAGCACCAAGAGCCTGTACAACCTCGTGTTCAAGATCCTCTTCATCTCGGCGCAGAGCTACGTGGTGTACCTGATGACGACGCGGTACAAGTCGACGACGGACCCGAACCTGGACACGTTCCGGGTGCAGTACCTGCTGGGCGGGGCGGCGGCCCTGGGCCTGCTGCTCCCCTACGCCTACACGCCCTGGGAGATGACGTGGGCCTTCTCGATCTGGCTCGAGTCGGTGGCCATCCTGCCGCAGCTCTTCATGCTGCAGCGCACCGGCGAGGCCGAGGTCATCACCACCCACTACCTCTTCGCCCTCGGCCTCTACCGCGCCCTTTACATCCCCAACTGGGTCTACCGCTGGCTCACCGAGGGCGCCGACCACCAGACCGACTGGATCGCCATCATCGCCGGCGTCGTCCAGACCGTCCTCTACAGCGACTTCTTCTGGATCTACTACCAGAAGGTCATCAAGGGCCGGAAGTTCAAGCTGCCCGTATAGAGGATAGATGCGGATCGGGGACGGAAGAAAGGAAGAAGAGGGGCGCAGAAAAGGAGAAGGGGGAGGGGCAGAGAATGAGGTGGTTAGAATCAGTAGTAAGGATAAGCGAAGACCCATCGCGTCTGGCTTTTCCTGTCGCTATCTTTCGCCTCTCTTCTCTCTCCCGCTCTTCCCACGTATGTTAAAGCGGCATTCGGCCCTGAAAAAATCGTACGATGATATCAAGAGCAAGGGAAACACGAGCGCATAGAAACGATTCCGATGTCACGACTATTGGAGCTCTTCTTCTTCCGATCTGTCTTCCGAACTTCACCTCACTTCTTCCTCATCGACGAAGAGGAGAAAACAATTTACGTGATGAGCGTACTCATCTCGGGACGTGGAAAAAATCTGGGGCGAGGGGGGGTTTGTCTTTATTTTCCCATTGACTACATACGGTGTACTGCGCGAGGAGGGTTAATGTCATATTATGGACTTGTCTGGCATCAAATTAATGATGTATGTCTGTCTATCTTACGCAGGTGCTGGCTGCGGGGAGGCTGGGCATAAGGCGGCGTTTTTGGCCTATGTTGTGTGTGTGTGTGTGTGTGCAGTAAGGGAGAAAGAGAGGGAGGAAGGCCATGGCGGTGATGATGGCGGCGACGACATCCTCAAAGCCCAAAGGCTTTTGCGTGCCTTCACAAAGCAGAAGGCATGTGTTCGCATATATGTGGCCGGCCAAGTGGCAGTTGCTCTTTTGTTGTACATTACCAGATTAATGGAAGATGAGACAGCATTCAGTTGAATGGCATTATTACTGGGCCTTGACTGCGCAAGTACTTACCTACCCATGTAGGGACTTCTATGAACATGAGAAGATTAGATATGGAGGTATTCCGGGCGTGATAAAGAATGGCTTATATCATCCGTGCATTCATCAATCAGTCACGTAGTTGCGATACGAAGTGGATAATAAAGGGGGGAAAGACTCCCAAGAATCGACAACCGGATTGCCAACTCTCAGTTCATCGATTCGAAGCCTGCGAGTTCACTACTCTTTTGTCTCAAAGATTTTAGATGCCAGCTACGAAGTACTTTATAAATGCTATTAAGCTTTTCTTTTCTTTTCTTGGTTTTGTACAGGGCCAACAAATGCTCATATGAGTGAGGTTAGGGGGAAACCGGCGGACCGTTCATTCAATAATTTCATGCGTGTTTTTCAATGCCTCCTTTTCCATCCTTTCATCCCATCCATCCATCCGTCCGTCCATCCCCTGTCGGGTTTGGTCTGTTGGGAGATGGGATGGTGGGGATTGGGGAGGAAAACAAAAGAAAGCCGACGAAACGCCCGCTTGCCATGCGCACCCACTTCTCCCGCTCCCGGAAAATTCCATAAAAAGGGGGATGCCTGCCTGTCTGCCTGCCTGCCTGCCGTTTCAACCAGGACACTCAGTGGTATTAGTGACCTTACTTTCCCTCCTTTCCCTCCATAACACCTCCATGGCAAAGTTGAACCTCAGACCTTATTTATCATACACACATACAACTGCGCTAGCAGTGGTTTCGCGCCATTTTTCTCGTGTTGATCTTCTCCTCGTATTGTATAATGAAGTGCATTAAGTGGATAGTCGGACCCGTGGCATAAGGCTCGAAGTCCCTTGCTACTACTAGGGTTGAGCAAGAAGACGTTCCTGAGCAATATACGGGGGCGAGCGAGGGACCATCAGGGGGTGGGGACGTGGCGGCCTCTAGGACGATTCTTCATTTCGTCTTCCGCCACGGCCCTGTCCACCTCGGCCTCGACCGCGCCCGCGACCCTCACCGCCGTAGCTACCCCGGCCGCGGTAACCTCGTCCACGGCCTCTCCAGCCACCATGGCTACCCTCTCGTTCGTGTCCGCGCGGTCGGTTGCGCTGGACTTGATGGAAGCCGTCGTTCGCTTCTCCAGTAGGCGCGGCAGCAGGCTGCTCTTAGGGTCAGTAAACCAGTTCACACAGATATGAAGGTGTCTGGGAATATACTGACCTGAGGTGGGTGGTCAGGCTGATCATCTGCCCATGACTGGACATTGCCTGCCTCAGCCGGTGTTGCCGTCAAGCCAGTGTCAGTCTCTGTGGGGTTACGAGGGACCTTCACCCAATCGTCCTGAGAGGCACTAAGGTCGTTGTTAGTATCCCATTGCGTCTCTGCGGCAGCGTTGGCGGCGTTATCGGAAACGCCAGCGTTAGCCGGGATGCCCGAGTCTGGACTGGCTTCAGCATGGCCATTGGTGAAAGGGGCAGTTTCGCCTGTAGTGTCAATCTCAGTGAGACCGGCATGGGCGACGGTTGGGTCAGTTGCGACAGGTTCAGAGGACTGGACAGGGGCCTCTGCCGCTTCGGTAGCCTCGGGTGCGGTTTCGGTCACAGCATCCGTGTTTGCAAATGTGCTAATATGTGCTTCAGATGCAGCTTTGACCTGAGCATCTACGGTGGGGTTAGTTTTTTTCCAGCAGCAAAGCATAAATAAAGCCATGGATCAGTAAGCTTACAAGACGTCTGAAGCTCCTCGCCGCTGACGCTCTGTGTCTTCTCCTCAGAGCCTTCAATCAGCTTCAGCATAGTCGAGACAGCATTCTCATCGCCCGAGTAGACGTTGAGCAAGACACCCTCCAAGGCCATATTCTCGTCAAGCCCGGCATCGGCCTCCTCAGATCTCCGGGCGGCAGCCAGGCGCAGGAATTGCGAGAGGGTCAGAAGGCTATCATGTAGAGTCTTCTTCGAGTCTGCAGCGGCCTTCTCCTGAACCTCCTTGACAGCTTCAGCCTTGGCAGTCTCGAACTTCTCACTTAATGTCTTCTCAAGTGTGGCCTTCTCCGAGGCGAGGCGTGTGCGATACTCCTCGTCGACCTTCTTGAACTGGGCTAGCTGTTCCTCGATCTGGGCGAGTTGGGCCTCAAGATGAGGCTTCTTAAGGCGCTGCGCTCTCTGGTCGACATTGAGTAGCTTGAGTTGGACAAGTTCGTCGAGGCTCTTATCCTTGTATTCGGCGACGATGGAGTCGGTTCGAGAAGCGTTGGCCTAGAAAATGCCCGGGTCAGGTCTGATTTGGAGTCATTTGCCATAAAGACCCAACTTACGATCTTCTTGTTCAGGTTGCGGACGTTCCTAGGGGCTGGGTCAGCTCACGCACAGCATGCGGGGTAAGTGCGCGCGCCAGGCACGGTTGAGTAGAAGCAGACTCACTTTTGTAGCTCCCGGATGTAAGGAGTCTCGTCATCGTCTTGGCCATTTACAGATGAAGCCTTCTCAGGCGCGGGGGAAACCGAGGGGGCAGGTGACTCGATCTGTGGTTCAGCCTTGGTCTTCTTCTTCTTCGCCGACTTGGACTCAGTCTGTACGGGTGGGTTCTGGACAGTAGAAGGCATCTTGAATCGGAATTTGGTTTGGAAGTTTTGCTCCCTTGGTCAAGTCGGTAACTGGGAGTTGGTAGGTGGTTGATAGTTGAGTGGGGTGGTGGTTCGTGGCCAGAAGTGCTCGCGTGCTGGAAGATGGAAGATGATAGTGGGAGGTGGGAAGTGGCAGGCGGCAGGGTGGGTAGGTGGGTAGGTGGGTAAAGAATCACAATAGAAAATAGAACCTTGGGTTCTATCTCTAACACAGAGCTGGGTGGCTTCGGTGGAATCTAGCAACTCGAATGCGGAATATGCAATCTGAAATACTTGGAAGATTTATAGGTTTGCGAGGCGCATTTGTAGGTGTTGGTAGGGGCTGTGGTGATATTTTTGTGTTTCTGACTGGAGGTGTGGAGTGTGGGAAGGTTGACGATATCGCAACTAATCAGCAAGCACTGACAGGGTAGAAAGCTGCACAGTGGTCCTACAGTAGAAAGCCTTGCTGCGAAGTACCAAGGTATGAGGTAACGAGGTAACAGGTCCGACAGGCGGGCAGGCGGGCAGGCGGGCAGGGTAACAACGGGGCAGCAGCCACACAGCGCTACCAGACTTCAAATTTTTGACGATTAGGTACGAAGTACTTATTCGTACTTAGGTACATTAGCAGCACTGAAAGTCCATCCATGGTCCATGGATGTTGGGCAGCTTCGTTAGGGCCAGAAAGAAACCAATGATTTCCGTTTTATGTTTTAACCTTCCTTGGGTATATGTACCTACGTAACACTTTCCAAGATTGGAGCTCTTCCTTGTGAGAGATTCAACTCATTATACCCTAGGTACATAGTTCAATCCGTATGGTACAGATGCATTTCCATCGTTGATGCTGTTGATACATACTTAGGAGACCTGCTATTGGGGCTGTCTCAACTTTACTCTTGGGCTGTACCCATACCCTGACAGCTGGTGGCCGGACTGTCCCAGTGCACTAGTCCCTCCTATTAACGGAGATGCTGCAACGTCCAGTTTCCCACCTAAACCAACGGATTTTGCATACAACAGCTTGGGAACCAATAATGGGCTACGACATAACGGCAATGCCGATTTAATTCCTATTGCAAAGACGATAATCCCGCCCTTATACAAAGCGGCACCCAACGCGGCCGTACCAGCGCCCCCCGTGCCAGCGCCCCCCGTGCCAGCGCCCCCCGTGCCAGCGCCCCCCGTGCCGGCACCCGCGGTTTTAGTTTTCGGTTTTGCGTTAATGTTGTATCGGTATTATAGTAATACATAGCACTTACAAAATAACGATATAATGCCGAATGGTTCGTTTTAGGTGCGATATTGGTGGTTATAGCGGGTGGCTACATAAGGGGGTTTTAACCTTTTACTGTGGGTCCGACAGTTGGCAAGGTATGGGTACAGCCCAAGAGTAAAGTTAAAACAGCCCCAATAGCAGGTCTCATACTTAGGTATGTATACAGACATACATAGGCTAGGTAGAGGAAGGCACGCAGGCGGCTGACAGGGAATCCGGGGGAATCGCAAAGAACCGCCCTTGACAACTTGGGAGCTAATGCATGCAGGCCATGTGAGGCTGAAACCTACAACTTGGTTTCCCAGCTAGAGTGTTTCGCATCCTGCATCTTGCACATCCCGATGAATTCCAGTGTTGAGAGCCCTCGTGTTAACAAGTTTCCTACCTAGGTATATTGTGTATAGGTGCATTGTGTAGTCTCTTGTGTGTAGGCAGTCAACCCCATTCGATACCTCGCTATAACTCCTGCTCACGCTATATGAAGCCAACCTTAGCTGCTCCTGTACAGTTCTCGTCTATGGGCCGTTCCAACGGCACACACATGAGACCTCCAGTTTCGCATTGCGCAAGGCTGAGTCGTGGATACTTCTTCTGGATCAGAAGTAACCTGTATATGGTGACGGTGACACCTTTACAAGAAGGCTGTCCATGTTTTATTGATGGCGACATACTTCATCCCTTGAACTTGCTTAAAGTATCCTATTTCGAAGCATATTAGCAGAGAGCAGGAGGCTGGGAAGAGCTCGCGGCTTATGACTTACTGGGGTGACTTTCTTGACGCTTTTGGCGCTGATGCCCCTCTCGCCGGCTTGCTTGGAATCAATTGCGGCCTCCCGCATCAATCTACAGGAATAGTCTTAAGTCAGAATAACATACGTGGCCTTGGGAAGGGACGCGACGTCATGATTCCAGGGGAAGCAAGCAGGCAGGCAGGCAGGCAGGCAGTTCAATTCGATTATACTCATACGTTTGCATGAACAGGGCGTAGTCCAGGAACATCTATAAATATAGCATCGTTCGTTAGACGCAGTAGCTAGACGCGCTCAAGACGCGATCACAGTGGAAGTGGGGCTGGCTTACCATGACATCCACGTTCTTGCTCACATTGCACTTGGAATGGGCCTTGACAATCTTCTTGACCGTGGCCCTCGGGTACATCTTCTGGCCGGGAGCCATCTTGGGTGGTGGGCGACAGTTCCTGTCCTCGAATTACAACTGAGTGAAGATCGAATCAGTGGAGGAGGATATTCGGATGTTCAGAGCCCTGGATGTTTCTCAGCATTCCAGGTTGTATGTTTGTATGTATGCAAGTAATTAATAGCGTTCAAGGTAGGCGCCCAGGATAAGAACTCCACTAATTTAGGCTCGATCAGTGCCTGGCCTAGCGACCCAGCTGCCCCGAGCCGAATGTGACGTAGCTAAGGAGCCCGGGCCACTCTGTAGTTATACTCACCTAGACTCTCGTGTCGGTCCGATCTGAGATCTATCGTTTCAGTCTCCTGATATACTCGTGATAAAGTGGTGTTATAGACAGATATAACGAAAACGAAAATGAAGCTCCGATTCTCTAGATAACTACCTAGGATATGCCTAAGTTGTCCATCGTATCCATCACTCATATTCATAACTAACTACCAACCGCCTCGAAAATCAAGATGAACTCTCCTAAATGATGGTCCGCAAGCACTTCTCGCAACCCTTCTTCTCATATTTCGACTTCGTGTGTAAGTCGAGATCAGATCCGCCGCTCATTCTTGCGATCATAAGTACGAGGAATATGGGGGTCTTTTCTTCTTCGGGCATTCTAGCCATCCTGTCCCTTGTGATACCCTTTTCCTGAGGCCAATCGGTTTTGCGAATAAGACCTAACCACCATACGGGTCGACGACAAGCTTGACCTCCACCTTGCGAGGCACCTCCAGGCCCTGGAAGAACTTCTCCACCTCCGCCTTGTAATACTGATACTTCTGGTCATCAGCGGCATCAATCGCGCAAGCGCAATCATTATCCTTCTTCGCCGGGTGTCTCTTCTGGAAGGCTTCCACGGGCATGAAGCCATCGTTCGCGACGAAGTCGTCGCTGACACCCCCGCCCCAGGTGTATGGCCGGCCATGCTTGCAGTCGGGGTTGGAGGCCACGATGATGTAGAGGACGCGGAGGGCCTTCATATTGACGAGGGCTTTCTCGTCATTCCTGGTGAGACACATCGGGCGGCCAAAGAGGACCGAATCCTTGCGGAGTGCCAGCTTCTGGATCTGGTGGGTCCACGAGACATCGGGCGGGGTGAAGGGCTCGTAGTGGGAGCGGCGGAAGGCGGTAGAGGCCAGGACAGCAAAGCTATGCACAGCTTCCAGTTTCACAGCTTCCAATTCATCGGCACACAAGCGCTCGTATGCCTCCCATATGTAGTCATTGCCCAGGAATACTACATCTTGGCGGAAGTCGGCCCAGAACCAAGTCTCCGAGTAGCGGAGACGGCTGCTGACCGGCTTGAGCTGGCCGGTTTTCCAGATATTTATCTCCGCCGCCGCCTGTCCCGGGGTCGGCGTGAAGATCAGACCAGTCAACTGGGCATATTCTCTGGGCCCGATGATGGTGGTGCCGCTGCTGCGGAGGGCCCGTGGGTCGACGGCGGCGGATGTGCTCGCAGTTGACACGTTCTGAACGAACAAGCCCGTGTCAACGTCAAGCGCTCCATAGGTCTGGATGCTCAGGTGGACGCCGATGTAGTGGCGCAACGGCTTGCAAGTAGCCTCTTTGTGCTTCTGCCAGATCACTAGAGGGCAAAGAAATCGGAGAAGCATTAGCAAAGCTCTTCAACGTCGATAGTGGCATGCCGCTAGATTGGCACCGCGGCGTGTCTTCTATGCTGATAGTATTTGATGTGTCACGACTTCGTCCCGCTGTTGCTATATGGAATGGACTTACTGTGCTTGACCTCGGGGGGCAACTTTGGGAATGGGTGAAACGATGTCAAGGGTGCGTGCGTAGTCTTGTTCTCGCCGGTTTTGGCCGCCTCGGCTTCCAACTGGCGGAACCAGTGCTCGATCTTCTCCATGTAATGCATCGCCATGCTCTTCTTTTCCTCTGAAATATTCTTGTTGGTGATACTGCCGGGCTGTAGTCGGGACTAGAATAGTGGCCAGATGGTTTTTGGTTGCACTGGAGTCGTTGGTCTCTGTATACTAGATTAGTTTCCTTGGAGATCCGCAAGTGTCGAGAATTCAAAGTGAAGTTCTTCGAATAAATCAGTTTATGTTGTCATATATGCAGAGACGGGATTGACTTATAATCAAATGCAACTGATCGTCCCGTGGTCTGAATAGTAGATGGTGGGGGATGAGGAACTGGGGTTGAGGGGGGAAGATCAAGAAGGCCATAGGCTAGGACATTGAGGAAAGGTGAAATATCTACTAATGTAGGCAGTGGCACGCGGTGCAAACATTTCAGATGGTAAGATCCAAACCAGAAGTTGAGGAAAGATGGGGTGTCTAGAGTGTAAGCAGTTGCACGCGGTCTAAACATTTCGAGTGGTAAGATCTGATCTGGGAGTTGAGGGAAGGTGGGATATCCCGAGTTTAAGCAGTCACACGCGGTGCAAACGTTTCAAATAGTACAAACTAAACCGGGAGGGCAGGAACAGAAAAGGGGTCGGCGATGGAGGGGTATAAAGGGGTCGACGACGGAGGGGTAAAAAGGGGTCGGCGATGAGGGGGTGAAAAGGGTCGACGACCAGGCTGCCACTCCATTCCCATATCGTCTTCCTGGTGCCATAGGCCTCTTTTTATGGTATTACCATGAGTTTCACCTTGAGCGTCTTCCCAGATACTCATAAAAGTCAAAAACTCATGAGATGGCAGATCTCAAGAAGCACTATAGACCAGATGCGTGTATGAGCATATACTCATAGCGAGACTACCAAAGCTTTCATTATGGGTTGCTCAAGAGTCAAGCAAACGATATCAGGAAGATAGCTGCTTCAAGGGTAGCTTCAAATAATTTTCTAGAAGTCACCAACATATCATGTATATCGTGTACTGTAATTTTTTATCTGCCCTCACTAAATCTCAGTGTACCGACTCACGCTTACGGCTTCACACCATTCCTTCACACCTTGGGTCCACAAGCTCATAATAATCACCGAGATAACTCCTGGATGGAGTGGAGTGAAACGACGACATTCTGACTTGTGGGGGGCATGGAAGTGGTAAATGATGGGTATGAGTTAGAGAATGGGTTGATGACAAGCGAAGACAATGTTGGATTAAATGACAAAGAACCCCTAGCTGCACACAGTATTAACAGAGAGTATCATCATATAACTCTAATACGTCACTTGCTTTGTCTTTGGGGGGAGGGCACAAAAGGTCTCGAGACCACCTCCTCTAGACCACCTTCTCTAGGTACTCAGGGGCATTAATGTAATGGTACGTAGGGCTGAGAGCAGAGTGGGAACAAAAGGCGAGAGCAATGGGTACTTAGGTAGGGATAAAGGGCGGGAGCAAACAAATGTGTTGATGATTCCGAAAAGGTGGCAGTGGCATTTTGGACTTCCTGTAATAGGTGCTGATGATGGTTAACATGCAACAATAGCAGAAGAGCATTAGTAGAATAACGTGGGATTGCATTGTGCTATTAGAAAATGGCTAACTGGGAACACATGCAACTTGAAGAAGGCTTCACATGCCATGTCACTAAGAACAGAACACTCGCAACCATGCACATACTCGTGACAGCATATTACGCAATATGATCACTAGTCCCCCAGTTATCCCTCTGACTTATACCTAGTTAAGTGCCTTAAGTCTTCATACGTACGCATGGACGTGCTTATTCTGTAGTATATCTAAGCATTTACAAGCCGTTGCAGGAACCCAGGGCCAGGCTTGCTGATATAAGTATCTACGAAGTCTTTACGATTATCGAGACCTCATTGTCACCAACCTCCGCCCCCGCCCCCCACAACACTATTGATTGAGTCTATGGTACTTGAAGATATAATGAGTATGACTTGATAGTTACGGCCCGCACTGCCCACGAGATGGCGGCTCGCGTTCTCCCAAATAAGCCTTTCAGAATCCCGTATCTTCATTGAAACTTACAAGAACTGCCCCCTCAGAGCCGATGACGGTCATGAAATAAATACCCCAAATAGTTGGGTACTGAAAAAAGAGTCTAGGGATCTGGCTTCCAGACTATCTACACATGCCCAATTCGGAGAAGGTATGGCTTAGAGATTTATAAAGGCGCTTGCATCTTCATATTCCGTGACGGCCATCATTTACCCTCTAAGGTTGCCTAAACATCGGCGATGAAGATGGACGTCCTCCGGTAGCCGCCGCTCACGTTTAATTGTCGAGCAGGCCCAAGACAACTAAGGCTCATACCTAATACGGGCGCGATACTATGTAGGGAGCCACTGGCTCCACCGGAGTGCTACGCTCCGCACCCCCGGAAGCGGCAGTAGGTAGCAGAGCGGCCTCGAGGGTTTCATTTAGATTTTTCGCGTTGGATCTTCACCCTCTTGCACTCACGCAGATAGCAGTTTAATAAAGAATGATGGCGAAAAAGCATCCGCAGATCCCATTGGATCTGCATCAAGTTATATATGCATCCGTGGAGTGGTAGCTGAGTACGATCGAGTCGACGCTTGAGGGCTTCCAACTTGACAAGCATCGAAGCCAAGCATTGGTGGGCGATGAGATCTTCCGAGATCCACGAGGTCAGGGGTCGCCCCGGGAGCTTCCTTGTCTTGTGTTGGACCGCTCTGGTTGGTCGGTACCTGAGTCCCCACGGAGATTGTTCTCGACTCACCAGAGCGGGCAACCCGTGCTCGCTCGTTTCAGCAGCTACCCTTGCCACCTACACGCACGCCGGGGCAGTCGAGAATATATTAGGTGTTGTCATTATATAGCCCTAGTATTCTTAACAGAGGCGGAGCTTGGGCCTCCGCGTTCTACGTAACTTCGCGTTCGACCATGGTTCGATCATGGCTATTCGAATAGCAGCGGCGGCATGGGTCATGGAGTAGATAAGTAGGGGTAATGCCCACAAACCTTTCCACCTCGGCCTTTTCTTTCCTTCACTAGCATTGCCTGTGAACTCGGCGACTCAAGAACTAAGAGAAAGAACATCATGAGATTCACCGACCTGATTGTCGGCGCGACCGCCGCCAGCGGTGTCCTCGCGGCACCCGGTGTCTCCAAGAACAAGAAGCGGCAAGGAGGTTTCGACTTCACCGGAGTCAACCAGTCCGGGGCCGAGTTCGGGCAGGACACGCTCCCAGGCCAGCTCGGAAAAGAGTACACCTGGCCAGTCAACTCGGCTATCGATGTAAGACGAAGGAGCAGAAGCAGAAGAAGATGACGATAGTGAAGAACCCCGCTTCACATCTTCTTCCCTTCCCCTCTCTTTCTCCCGTTGGCTTCGTGATGTAGACTAGCGACTGACCTGCGCACATGGTAGACGCTGATGCAAGATGGCTTCAACACCTTCCGCGTTCCCTTCATGATGTAAGTGAAGTGCGAGGGCGGGGGCTTCGACAGGCCGGCCGATGACCATAATAAATGATCGCGTGCTAAGCAAGTCTATAGGGAGCGCATAATCCCCGACGAGTTGACGGGCACCGTCAATGAGACGTACGCCGCTGGACTCGACAGCGTAAGTCCACCCAATGCTCAGAGACAAACCTTAATATGACCGCAAAGAAGAAACCCCAGCTAACGCAACCTCCGATTAGACGGTCGAATATATCACCGGAAAGTAAGCAAGACCAACAGCGCTACCTAACCCAATAAGTATCCTCGGGGTTATGTGTATCGTGTTTTGTAGCTTGTTAACCCGGGAAACCCAAAAAACAGGGGCGCCTACGCCATTGTCGACCCGCACAACTTCGGGCGGTACTACGGGGAGATCATCAGCGACGTGGAGGGCTTCGGGGCGTGGTGGGCCACGGTGGCGGCACGCTACGCCGACAACGACCTCGTCGTCTTCGACACCAACAACGAGTACCACGACATGGACAACACGCTCGTCTACCAGCTGAACCAGGCAGCCGTCGACGCCATCCGCGGCGCGGGCGCCACGAGCCAGTACATCTTCGTCGAGGGCAACTCATGGAGCGGCGCTTGGCACTGGGTTCGTTTTTTTTTTTTCTTTCTCGTTGCTCCTTGCCGTCTCTCTCTCCTTCCTTCTTCCCAAACCCATCCATCCCCATTGAGCTTGATCGGCTAGCTAGCTAACCAAGCCACGACACAAAAAAACAGGTATCGAGCGGCACGGCCACGGACATGGTGAAGCTGACGGACCCGTCGGACAAGCTGGTGTACGAGATGCACCAGTACCTGGACACGGACGGGAGCGGGACGGCGGAGGCGTGCGTGTCGGCGACGATCGGGCGGGAGCGCGTGGCCGAGGCGACGGCGTGGCTCAAGGCCAACGGCAAGCGCGGCATCATCGGCGAGACGGCGGGGGGCGCCAACGCCCAGTGCATCTCGGCCGTCCAGGACATGTTGGCCTCGCTGCAGGAGAACGCCGACGTCTGGGCCGGCTGGCTCTGGTGGGCGGGCGGCCCCTGGTGGGCCGACTACATGTACAGCATGGAGCCGCCCACAGGTACTGCCTACACCGGTGTTCTGCCCTCTATCAAGGAGTACATCTAAATGCCTTCTAAATGCCTGCCTGCCTGCCTGCCTGCCTGCCTATCTACGGAAGATCCAGAGAGGTTGGGTAGACGATGGAGGCGAAGGTAGGTAGAGTCCAATGAATGAATCAATCAATGTACATACGAACCGGCTGGTGAAGGAGATGGTGGCCTAGTATTTAGGGGATTGCTTGTACATACTTGTATAGGGACACGGCAGAAAAGGTGTAGCTGGAGATCAATGAACTGTTTTTACCAGGCAACCAACCAAATGACCGTGTTTGCGTTTTATGTATATGCAGTTGTATGCAAATACATTATCTATCAACATCTTGGGCCTTTGTTTGAGCTTCTTGCATGCGTCTTGTCTGCAGTATCTATCAAAATGAAGCATCTTCGGGCAAACATGACTTGATTAGACATGATGATAAATGTGTAAGGGCGACCTTGACCGTTCCGAGCGGAATGCGACCGCAGACTAGAAAGTTTTAGCCTACAGCAGTAGAAACAACGGTAGGTAAATTGAGGAAAAGGTTTGGACTAGTAATGCCGCTACTCTGAGATGCATTTCGAAACATGGCCGATTATTGCGATAGACTTCATGCCAAGCGGTAGCGCAAGGATTTATCTCCACACCAATTAATCGAATCTAGTGCATATAGCCCTAGCTATGGTGCGACTGGTGGCGTGAGCTACGATGGACCGGAATAACAGACGCGACACTAGATACATGACAAGCCACAGAAACAAAGCACGAGTAGGAACAAGACCTCTTCCTCACAACGCATGCAGAAGCACGCGATAGCAACGAAAAAGATTGTAAAAAGACCTGTCAGACTTCCCACATCGCCCACCCCGGCCGTGCGCCCGAAGGCAAGACCACGACGAAATCGGGGTTGAGATCATCAACACTCTCTATACAGCCTCCCACAAGGGTCGACCGCCATCCTTGCGGACAGAACGAGAGTAAAGGGAGAAGGCCGCAAGCGGCAGACTCCCCCGAAAAATCTTCACTCTAGGGCGGCGGGGATTTGGTTCATCTTCCAGGGTGGGATCTGTAGCTCTTTTGGAGAACACAGAGGTAGACGAATACTATAGAAATGATTCTCTGAAGTCTGTTTGGTAGGAAAGGCATGGTCAGCTTGTGCTCGCAGGTATTGGTTGACTGAGGATGGAGATCGCTCAGTATGGGGGAGGGCTGAACTCACATTGTCGACATGAAGAGAAAAGAAAAACCAGAACTGGAATGAGGGAGCGCAGCCACGTATTTATAGGCTGAGAGCGGTGTGTGCCGCGCCTGCAATCAGTAAATTCTGCCGCCCGCCCTTCGGCAGAAAATTTTCTGAGATTGCGGCGCCTTCCCTAAACAGGAAGGATCCCAGTTGCCAGCCTCTTGAGTTTGCACGCGCTAGCCACTCGCTAGCCACTCGCTTTTTTCCTACTGCCATGATTGGCTCGCTCTTGGCAGTCCGGCTACCAGCCATCACTAGCCAATTTTATAGCGATGTTTCTAGTGCGTATATTAGGCTGTTCCATAAATGCGGAAGCCAATCAAATATTCACATTGTCGGCTCAACCATCTACAACGGGGTGTCTGGGTGTACAAGACGAAGTATTTTCACGGCATCATGGGCACATCGTACAATATCGTTCGGTGATTGGTAGAGCAGGTAGAGCCGCATGAAACATTTAGACGCATTCACTTCAGATTCCGCTTGTTATTACGTACTGTTATGTACGTAGTTACCATTAGTGTAGTCAGATCCATCTACTGTGTAAGATCACAACAAGGCGGCAAACAAAGCAGCAAGGCTGCAGGCAAGGTGGCATCACAAACATGTCGTCGTTCATCCCGATGTAGCCGCCGCCGTCGAGGGCGACGTATGGATGAATCCGACCATGGTCCCGTCAGCTGATTTCTGAGCTCAGGGTTAGGTTCAGGATTGGACAAGATGGTACAATGTGTAGGTATGCGAGCGACCAAGGGCTGAGGAAGAAGTAACATGCATCGAATCATATTCGATAGCACAGCATGCACCTCTCGACCTGTGATGGAAGAACAAATGGCATACCGTAGATGTTACTCGATGTGCATCCAACATGGTCTCCGAGATCTGAAGCCAGAGACAACAAGTCACGGTCACTGCGTATCACCATACTTCATACCTACCTACTGTGACTAGACAGGCGGTGTTACTATATGTCCTTGTAAACCCTAGGATATCACTGTAACTTGTGCTTTAGCAGAATATATTTCGAGTCCAGCTACGGTCTTATTCTCCGTATGGATGCTCAAAGTCTCCTTGTACGTTCATTGTCTCCAGCTCCTTCGTACCATTAGGTTTGTGAAGGTGAAAATGCGAAGCTTGAATATAATATCACGTAGGCTTTCCAATAGAAAATCGCCTCTCCGCGGCTGATGGCGGCATTGCAATGACGAAGCTACATGTTTCACCTGACGCGGGGTTCCTTGTGTAACATCATCCATCTCAACATGGTGCTCTTCAGCTCACTTTCAACGAGAGGTAGGTTCATGAAACACGTTGGCCAGATTGCACATAGCCAGCTACAAAAACCACACACTGCACTCTCTTGGAAAAGCAGGGGTTCTCCTTCATCCGTAAAATCAATCATATCATGACGACCCTCACCACCACCACCACCACCACCCAAGCCCGAGCCCCCGAAGAAGAGCGCGAGTTCTGGGACGAGCTGAACGCCAGCTACGAGTACGCCTACCGCGACAACGCGCTGAAGACGGCGTGCGTCGAGGCCGCCATCTCGCTGCTGCTGCTCCTTGCCCTAGAGCTCGAGAACAGCAGCAGCGAGCCCAGCCTCCGCGTCCTCGACGTCGGCTGCGGCACCGGGGTCCCCGTAGCGCGGATGCTCGACGCGGCCGCCGGGGGCACCCGTCGCATCCGCGTCGCGGGGATCGACGCCTCGCCGGCGATGGTGGCGCTCGCGCGGGTGCGCGTGCCCGGCGGCGACTTCGCCGTCGCCGATATGACGACGTGCGATTTCTCCCCCAGGCCCTTCAGGTCTAGTAGTAGTAGTAGGGATAAAGAAGATGAAGAGGAGGAGGAGGAGCAGAAGCTCGCAGGCGTGTTCATCATGTTCTCGCACCTCGGCCTGTCGTACGCGGCCTTCGCCGACGTCGCGTTCCGGTGCGCGGCGGCGCTGCGGCCCGGCGGGATCCTGGCCATCGGGCAGTGTCCCTGTGATGCGTACGTTGCTGCTAGTTCGAGTTCAGGTTCGGGTTCGGAGGAGGGTGGCCAGGACCAGGTCGGGGACGGGGACGGGGACGGGGACGGGGATGGGGATGGGGATGGGGAGACTAATAATACGCGCTCCTCGTCTTCCTACTACGTCGAGAACCTCGACATCCCGTTCTGGGGCAAGCCGTTCCCCACGCTGGCGTTCAGCGAGCGGGGCTTGCTGGACTTCCTGCGGTCCATGGGGCTCGAGGTCGTCTACAACGACGTGGGCGTCTTTCGGCCGAACCGTCCCGGGGGCGGCGAGGGCTTTGCGCCGGAACATCAGCAATATGCGATCGCCCGGCGCCCCCCGGCGACGACGGCGGATGGTGGTGATGGTGGTAGGAAGCCGGGTTTACGACCCAGGCTTGTGTCGAAGAAGGCCCCTGCATAATCCATGATTTCACGATTGCGCCGCTGCCTTTCAAACGGCTTCAGAGCATGGCTTGAGTTGGTAGGTGATGAACTATATTCGGACTTTAGGGACGGGTCAAGGCTCGAGGCATACTGTGAAATATTACTGAATGCTAGTAAGGGAAGAAAGAGGGGGTATATGAATCAATGGCCACTCGTTGTCACATCTTAAGTCAATAACTACGAATATGAAGCCATGCATAGCACTCGTTTTGCCAAACGGGCAATCTTCTTTAGCTATCTATAAGCTCGCGTGCCTGTCAGCTTGGGACAGGCACGCAAAGACCAAGAGCAGGACTTAAGCGGTCATCCACTCTAGTTCTATTGGATTTGTGCAACTGAGAAACCCGTTATGACTCCATGCCTATCCCATGTCGTGTTTCTGACTTCGATAGTCTATATCCACTTAGGAAGAAGATGTTGATTGCAGCACCCGTATGCCGCACGCCTCGGGTTGCCGCTAAAAACCCAAGCCAAGGCAAACCCAAGCCAAGGCAAACCCAAGCCAAGGCAATGCCATATGCCCCCTCTATCTACCGGTATCAACTCATCCTATATGAATAGCAGCTTAGCCCAGGCCGAAGGAGGGTTTTTACCTTGATGCTAGGCAAAATGCAGGATAGTTGATTAGCATCCCGATGGTATCTACCCGTCAGCTAATAGTCCAATTGGTATACCCAGATACATAGTAGCTGCAGTTCAACCGGCACTTGTGTCCATGGTATCACCAGATGCTTTTGCTCTAGCTTCAGCAACTCGCTCTGCCTTCCACGCGTCAATGCGCATGCGTAAGTCGTCTGCGGGGACGACATCCTCGATCTTCATCGGTGCTCGGGTAAACGGATCCAGCGGATTGGAGAGCAGCTGTTGGATGATAGTCGAACGGTCCACGATGTTGCGCGATGGAAGGATGACGGGGTCATTCATCAAGTCGCCTAACAGGGGATCTTCGAACTCCTCGGGTATTTCGCCGAGATCTAGCTCAGTCTGGTCTAGACGTCCCTTCGCCTCGGCGATCTTCTCTCTCAAAGCGTCCCACGCGGCAGCAGTCTCGGGGGCAGCATGAAGGTTGGCGCTGAGAATCTGGGACGCCTTCTCGAAATTCGAAGGCTTATAAGAGCGACCATCCCCAGCGATGGCATCAATGAAACTTGGCGCCGAACCAAGATTCAGGTAAATGTCAATAAACTCTGCCAGCAGTGTTTTGGCATCAAAGTGGTATTTCTTGGGATCTTCTACTTTCAGGTTGGCCCTCCGTGGGCCTACGAGAACCTCCAGATTATAGTCAAGCATGCCTGCGAGACGCGTGACAATCTCAGGCATGGTGAATGCATCCCTGAGGGCGGCAGTAAAAAGCTTCATCATCGCCATGGTATCATTTAATAGCTGCATCCAGTTCTGGCATTGCTGCTCGGCCGCTTCCAAGTCGGTCGTCACCTTGTCCCTGTCCTGAGGAGGAAGTGATTGGTCTCTCAACTGCTTCTGGAAATCGTGAATCTTGTAGAGTTTGGTCAACGCTTCGTCGAGCAAGTATGTCGCATCGTTCAGTAATAAATTGACGAATTGAACAAAAAAGAGCTTGTTGACCTTGCTCTCCCTGCTCAGTTGCTCTTGGTAGCTTGTATTGGGCCAGATGCATTTGAACACCTGAAAGATTTCGTAGCGGATGTTGAATTTATCGTAGAACGCAGAGCTAACACCGCTGTGTTCGCATTCGATGTACCACTTCATCAGGGCGTGCAGAAGATGTTCGTTGGCGAAGTCCGATCCTGCTAAAGCGTCACCGAGCACACCGCGCTTAAGGTGATATATCGGCCACGTTCCAGAGAAGAGCAGCGTAACGAGAGAAGACTTCAAATATGGGTTCTTGATGTATTCTGAAGACCTCAGGAAGCTGATACATAGGGTGATGATCTCCTCGCCAACAGCCGAAATCAAGATCTGTGGCACAAACCTAGTCATCAAAAGTGAGAAATAGTTCGACGCTCCAATTATCTTGAGTAACATACCTGAAGACGAATTTGAAGTTATCCACTACGTCTTGAAGTGCATACTCCGGTAGGCAACTGAAGGCCTCAGGCTCCGTAGCCGGAAGAGGCAGCTTGAACGATCGACCCGGGACATAATCCGTGCCGCTAGCAACCCGAAGGAGCCAGACGGAGACGTATCGCATGAACTGCAACGACAATGTCTGCATGCCTTGGTCCAGGACAACACCCTCTATCGAAAATTTGAGGGCGATAGCTTTCTCCACAGCTGAGATGGTGTGCTGATGCTGTCTCGATATGACGGTGTGTTGCATCGTATTCTACTATTGTCAGCACTGCAACCCTGTCAACGTGTTTGGAGATAGAAACAGGTAGCATTCACTTACGCTTTGAATCTTAGCCAGCTGCTCTTCGATCTGCTTAATGACGCCTTCTACGTGCTTGATCTCTCGGTCAAGGTCCTTCAGTTTAGAGTTCGTTGCGCCAAGGCCGTAATGGTGGGCAGCTAGAGTAAGGAAGAAGATTTCTGAGATGAAGTTCGATTCTCCATCTAGTTTTCTGCTGTAAAATGCCTCAGCAGTTGCCTGGTCGGCATTGAGTTTCGTCTCGTCACTCATGTCGATGCGCGGATTCCTGCGCAAGTAGTCGACATCGATCTTGGATACTTTCGAAAAGGTGCTGTCCATGAAAGGCTGGCAAAGCTGGTCGAGGACGGCCGTCACATTGACCATAAAACCATCTGAAGCAACCTCGTTAGGTTTGACCTGCAACGCGCGCCTTTTGTGGTTCGTGTTGAAAATGAATGCAAACCAGTCAAGTACCTTGCTTCGAGCCTCCTTGACCCGAACGAAGGCATTGATAATGGCCGTCAGGTCACCTTGATGAGCTTTCAAAGTCATTTGTAAAGCTGTTTGTGCCGATTGCTTGTGGCCTTCGTCGATGGTCCTAGGGCCGCTGAAATAGGACTTGGTAACTTCGGTCTGCAATGGGGATATGCGAAAGAAAGGCCCCAGGATGGTTTGCAGTTCGCTTGAAAGGGCCAGTTGTTCCCTAGTCATACCCTCGGTGGGTGTCATTAGAAAATTCTCGTCCAGGGCAAGAGCCTCAAGGAGCTTTGGGTATCTGGCATAGTTGACCAGGGCCTGCGAGAGCATTAGCATTTTCCCGGCCCGACTGAAATGGACCAGTCGAAAAGTAAAGGCCTACGTTTATATACGGCTTGTAATCCTGGTTCATGTTCATTTTGGATAGTTCTTGACTGATCTGTACCATAGCCCCGGTGAAAATGGGGAGAATGGTATCATCTTCATCGATGCGAGATATAGCCTCCTCGATAAAATCGGAACATATGCCCTGCTCACTGTCGCTATTACGAAGGAGATATGACTTCAGGGAGTCATGGCTAATATTAGGATCTCGGCTGCACACTCGTTAGTGAAATCGCCATCTTCGCTACGGCCCGGTGCTGCTTACCCAAAATATTCAGGCATGGACATAGCAAAGATGCAGTTACTCATGCACAACCGCTTAGCTTCATTCAGTACTACGTCCCGCTCGGAGTGAGGCCGGCGGGAGGCCATCTTCAGAGCGCGCACCACACGCTTCCAGCATGGCAGTAAATACTCTAGGAGAGCTCGGTCTGCAGGCACATATCTGGCGGCCTCGAGGATTGCGGCATCTATGCTAGCAGCAGTCAACTTTACAGGATCCCCAGACTGCTCGAGTTCGGCACGGAGCTCTGGTAAGTAGGTGAGCTTAGCGCCACCATTGCTACGGCTATCCACCGAACGAGCCTCATCCAAGGTGATTCGGAAGATATCGCTTAGTACCCGATCTGACCAATCTTCGAGGGGTTCCTCCTTCGTCCCCGTATATAGCTTCTTGGGGGGAGGTGTCTCTGTTCTTGCTGAGGTCTTGTCAATGGCCGGCCTTGATCTTTTGAGGGCGTCGCTGTTACCTGAGTCGTTGACCGTAGGTGTACTACTCCCAGACCCCGTTTTATTCTTGACCCCCAACTGAGCAAAGGGGTTGTTCGTTGCGCTGGCGCTAGGTGATGAGGCTGACGCAGGAGTGATATTTATTTTCCGGTTTGGTGTTTCGGTCGGACGTTCGTTCTCCTTGGCTGAGCTTGAACCCAGGTTCGGCGATGGCTCAGCTTCTCCCGAGGTCGGCGTTGGTGGCGCTGATGATTGCTGCTGCTCTCGTTGCTGCTGCTGCTCCCGTTGCTGCTGCGCCAACTTTGCTAGACGCTTCTGTCGCATCTACGAAGCTGTTAGATCGAACTGCAGCATAGTCGTCTCTAATCGGTATGATACTCACTTGCTCTGCCGGAGGCAGGGTCGGCTCGGGTTGCTCGTTTTGATCCATGGCTGATAGTAATGATAGATAAGGCGATAAGTCGACAAGACGACAACACAGCGTTGTATGGTGCTGTCAAGATGGAGGATGATAACTAGCGATAAATGACTCCTGTACGCCTCTGGAGATCCGAGGGAGGAAAGAGCATCGGTCGGCGTTAAGGAGGATGGATGGCCGGAGAATCAGATGGAGGTGCTTAGTAGGTAGCTTAGGTAGCTGTATGAAACCCTGTAAGTTAGGTGTCAGGTATCCTGTATGAAGGTGTTCGAGGCATCCGTCATCCGTCAGCTGGGACTTCTAACACCGACACCGATACCGACGTTGCCTACTGGGTACCTAGGTAGCTAGCAATTACTACCTAAGTGAAGTGCTATGCTGGCATTCAGTAGGTAGTACAGTAGGTAGTACAATACATACTGCTTATGTATGTAGTAAGCTCTCAGGCTGGGCACCAAAGGCGTAATCGGTTATCATTTATCGTTTATCGATGGTTGATAAGGAGCTTGGCGGGGTTATGATCTCAGAGGCAGGAAGGCAGTAACGATTACGTACACCACCAAAGTGAGTCTCTCTGCTAACTATACCTAAGTAGGTACTTACCTAAGTACTTACTCGCAGGTTCTGGATAGGAGCTGTCGAGATCAGATAAATCCCCCGTATATATCCTGAACTCAAACCTCCAATGTAAATGAAGATGCAACTAGCTGGCCGTGTCTTTACCACTGAAACATGATGGCAGCCCTGAGAAAGCAAGGCGGGGTTTCTGCTGGTGGTTACTGTCAACTATGCGCTCATTATTCCCCATCATCATATGGGGCTGAAGACAGCAATTGCCCGAACCCAACAGTTTAACACCATGAGGTGGGCTGTATCATCCATCATCCTGAAAAATGCCTGGATCAGTGTCCAGAAATATCCGGAGTCACCTTGAAGGCTTTACATGATCCCACACTCTGATGGCTGGTTCTTTCGAATAAGGGCGCTTTCACTCTTGAACGCAGGCATGCCTTATTTCATTCCGGAGGGCTGGGATACCGAGTCGTCGCAAAGCTTCGTTGTTGAAGCTTTACCAAGGCATGCCTCGATTGACCGATCCTCCCAAACACACTCCCAAACACAACGGTTGCGATGCACGGCTCACGGGCTCACGGGCTCACGTGGTCACCCGCCGCATCCAGGTCTCAAACCCAGAAAACCTGCCTGGGCTGCCTCGATAGCATCCGGGGCTGCGGCTTCGGCATCAGATCGCTAGTTGATCGATCAGGCACTCGGGTCCTCTGCCAGGATGAACGTCAGGTGGACTAGTTAACGTGCTCGCATTATCGTCGCTTTGAAGCCCCGAAGTCTACGTTAGAATCGATCGGTTTCCGATGTGTGGCGTATCCATACTTCCTGCAGCAAGCACAACCAGGCAAGTGAGTCCATTGAGAGACAAGAGTCTCGTATATTGAAGTTCACCACGTCACTTTGCTGAGCCGACCCTCTCTCGGACTACTCCAGCGTTCCTCCAGTGCATTTATAAGCTGCTTGTCAGTCGGAAACGGGAGTGAATACGAATCTTATCATGGTTTCCCGCCTATAATCGGAAGGCTTTACATGCTCTGTTCTGGCCCTCGGGACGCCACGTTAAAAGCCTCACCGTCGCTAGGAGGGGTGCCCAATCAACCTTCATTGTCAAGCTAATGTCATTCGCTCCCACGTGAAGCCCATCTACCTAGCCTCAGATCTATAGCACCATCCAAAAATAACACCCGACCTCTCGTAGGGCGCCCCTCCCCCAGCTTGGTTCTACTACCTACTTCATTGCAGTATCTGTGTTTCATATCATTGGTTGGCAATTCGGAACCTGTCAAGGTCGCCGACCATCTGACAGATTTCTGCGATATAGAACGCCGAAGGGAGTTATGCGCCATTGTGCATCAAGCACATCTCATATGCAGGCGGTAGGCTCTTAAGTGGCTGTAGTGCTAGATTCCTCGCTCAACCGATGCTGCAGAGAGAGCCGATATTTGTCCCCTTACGTTCACAAAACTACCTAGTCATCACCATAACTCGATTCAACTTCTATGTGGCAATATAGAGAGAGGTTTGTCTAGTCAACCATCCCTAGCCTTCATCATCTCATATCCTAGATTAACCGAGACATAGGTCGTTCTCCCATCTTTATCTAGGTAGTCTAGTCTTGTCTTCTCAGATAGCTGTGCTCCTCACGAAGTAGGTCTCACAATCTCACCGTCCACTTACACGGCGACATCTAGACCTCACGGTATAAGAGCCCAAGAGCCCCTATGCACATTGCATCTTCTCCTGCCGTGAGAGCGGCCCACTTGCCTAAAAGAGCAATCGCCGGACCACCGTCATACATCTCGTGCTTCAAGTCGCAATGGCAAACATCGCTATTAGAGGGAACTAGCTGACAAGTGTATCCAATCACTTCGAAGGCAAACATTTGCAGCAGCACCAGCACCAGCACCAGCATTAAATACCGAATCTCATCCCCCTCCCCACGGGCACACAGTGAGTGACACGACGCGAACCACCTACGCAGCTCGGAGTATCACAGCGAGGAACCTGTACCTACTCGCCTATCGGAAGAACTTATTGGATGCGTATTGTGTCATCCTTGTTAGACGCAAGATTCACCGTCCAAAGATGGTACATACGTCCAAAGATGGTCTCGCGTTCCGCGCCGGTTGTAGCCACTCCTTTCCCTTTCTTCCCTTCTTTTTCTTCTCTCGAGCAGTCAGCTACGATTGACCAGAGAGCTCAAGCCGTAAGCAAATGTCTTTTGGCTCCTGCTCTCTTCCACCCAACGCCGGCTCCCGTATGCGGCAATACTTTCGGCCGGTACAACACCTTTGCCCAAGGTCTCATCGACGCTGTCATCGGTCAGATGAACTAGTGCCGAACGACCCCTAATTTCACCAGACAATGAGATTGACAAAGCAATTTTCACCAACGGGTATTGCAAGGGCTATTGAATGAAACGTTTCTATCTTTTTTGTTGCGCACCAGTCGTGTTATCGCTGATCCGTGAGATGGGGCGACGGCGGGTATCTGATGTTACTGTCATGTAAGGGGAGGGGCAGCATGTGATATGATGCACCGGCTCTGGCATTGGCATGCTCGGAGATCATCACGGTCAGTCAGTAAAGACAGAGGTCAACACCTGCAACCTGCAACCCGCAGCCCGCAGCCTGCAACATGCAAGCCATATGAGACTATAAGACTCGAATCTTGGAACGCAGCTTTCCTCTGCACAGCCTCTGCGGGCCCGCGATCTTGCGCATGGCATATATTGGGGTCGTCAGAGGAGGCGCGGGTCGTAGGTAGGCAGGGACCATCTGCCAACTTTTTCCTTCCTTTGAGTCTTCTCTCTGGCTTCCACAGAGCGATTTCAGCGGGTACATGCAGCTTTTCGCCAGCTTCCATTGGCGATGTCGTACACCCGCCACCTATGAATCCCATACGAGCGAGCAATTCTCGTCCGGTGCGGGAAGATGCAGGAACTGTGTAACATGCGTAACTTAGCAGACTAGTCTGTGTTGGCAACCTGCGACCCGGTCGTGCGCTCCTACACCGTCCCATCCTGGTAACTCTTGCTCATCTTACACCATATCTCGCTCAACACACGGCAACCCGTCGCGCCGAACGTCATCGTGCTGTGTCATCATGGACCTGGGATGTCCCGGAGGACGGGCGTCCTGTCTGTCCTGGAGACCCCAGCCTAGATATATATTCTCACATGGCAGATTCCACCTGATTGCGGAGCCTGGGTGCGGGTTGCAGAACGATAGATAGATGAACCCCGTCCCATCCTTTCTTCAGGAGGCTAGTAGTGTCTCTCCCCGTGATCCCCACTAGCCATCACATTCGTTTACAACTTGCTATCCCGCCGCCACTACTACGTCGTTAATAGACCATGCAGACTCCACTCTCCTGACCATGCCTTTCGTTAGCTGTCATCGTTCCATCTGTACGAACCTGTATCCGCGGATAGATTACCCATCGAACCATCAAGTCCCGTCATGGGACCCTCAAAAGAAAGCGACCATGGGCAGGCCCATGTTGCGAGCAGGCATATCCATGACCAGAGCAGCAGGAGGGACGCCCGCTCAAGGCCAGAGGAGTTTGGCTTGAACGACCCAGTCGCCTGTATTAATGCCTGCCGCGACCAATTCATGAGAGCCAGGACCGGCGAGGCTGCTGGCAATAACTACTACCCGGAGATATGTCGCTTGCTGTCACGGAACCAACGTAGGGAAGCCGCTCTGTGGGAACTGTACACTTGCGACTCGACCTTCTGTGGCGTGGCGAACTGCGCAGTGGAATTAGATCGTGAGTGAAAACCGCCACGAACGAACGGCTGGGCCAGTTTACCAACCTCAGCGCGCCAGCTAACGTCGACCTGATCATTAATGTGTGCCGAGGGTAAGTTGTTGCCACCCAATCACTAGATCTCTACCCGTAAAGTGAAGTTAGAAAGAAAAAAAGGGCACGACAGGAAATGGAAGTGTTAACGTCAAGTTAGCTACGGCTTCCGTTCAATCTTCGACCCGGGCCCTCCACCAGATCCCAAGCCCGATATCTGCCTTCATCAAGTGAGCATCAACTCCGATACGGGCAAGCCTGCCCCGCCGGATCACCTAAGTACGATGGCAGAGCCTTCAGCAGATGCGCTCAAAACATTCACCATAGAGAGCTTCCCGTCTAGCACCGCAGCCTCTGGCTCAACCACCACGAGCCCTGCGACCACGGCCACACCGTCAACCTCGGGAAATAACTCGGCGAATAGCACCACCACCGCCGCTTCCGGCGACGTAGCTATGCTAGCGGCAGCGCAATCGACCGGGCTCGCGAGAGGGAGCAAGGCCGCCATTGGGATATGCTCGGGCTTAGCGCTGACTCTTATCCTTCTTCTTATTTTATTCATAATGAGGCGGCGGCGAAAGGACCCCAAGGGCTACCTGAAGACCGCCGCCCGCTCCCCCCTTCATCACAGCCGCTCTCCGTCAAGGCCGCCGAGCGGCGCCCACACGCCCTTAATCACCCCGCCGCCATCCGCCTCGTCCAGGAATGCACCACCCGGGACTCCGCCGGCACGGTTGAGCGACCGCAAGTTTCTCCCGCTGATTCTCCAGCCTGGGGGAGGGAGGGGGGCGGGGATGGAGATGGGAACGGCACATTCGTCGCTGACGAGCGTCTACCCCCCTTCCTCAGAACACCTCCAGGACTCGTATCCCTACTCCTACTCCACCCCGGCATCCCCTATCCAATCGCCATCGTCGGGCTTCTACTACAACAAATTCTTCCCACGCCATCACCAACGCCGTGAGCAGCAGCAGCGACGGCAGCAGCGGCGGCAGTCGACCCCGACGTCAAAGTCAACGCCAACGATGGCAGCGACAGCGGCGGCGGAGGCGACAGCGACAGCGGCAGCGATGGACGATTTGTATTTGTCACTTCCACTGCCACCACCGGTGGCCACGTCGCTTCCAGCCCAGAGGAGCGCCAGCGCCACATCTCTCAACAGCTACCCGGCGACAACCGGCGGACCAAATCTATTTGGAGAAAGCGGCGGCATAGGAGGTGGAAGAAACGATGCATCCAAGAAGGCCAACTCGGTCGACTCGGGGACCGCGACGGTGGCGGGGACGAGCACGCCACCCCCTGTCTCGCCCGTCTCGCCCACCAGGCCGGGGCGTCCCGCATTCTCACCCTCGCCGGTATCATATATCGCCGGCGATAAATTAGCTCAGAGGACGGCGTCCCAACACGAGCTCCTCGAGCTCGCAGTAGCGCCCGCCGGACCGCCGCCGAACCGCGCGCTGCCCCCCACACCGCTGAGCCATGACAGCAGCCACCGCCAGCACTACCACCACCATCCGCAACTATCGCCGACGAGCACACTCTCGCTATCACCGCGATCACCAACATTCCCGCAGCAGCGCTCAGTCGAGAAGTTGCATTACTACGGCCCTGGTCCTGGTCCTGGTACTACCCCCCACAGCCCCCAGCCCCACCGACAACAACAGCAGCAACAACAGCACGAACCGCCCTCACCGACCACCCCATCAGCGGGAATAGGCATTGCCGTAGCACCGCCAACGCCCCTCACCGCCATACACACAACCACACCCACACCCACACCCCTACTCACGGGGGGCACCAGCACCAATACCAGAACCAGCATCAGCATCAGCAACCGAACCAGCAGCGGCAGCAGCAGCAGCAGCAGGACCAGGAGCAGAGACAACCTGTCGGCGCAGGACCTCTGCGAGCTGACGGAGGCGTACGCGCGGGAGCGCGAGAGCTGGGGCAGCTGGAGCGGGGCCGGGGGCGGCGGGCCGGGCGTTGGCGGCGGGGGCAGTACCAGGAACCTCAGGGCTGGAGGAGGGGGAGGGGATAAGGATAGGGATAGGGATAGGGGTAATCATCATATTGATAATAGTAGTAGTAGTGGTAGTAATGGTGCTAAGAAGGGGTCATC
The DNA here is from genome assembly GCA_022225965.2 of Diatrype stigma. NCBI lineage: Eukaryota > Fungi > Ascomycota > Sordariomycetes > Xylariales > Diatrypaceae > Diatrype > Diatrype stigma. The sequence goes on from JAKJXP020000007.1 coordinate 695,128, forward strand.
ATCGGGAACAGCAGCAACAGCAGCGGCGGGGGCAGGAGCGGTCTCGTTGAGGGGGGGTTTGGATTTGGAGAAGTTGGGCGGGAGTTATTGAGTAGGTAATGGTTGGTGGTAAGTCGACAGACAGACAGACAGGCAATAGTGTAGTGAAACTGTGTAGGTGGTGGTAGCGCTGGGGACGGGGTTTAGGGGTGGTTTATTGGTAGTACCAGCTCGGCTAACTACTACGTACGTCAGGAAAGGGGGTTGGGTTTTATCCCTGGTACAGGACTGCCGCACGGCCTCCGAGGGAGCCACGGCGGTTAGTTCAAAGCGGCTGGTCGGTCAATACCCATGTAGCTAGAAAGAGGAAGAAGCAGGCAGAGTGGAATCCAGCCACCCGCAGGATTAGGGGTTGGGTGCCTGATTAGCCGGCGATGTAGCCATAGTTGGGAATGATGGGAAGGTTCAGGGGGCGACGCGCTCACTTGGCCGTAGGAGATGTTCAGCGATGAATTCGAGAAGATAATAATGTAGATAGATATACCTTATGAACTACCCTGGTTTCGATACTAATTTACTTCCTGGGGGTATAGAAACGCATGCAGGGGCTGGAAGGGAAAGCAAACACGGTGACAGGGCACAGGACAGGGGCGAAGCCAACAGATGTTCGAGTAATAATAATCCGGATGCGTGCAAGGGACGCATAATTAAGGAAAGTCGCGTATACATACACGTTTGGTGGCCAAATAACGGCTATCAGTGTAGATAGCTGTTAGTTCATTGTTCGTTTACACCGAATAATACCATCTCTATCTAAAGTCGTAGTAGAGGGCCACGCGGCATGCTTTACCGTTTCACCTCATCCCCAGTATCTATGTTTAGCGAATATCTAGATAGGCACTTAGCTAGATGTCCAAGTCTTCGTTACCCAAGAGCGAGGTTCAAGAACCACCCACCCCATCAACTCGACAGGGCGCTGCCGATCAGTATGGGGCCTTTTGAAGCGAAACCCGGCCATCACAAGTAGGGAGATAGGTACGTGAGCAGTCTTGAACCCCCCGATTCATAACGCCTGCCCATCTACTACCACCCATCCATCCATCCATCCCCAAGACCCAGCCGTTGCGCGCTCAAGCACCAAGCGCCCTCAGGCTCTTCACAGTATCGACGGCGCTCTTCTCCAGGGGGATCCAATCGATGCCCAGGACCTCAGTCGCGCGGGAGTTGTCGTACTTGTACACGCCGCCCTCGGGGTAGTCGCCGCCCGGGACGGACTCGTCGGGCAGCTTGTCCTTCAGCTCGGGGAAGTGCTTGCGCACGGCGGCGGCGATCTCGCGGTTGCTGTAGTAGCCGGCGGTGACGAAGAAGCGCTTCCCCGCCGCCGCGGGCCGCTCCATGGCGTTGGCGTGGGCCAGCGCCACGTCGCGCACGTCGACCCAGAGGAAGACGCCCGAGGGCGGGATCGCCGCCGCCCACTTGCCCTGCACCAGGTCGACGAAGCGCGCGTTGCTCGTGTTGATGGCGGCCAGCGAGGGCAGGTGGTGGGCGACGGGGCCGAAGACCATGGGCGGGCAGATGGTGGCGAGCTCGAAGCTAGCGCCGCCGTCCTTCACGAAGTCCCAGGCGGCGCGCTCGGCGACGGTCTTGGAGGCGCGGTAGGCGTCGGCCTTGTTGTCGGGCCCGCTGCGCAGGCCGTCCTCGTACGTGAGGGGGTTCCAGTCGGCCTCGGAGAAGGTCTTGGTGGGGTCGGCGATGCCGGCGGCGCTGAGGATGGCGGCGAAGGAGCTGGTGACGACGACGCGGCGCACCGAGGGCGCGTGGCGCTGCACGGCCCGCAGCACGGAGCGCGTGCCCTCGAGCGCCGGGTCCAGCAGCTCCGTCTTGGCGTCCGTCCAGCCGTAGTGGAAGGGCGACGCCGTGTGCTGCACGTACTCGAGCCCCTGGCCGTGGGCCCGGACCACCTCGTCGAACGCGTCCGGCCGCGAGATGTCCGGCACCAGCGCCACCGTCAGCTTGGCGCCCGGGTGCGCCTCCCGGATCTTGGCCGCCTTGTCCTCCGACCGCACCGTCGTCACCACCTCGTACCCCCGCTGGAGGAGCAGGTCGAGGAGATGGGCTGGTGCGATTCAATTCAGTTCAGAGAGAGGCGTGGGTGTCAGTAAGAAAACAGCCTGGCTGTGGCGTGGGGATCAGTGACTAGAAAAGAGGTCGCTATTTACCGGCAATGAAGCCCGATCCACCTGTTGTGTTAGGTCAGTCAGCATTAGTTCGACAATATTCAATCTCGCTCAACATCAGGATAAAGGGGGGAAAGGGGGGAGGGGGTGGCTGGATGGCGGGGTAGTTAGCTCGGCACTCGGGTCACGAACCTGTGAGGAGTACTTTCGCCATTGCGAACGAGGGTGGTTGTCTGCTTGAGTGTAACTACTGATGCAATATAAGAAAGAGCCTCGTAGATCTCGGAGGATTGGTTGCTGTGTATGATTTATATAATATTGGATGGAATTGGAATCTATCAATTAATTACAGTGATGGTGCAGAGGATTGGAAGGCCATCCGGGTATACTTATATATATCCATAATATCCATATACCTATATACATCCTCTCGCATCATTCCAGCTATGCCTGTCAATACCTAGCCCGAACACCAAAACATCACCGCAGCGGGGTTCAATGATGCCCCGAGAACAAATCACGACGTCACGGTGGGAGCCAGCCCCCCACCAATGCCGAATCCGATTCCCGCATGACTATAGGTAACTACCTAACTAGGTACCTGGCAGCCCTGGGTAGCGGAGTGAGTAGGTCCTAGTTACTGTATGTACGTTGATTTTGTGTCCGAAAGGCGAAGAGCTGGTCGGTGATAACCCGCCAAACAAGTCCAAACGCCATCGGCGTTTGTTTGCCGCGGCCTTGTGAACTCGGGGATGTCAAGAGCATCTTTCATCTGCGATTCACCGCCGGATTTGCGGATTGCGGATTTGAAATATCCGGAATAAAACCTCCTTATTTTCTGTTTACTTCCACGTCACCCTCTGATTGACCACCGAATTTTTATCGTGTTAAGGGTGTCGAATGGTAAATGCGACGAACATCGGGCTTAAGGTTGCGTGAGTCTCTTAAGTTTTCCCTCACAAGCGCGGGGGGTGAAAGTACCGGAAGCGGGGCAGGTGGGGGTGAAAAACAACACGAATAACTGGCATTAGTTACATACCTAGGTTATGGGTAGGCTGAGAGGTATACATAGGGGACATTCAGGGGTTGCACATCGAGAAATCGCCTTTAGGGGCAACCTGCGGCTGAGGTAAAATTTTGACTTTAGGATCAATGGTGTCATCCCTCGCGTCGCTAACCCGATAAACTCGTTCAGAGACACCGTCAAAGGTTAACGCCTCGGAACCTTCAGGCTTTACCCTGTGGGGAAAAGGAAGGGGAAGGGGATGTCACCATTGAAAAGCTTATCTACCACTGGTAAGTACCCTTTTCTCTCCCGACCAGCCAAGATGAGTCAAAAATTTCGAGATACCTAGGTAGGCTTAGACATGAGAGGGAAGATGTACGTATAGACTATACTAGATGGACTTAGTGACTCCTCATGTCTTGAACCTGGGTACACCGTCATGCGGGCAGATGCGGCTCTTGTAACTCAGCCGCATAATCTAAAACGAACCTTCATCGAACCTCATTATTTTGGCAACGAATTAGCTAGACAAGAATGGTACCTAGGTATCGGCATCAAACTCATAAGTGGTAGCATGTGTCATAGGAAAGGCACTTACCTTCAACTCAAGCTTATCTTTACTAAAAAAAGTCTCCTCGACCAGCATGCGTATCTCACGGCAAAGAGGCTCGCTCAGGAGCTCATCACATTCACATGGGCATTCATCTGGGGGTTTCATTTCTGAGTTACGGCTGAATGCGTGGAATTGTTTCCTGGAACTGTCTTGATTGATTCGATCGTCTCGTCTTGCGCAATGGCATACACTATCATACATTATTATTATGGTAGTCCTAGTCCGTTCGCAACGGCGGCCCGTCCCGCTGAGACGATGTCCGCCTTGATAACCAGCCAGTTGCTTCCCTCGTTTACATGTTTCAGGTCCAGATCCAAAGCCATGACAGGGCTCTCGCTTGTGAAAGACATGGAGCTTCTCTGTCTCAAAACAACACCGGTCCCATGATATCCCACCCCGTCCGAAAAATCCCAAACGACAAATCTATGGCGATAAAACAGCAGTGAGAAAATCCATCCAAAAAATTTCCATCCAAAGCAAGGGAAGCGAAGAGACCAAGCAAGGAGAATAAACTCAAGAACGCCAGCCACCGATGCTTTTCCCCAAGGAAATGGTATTGTTGAGGCCTGGTCTCCGGTCTCCTAAGCTGTGCCGACCGCATGACTGATTCGTATCATAACGTAACCGCTGCTGTAGCGATGCCGTTGTTCAATCAAGTACGGACATTTGACAACCTAATTCCTTCCGACCCCGGCCTCCCGAGAAAAATCAAACTTCGAACAGGGTATGGATATATAAAACAAAGGCTTTTGAATGCTGCCGCCTGACCCGTAGTCCCCAAAGAAATAGTAACACATCGAGTAATAAAAAAAACAAAGGCAAAAGGTACAGTGGATGAATGGAGTAAAACACCGTATATGCAAGCGCTGTGATGGGCATAGAGTGCGTTTCGCAAGTGCATGGTGTAGAGAGCGTGACGGCGTTAGGGACGCTTTGGCGTCAATGTAGAATGACGGAATGGCGCAGTATCAATGTGCCTCGAGGATGAAAAGAATGTAGAGTGTGATTAGTGATTACATATTGTTGAATCGCTCGCTAGGCATTGGCATCGAAGTGTCGTTGAAATCTTTATCATCATCCCAGCGCATGCCTGGGAGTAAGTAGTATTGTGGCATTAGTAACGGCGATCCCTCAAACTTCACTTCGCACGGGGGAGACTGCCAGTCCCCATCTGACGGAGATGCCCCAGCGTGATTCTGCTCCGGGATGGACATCGCGTGGAGAGGAGAAACATCGAGAGGTATTGAGTGAGGGGCCGTTGCCGGTAACGAATGAGGAGTTGCCGTCGAAAGTGCTTGGTGAGATGCCATCGTATCTGCTGGGTGAGGCGTTCCTTCCATGGACTCATGTCGATAAGCGTACTGCAGATGCTGCTGCTGCTCAGCTGGTGTCTGAGGAATGGGGTACGTCGAGGCCTGATGGCTGTACATCCGCTGTACCGAAGGGCTGTGTGCCGAAACTGGCGAGTACTGTATGGGGGTAGACTGGGTGGAGTCAGGAACCCTCGCTCCGGTAGAAGGAATTTCTAAACGGATGTCGTGGGGTTGCTGTCTTGGTACTGCGTATGGTGGAATCATGCTCGTGTTCATAGTCGCAACACCGGGGTTGTTTCGGTCCGTTTCGAAAAATGGACACATAGGCATAGCCATCGGTCCCTGGATTACGATAGAGGGATGTTGTTGTTGGTGCATGGGCTGTCCCGGATATCCATGCGGGACTGCCCCAGGCATGTTGTGGGCATGGTTGTACGGGCTCGGATGAATACCCAAGTGGGCATTGAAGTTCACCGACGAGGACATATGCATATCATGAAATTGAATGCCATTCTGTCCAACCACAGGGTCATGAGAGAACTGCATGTTTGAGTCCGGAGTGGGAGACAGTGTTCCACTGCCATCTGACTCCGACAGACAGTTGTCATCTAGACTGTGCCCATATGGGTTATGGTTTCTTCTCTGATGATTCACCATTGTTGTTCTTCGACAGAAGCTGCTGCCAGTAAGCCTCAACTGCTCGCTCTGTTCCTTGTTGCATATATACCTCTTATCACAGCCAGGATGCACACAGCTATACGGCCGCTTGCCAGAATGAATCCGGCGATGTCTAGCCAGGCTCGATGACTACATACATAGACTTAGAAAGAAGATCAAATGTTCTGGGGGTGGGTCTACTTACGTCTGAGAAGCGCTTATTGCATCCAACGTACTGGCAACGGTGAGGTTTGTCGCCCGTGTGTGTTCGGATGTGTACTGTCAACGCGCTGCGTTGTATGAATGCTTTCCCACAGTTCTCATAATGGCACGGGTAAGGTCGTTCGTCCGTGTGTATGCGGTAATGCCTCTGTAAGTCCGACTTACGGTTGAAGCTCTGTTTTTGATAAGCGACTGGAGAATGCCTCCCTAGATGCAACACCACGTACCTTGCTGCAACCTTCCCAATTGCATTCCCAGGGTCGACGGGTCCGCTCATCCACAGGCTTCTCAGGGGCTTCCATTGCCTCAACAAAGATGTTCAACCTGATCGAGTTTCTCTTCGCGTATGTCCGCCAAGAAATACGACACAACCGCACGAGTAACGGATAAGTATAAGTTCGAATCACGCCGTAGATGAACCAATCCTAGCGGGTGAAAGAAGCCTTAGAAGTAGCTAGGTTTTACGAACTGCGGGCTTAGGCGAGAAGGTGAAAAATCGTAAAATCGAGCTTGTCAGACGAGCTTTGACGTGAGACACAGATACTCATAAAGTCGTAGCCAAAGTAAGAGTTAACACCAGAGGCAGGGCTGGTGAAGATTATAGTCGATGAAAAGGTGCCCGGTCAAATCATGCAGAACCGGGAATCGTAACCGAGAGACCCTCAAATACAGCGTCCAGTATTTCGTAATCGGTAGTTGATGTTGCGTCCTTCTCCAATATCTAGCAATATCCCGAGATCGAGCGAGTAACAAGTTGTTTTGTTCCCTTGGATGCGTTGAGGTCCAGCTATAGAGTTTGTCGAAAGCGCAAAGGAAGCATTGCCTCAACTCAGCGGTGGTGTGTCGGGTGAACGTGAAAGTATGCTAGCCAGGCGTACGTAACAAGTCCCACCCAAAAGTCTGATACAAGAGAAGCAATATACAGTAGTCGAAAGTCAAGATGAATTATGCCTTGGGTCAGGTCAGCTATGGGGATCTAAGCGAAGCTGGGGTGGGCATATATGTATATGTCGGCACTGAGACAGACTTTTGTTTCGTTTATTATAGAATCCGGTCCCGGTACGGCTGCGCGACTGGGAATCCACGGGCGAGGGGTGCCAAGTTTCTTCGAAGGCGAAGGCGAAGGCGGAGAGAGAGAGTGTGTGAGAGAATAAGATCTGAACGTAGCACCTGCAGTGAAGTGTCCAAGCTGGCCTGCCGACTTGCTTCGGCACTTGGATATTATGTCTGGAAGGAATGACTCTGTGGGTGGTAGAAGAAGCAATTATTCAACGGCCGCGGGCGTTGATGGGAGAGAAACTTTAAAGATCAGAGGATCAAGGATGATGTACGAAGTAGTAGGTATCAAAGTAACGAAGTAACGAAGTATCAACCGGCAGAAGGAACTAATACATATACGTGCATGCTAGGCAAGTAATTAGAGGGGGAGGAACAGCAAGCAGCCGAGTGCAAAAGATAGTAGAGGTAATAATAGTAGTGAACGGCAGAAGAAGAGGCGAAGACAGAAAATGAAAATACGGTTGACTATGCAGCAGCTATGCAGCTATGGCTATGGTACGTTGATGACGATGTGCCTCTCTTCTCTACCTACTATGTAAGTTACCTAAGTTAGTGAGGCCCTCTGCTGCTACCTAGGTAGTAGTACATACCTGGCTAGGTCGTAGGCAGGTAGTAGGCAGGTAGTAGGCAGGTAGTAGGCCAGGTACGAAGTAGGGTAGTAGGGTAGTAGGGTACCTCTCGAAGGCTGCCTATTCCCTTTTCTGCATCTTACCCATCGCCCATCTCCCATCGCCCATCTCCCTTCTGGTTCCAAGCGGGTAACCTTCGCCATCGTGGCCGTCGACACGGAAGCCCCAAGTATCCGTGAAGTACCGCGGGCCCTGGGGCCCTGGGGCCCTGGGACCCTGGGACCCTGGCGTTTGTGTAGGCATAACACAAGGTAGCTCTAGCATGTAGTAGCTTACCTACATGGACATGGACAGGGCAGAAAAGGGACAGCCAGCAGGGGCAGCAGGGGCAGCAGGAGCAGCAGGGGCAGCAGGGGAGGAGGGAGCAGAACAGGGGGGCAGGGAGGCAGGGGAAGCAGGGGTGGTACATGCCTAGGAGGTAGTCTACCAGGTGTCTACCTACTACCACCACCCACTACCTGCTGCGTAACTACATGTACCTACACTAGGCAAAGGTGGGTACGTGGGCTGCTGCGTGGATGCGTGGGTGCGTGGGTGCGTGGTTGTATGGGTGTATGGTTGTATCCAGAATGGAACCAAAATGGAATGGCCCTAGCCCACAACGTCTAAAAGTTCTACAATGTACTAGTGTTAGACTAAGGGCAGGGGTCGCAGCACATGCTTGCAAGGGTGGCCCCGGGAACGTACATGCTATGTATATAGTTCTTTGGGGCCGATGGCAGGCTGTCCATGCGGATCCGCTATCCAATGCGGGAGCCGCTTGGCTCCTTTTGGCGTATGCTGGGCCTGCTGTGCATTCCTCCACTTTTGCCCTCCACTCCTTCTTAGCCTTCTTGGCCCTCTCTGCCTCTGCCTCTTCCTACCTAGGTCTGTACATACTAGACCCCCCCCCCCCCCCCCCAGGACCCCTTCTTTCAGTTCTGCCTCCAAATGAGCGTTGATGATCCCCTGCACCTGCTCGCATGTTATGTACGTATGCATGTATAAGACGCTGGTATATAGAGCAGCGGGATCCGCCACCAGCAAGATGATGAGATTTGTACGTACATAGTAGACTAAGGTTCGGACATGAAGGCAGGTATCTGCATGCTAGTTATATTGCTCAAATGGGCATAGGAATGGGAGTGGGAATGGATGCGGCTACCATAAGTAGGTAGTATGGATATGGATAGTATGTATATGTATTCAATACCGCGCCGGCACGAACCTGGGCTGCTCTTATTCCATCCGGGATGCTTTTACAGGTATGTGTAAGAATCTACAGACAAGGAACGAATGAGCATGCCTACCGTTATTTCAGAGATATATACGTATGTCCGTATAGTACCTGCTACAGCTAGACGTACGAAGTAGGTAGGCATGCAAATTGAGTCAATTAGCATGGGTCTCTGTGCATACGAGGTCAATGTCAGTAAGGCGGGCTTCCCTTCCCTCTGGAATGACGATCCAAGGCAGCCAGATATCAGCCGGCTTTATTTCTCTCTTTAGCTTGTTCAGCCTCAGTGACTAACTTTGACACTCCCCTCTGAAGTTATAGGAGGGGCTTGGACGAGGAAGCAACTCCAACAAATTGCCCACCTAGCCTATACACATACTTGCCTAGATGGGCACCTATGGCTAGGGGACGAATACGCCCGCCTCATCAATCACCTAGCACCTTACTCGCTTCAGCCAATGGGTTCAAGTCTTCACTGCACCAGACCGTCAGGCCTCGGGGCTGCATGCAAATAACTGCCTAGTGCAGGCCCAGACGACTTTGCATTGGACGGGAAGCAGCCGAAGCACACCTCTTGCAGACTGAGTATAGCGGAACTGGTCAGTCTAGCGCTGGGGCGTGGCCTGTCAGGTACATTCGCAACCCTCCGTTCCCTACCCCATTTCATATCGAGATGGAGGTGTGCACATCAGGCGAGAGGCCGTAAACGTCACCTTGAAGTCCCCGGGGAGGGGGTGAAGGAGGGGAGGGGAGGGGTAAGGAAGAGGGGTCCGGATGGAAACAGATGGACGACGGGAAACCCTAGGAGCCGCTGCCCTGTTGGTTTCCAAGTCGAACCACACCTAGCAGGAAAACACCACCACCAACTATCATGGACACGAAGGTAGGCAGGTAGGCATGATAGCAGGGAGTTGGTTCACTTGGCTGTCCGAGGCAGGAGCTGCAGACGGCTAAGAGCACTAGGGCTAGTCCTAGTCCGGGAAGGGTCCTTATACTTAGGCTGCTTATACTTCAGGACTATATAGGGGCGCTGCGATAGGGGTCCTTTATAGGCGTAGATAGCTAGAGTGAGCGAGGAAGGGTTGTCCTTGTACGATTACGCGGTCTGGACGTTCGGGGTCGTGGAGCCCTCAGACGGCCGTCTAGATGGCCGCGCCTAGTACACTATAGATCTTCATCTTCGCACCTACTTGGCTCACATGACCTGAGTCGACTAGCCTCGTCAAATCGAAGCGTGAAACGAGGACGACTCTTTCGGCAAAGTTGTATTGGCTGCTTGAGTTAGATCTGCAATATGCTCCAAGCCGCGCCCTTGATGCTAGTCTGCACTCAAGAGGTCTTCTGGGTTCTATGAAGTCTTTATTGTGATGAAACCAATGAGCAAAGCAAAGCTACTAGTTATTTGATTCTGAATATTTGCGGACTTCAATGGGCTGTGTTTGCCCATGAGTGCAACCAGCCACGACGAGAGAGTAGATAGATATAAACCAGAATATACTACGTACCTAGTAGTAAGAATGTCAATGGTTACCAAGGTAGCCAATGGGGAAGATGACGATAAGGCTTAGTTAGGCCAATTTGTCGATAACTTAAAAGTATAAGCAGGCTACTTCTACCGGCATACTGCCCTGGCATGACCTAATGACGTTCGTATATGATGTTTTCCAGTCTGAATACCACCAGAAACAAGGTTGAAGTAAGCCATACGATCAGATGATATGATGGCATGAGGTTGCGTCTTATCTTTTGAAGGCACCGCACACTAAGCCGATTCTAGCGGGGGCCCTTGGACGGACTGGGCCACTGGGCCACTGGGCCACTGGACCACTAGCATCCGGCGTCACGTCTAGGTGCTATCCATAGCAGTTACGTCGCGCAGAAAATCCGTTTCACAGGGGACCTGACCTCATTTCAGACTGATGCCCCCTTGTCAGATCGCTATCTCTTCCCCACATAGCGAAAGCTCTAAACCGCAGAGTAATGTTTCAGGAATCGGGAGCCGAACCTGAGGTGTTGAGTCGCTGAAGCTGTTACACACATAACACAGCAATCACCTAGGTCATGCCTACTTACCTAGGTAGTATGTATGCAGTATGCATGTGCTTACCTGTGAAGGCTGAAGGGTCACCTCACTATGTACCTACCTAGGTAGGTACAGGTGGCTTTACCACCTTATTCCTATACCTCTTACACAACCTGCCCTGGCTTTACTGCACGATGCATGTACAGCTATAGACTCTGAGTAGGTATATACATAGTTCTCTTAGTAGACTAAACTGATTGACATCTCCACAGCATCCCCCTGGCGTGCACATACGGCTGGTCGGAGCCGCCGTCGTGGGTCCCTCGGGATGAAATACGTTCCGAGATCTCTTGAACTCCAGCAAATTACCTATATCTTGATGATTGATGCTTGATGCTTGATACTTGATGCTTTTCCATACGGGCCTTGTTTGGAGCGAACTAGACATGTGAAAATGAGAACTGAGGTGATTTTTGGTCCCTGTAACAATACATGAAATACCTGTACCGTACTGTACCGTACCTGCAGCCCTTCGATGACGCTAATCATATTACACGAAAGGAAGAAAGAAGACAAGGAAGAAGAAAAACTCCGATGTACGTTCATGTACGAAGTAACTCAACAACGGTTCTTGGGGTTGGGGTTGGGATGGGCAAGGGAGCATGATAGTGCATAAGTGGGCAAATTACCGTGAGAATTAAGAGTTAGCAACACCAGGGCACCCAGGTCACTACCGAAAGGCTAACTCATTACCCGTATCCCTCGGGGCGATCGAGAACGGGGTTCTTTCTTATTTACTCACTTACCTGGTAAGTACATACAATAATGCAGGCATGCACACTACATGCTGTACCTACCCATACTCCGTGGCCTATCTGGACAATATAACCTAGCCTGGACAATCGTAACATCACTCCGGTGGTTTCCCCCTTCACCTACAATAGATATTCAGTCACCGTAAGACTTGAAACAATTGTGATGTGCGTCCAAGTCTGGGGTTTGCATTTGTGGGTACGAGAGCTAAAAAACTCCCGAGGGGCCATGTCCTCAGGTCCCACTTTGATATAGGGCGTATTCCCCTTTACAGATTCTCTTGCGTTAGGCCAGATTAGTTGGCTGGTCCCTGCCGGAAGTTTCTTAACGGTGAAGAGGGTCTTTAGATTGGCGATGGGGTGGAATGGGGATGGGATGTTACTGCTAATGTTACTGTTATTGTTACTGCTACACCTTGTTGTTCTTCTCTTGGAGTGGTGTTAGTAGTAGCTGTCTAACGGGTTCGTTCGTTAGCTCGACGTTGACGCCAAAGAGCCAATCGCGGGATCCCGCGTTCTCTGTACGTTCCCGTTCGGTACGGCTCGTTAGGGCTTATGGTTGATGGATGATGGCTTGGGCTCACCGCTGGACTTGAGCTGCTTGAGATTGGTCGTTGGACCGAATTGACGCGCCTAGCATACAGAGTCTTTGGGAACATCTAGGTATTGCTTGCAGGTAACAGCCAGTGATGTGACTTCGCTTTACGTATCTTGTCACATCTACTTGGAGAAGGGGGTGCTTAGTCGAGGTGACTCCCACGCCTTGCTTCGTTATGCATGGTTATACATGCAGCAGCGTTGCAGTGGCGGCTCCAACAGGAGATACGAACTAGCTACTGGCATATCAAAGATGACCTTGACTCAGCATCTTGAACTCTCCATGCCAGTACCCATATTATAAGCAATGCTCCTCCGGTACTATTGAATTAGCAAAGAGACTCCAATACGTTTCTATCGTTGGGTTGCGCCGAATACGACGCTGGAAAGGCACACAAAGGGTGATCTGAGAGGGCGGGTGACGGATGCGGGTAGTCACAAACGACTAAGATGTATAATGGTGCTCTTCTATGCCGCTCTATTACAATTTAGGATTTGCTATGGTTCAAGATCCCATGGATGGGTGCTCGAGGATCTGTTTAAGCCCATCGTGAACTTCACCACACGAATGTACTATCTTGTCGACCTCCTTCATTCGTCAGTGATCGGCCTGCTTTACATGTATCTCTGCTACATAAACCCTAGAGCTCACATCCGATTTTGGGGAAGGTCAGGCGAATCTCCCATTGGTGAGTGTTCCGGTGTCCTTTTGGAGTCTCACCCAACCCCTACAAATTCGGGTAGCATCCCTCTGTTTTGGCCGTAGTGTAAAAGTTCTCAGGAGCAGCGTGATCGTTCGCAAGTCGGCCTATTTTGGAGATCCTGATGGAATACCCAGAGGTCTGCACCGGCATGCAGGTTGAATTTCTCGTAGATCGATCCTTTAACCCGATTGGCTGGCCACAAGCTTTGCCTTTGCGTTGCATGGTGCCATCGAACTACTGCCATTGTACGACACATTCAGACATTGTACGTACGGCACAGCTTGGGACAACCATCTTCCTGAGTCGAGACCTGTAAGAAATTTCACTACTGGTGTCGTATAGCCGATTTCTGCCTTTAGACTTCATTGCCAACCGTTTCCAAGGTCGTGGTCAACCAAACACCATACTTTGACGCACGAACTGGAGTACTTAAGACGGCGGAGCCTAGACGGGCCGAGTCTAACCACAAGCGATAACATCCCGTAAAATACTACTTCTATTCTCATCTTTGAGCAGGAAAGGCTTGGCCAGGTCTCAGTTCACGTAAAAGCAATTCGATATGTTGGTAAAGAGCCCCGAATTGTTTCACTTGCTACTTATGGTCCCGGCATGGTCACGAATAAGAAGGGAGGGGGGATGTCGGACACGGATGAGCACATTGCCGACTACGGTGGGGCTAACGATCCGCCCGCCAGAACGGAATGCGGTTCACAGCTACGCACGGCTCGGTAGAAACCCAGCAACTCTATATGGCGGTATGCTTCGTTCGGCCGGCCGCGTTCAGGCGCTGCCAAGGTCACTAATGCCGGGCGGGATAAGATGGCAAGTGAATGTACTAACTATGACACGGCTGTATAGGCGTCCCCTTGTTTTCTATGCCACCCATAACAAGATATATCCTACTGCGTTACCAATCGTAACTACCAGCAGGTTGATATGAAACTGCTCTTGACAATACCGGCAGCTGTCGAGTTGATACTACTCTAGATACTACAAGGTGCGGCTCGGCAATGAGTGGGGTGGAAAATTCTTTGTGGGGTGATAGTTGATCTAGATTCCAAGCGAATTCTACTAATTCTGGCACCAATGCCCTTCGAGCAGGTATAAACAAGAACTAGTTGCAATCTTAAGTTGCGGAATCATCCTGTAACATAAACTGCATAGGTGCATTCAGACAACCTGGCAGATCAACATCCGTGCGCAAACCGATTCTTTCGTCACCAGCTGGCTATGCAGACTACGTATTGACTAGTTACTAGTTATGCCTCCTTCGTCTTGCCATGCCCAGTCAACGCCGGTTGTTTGGCTAATTATCAGGTCATCAGCCCGCTTGATCGCAAGTTGTGAGGGGTCGGAGGGGTTGGAGGGGCTGCCGGGGGAAGGGGAGGAGGGGGGTAATGGCCGTCGCCAGCCGTGTGATGAAACATCTGTAGAAACACATTATATCATACCTGCTGTGATGCTAGAGCCGAGAAAAGCTGCGACTAACTGATGATGAAGACCGTTACACTCTAAGCAGTTCGCGTGCAGTTATAGTACATGCCTTCTTCCTTGTTTTTCTGCAGCCATCGCTGTAGAATACCGCCTATAATCGCCTTTTGAATCTGGCGATGGCGGATAACTACCGGGTCAGCAACGACGTCAACGTTGCAAAGGTAGCATCATCAATCAACATCCAGAAGATCCACCTCAGAAAGCGAAGAGAGCAACAACCTGGCTGAAGATAACGGAAATGGCGTGGAATGGGACGGCGCATATCGAGTAATTACATGCATGAGAGTCAGAATGCGCATGACGATTGGCGTGCTTAAACGCAGGGGCCAATCCAAGACACGAGGAGACTTCTAGGTTGTCCCGATGAGGAAAACCCTCATGTGGGAAAGGCGAGGTAGCACACCGGTCAGTGATGGATGGCGCGTGCTGTGCAGATAGAGAACTGCTCGTGATTTGCTAGTCTAGTTGCTCTTCAACACATCCCTTACTGCTATACGCAGTCCAGGCAGTATGCAATCAGGCAGTGACGGCGTAGGGGCATAGGGGGCAGGTAGGTAAGCCGGCTGGCTGGCTGGCTAGCCTGAAAAGTCGTCATATAGAAATGCACTGTAATGAATGAATGGTATTTGCATGTGAGAGGAATGTCCTGGTCCAATTGCCAATGGATGTTTTGAGGTTTTCCTTTCTTTTCACACCCTTTCCCCTAGCTCCGAGCTTGTCCACCTACGACAAGGCTTGCGGTGACGAATCGCGGGGAGCTGCTGAATCTTGTGCTCATCAACCCGGGGGATATCTGTGATATGTGAGATGTAAAGGAGCACAGGACGGGTAGATGCATAGGTTGACTGTGACGAATGGCAATAACAGCATTAAGGTGATAAGAAGCACGCGACGTTCCAAGTCCGCTCATCTGCACAATAGCAGCAAGAAAGCTTCCATAACAGCGAAGATTTAGGAATCGACATGTCACTCATTAACTCGCTACCCAGGCCCAGAGTCTTGGGGAGGGAACACAATTTGGCATGTCGGTATCATCTGGGCTGCTGTTATATGCGGTGTTTCTTTCCACGCTTGGACGAGCCTCAACCACAGCACATGGGGATGCACCCCGCAATGCGCAATCCAATTAGGAAAGAGAAGGATATATTGCCAATTATACTTCCCAGTCCTCGAGCCGTCTCTCGAGGCACACTGAATTACTGATTTCACCACAAGACTGCTCACCGCTCAGACTACCAGAGTACTATCCGCTCCAAGCCCCCCGCAAAATGATAATATCGAGAGCAAGTCGGGACGAAGGTAACGATAATGAACCTCACTTGATCGAAGTCTGGCTCGTTCACGCACGACAGGCAGACGAATACTACTCTATCATGACTACCACGACATTCTCAGGTGGTATTAATAGGTAACGAGGAGCTACGGGCCCCGATGAGCCCTCGCTTCACATGACCTACATTGGTCCACATTGCGAGATAGATAATTCGCGCGCTAAGCCGTCGCAGACTCTGCAGCGCAGATGCAAGATCCAATCGCCCAACAAGAAGACGTTGCAGTTCTGCCCAAGAAAATTGAAAAGGTCTTGAGACGCTGCAGCTTCGTCACGTCCCTGATCAGCCCTCGTACTCCCCCAAACTTACCGTCTCCTAGTCTAAAATAGTATACATACCTCTAGAACACATATTCTGGGGTAATGCGGCACAGCGCTGCCAATTGCGAAATATCTTTCAAGGGTCTCCAGTTC
This sequence comes from Diatrype stigma, assembly GCA_022225965.2. Classification (NCBI taxonomy): domain Eukaryota; kingdom Fungi; phylum Ascomycota; class Sordariomycetes; order Xylariales; family Diatrypaceae; genus Diatrype; species Diatrype stigma. The sequence continues at coordinate 711,373 of JAKJXP020000007.1, forward strand.
ACAAAGGCGGCTGGCCCAGTAATGCCTCACAAGAAACAGAAACAAATATCGAAACATCGAGGCTCCAGTGCTGCCCTTCCCGGTTCCTTCATTGAAATTCTAAATCCAAGGGAGAGAATGCTTTCAGCAACCCCCCCCCCCCATATCTCCCCGCTCCACTTATAAGTCTTCTCTGGCTGTCAATCCCTTGTCAATCTCTACTCGTCCTGGAGGTAAGCCGCTTGCGGGAACTCGCTAGTCGATTTGTTTAGTTCGCCCGGAGATTTATTCCTGTTGAAGTTTACTGCCTATGATTGACAAGACCAGGCCATGCCATCCCTTGAATATCTATGTAGGCAGGTACTGCTACTGCTGAACAACTTACTAATTGCTCGCTAATTCAAGCTTCGCGAGAGGTCGAAGAAGACTAAGTAGTTAGAGATGACTAACAGGTAGGGCGAAGACTAAGATGATACCACGGGTGGCACCGCCGAAGACGGCGCCAGCCACGGCTTGCCGTTCTCGGCTGTCATAAGGCCAACTAATAACTAGAGGTTCCGTTGCGCCGTTCCGTCACCAACAAGGGCGTCCCAGTAGGGCAGCCGAGTGGGGCCCCGTCTAACTAGACAGGTGCCGGGAAAGCCAGCTATGACAGATTGAGACGAAAAGCCGAAGAGTCCCAAGCCGAACCTGGGGATAGATCCGATCTTAGGCTGGTACTAATGTACCTATGCCGAATTTGCCTGGTTCCATTGCCTGTCTACCTGTACGTAGGTATGTATGCTTGGAGCGTGAAGTTGCGATGGCATTTCCAACTTCCAACTTCCCGCCGCCACCCCGAAGTCTTCTGTGGGACCCCCTCAAGAAAGGATCGCATGCGGGGAGGCTATAGGATACTTCTTATACGCGTACGCTCTTTACGAACCCCTACCTAGGATTTCATACGAACGGCTGCGGTTGGGAAACTACGTAACCCACGGGTTCGTTTTTGAAAGCTCGTTCTTAAGTGGGAGCGATGCACGGCATGCCCTCCTTACCCGAAACGTCATAGTCGTGAAGAAAAACACGATAGGAGGCTGTAGAACCATACGAAGTACATACACGACAAACTCAGAAGCTTGCGCTTTGTGGCGGGAGGCTGGGCAGATGCCCTCTCAAATAAGAAAGGGGAACCTTGTCCAAACCAACGGGGTTTCTCTTCAAGCTTAGGTTCTGTTTAATTCGAGTATCAATCTTTTCATACAAACCTAGGGCCTACATATGTAGGACACATATATCAGATTGTGAATTTCAACTTGGTATTTGATTATTCTACGTATCCTCGAGTTCAATTTGTTAATAGTCGCTTTGGTGCCACAACACTATTCTGCTTCTGGAACAGGTATAGGTAGGTTGCTGATGGATTAATGGATGAGACCAAAGCATCGCAAGGGAAGTCAGGTGACTAATACAGCATCCAACTCCCCACCCATCCTTTGAATGGAAACCAGTTCAGCCGCATAGTGGGGTTTCAAGTTAACTTGTCTGCTTATGTAACTGTAACTGGGTACTCGAGTTAAACAACCTTATAATTAGTTATCATTGTATCACAAGCCAAGTTGTTCCCCCAAGCGTCTACATGTCCTTTAGCCTGCCATTGCTTATATAACTTCGATCGCTTAAAGGTAATTAGACGTAGCACGATTATCTCGGCCCGGCAGGTTGCCTACTTTGGACTGTTTGAGATGGGGTTCTAGTCTATGGGCATCGAAACATCTATACTACTGCCCATACTTAGCGCAGCTATCATTCCTCTATCGGGTAACTAGCTAATTGTGTAATCGCCGCACCTATAGCGGAGCTCCGTTTCTGCTTGGTCACCAGATGGATCAAACTATGTAAACTACTCAACTAGACTACATACATAGTTACCTCACGTAGATATGTACTTTTGAGTTACCCGACATCTTCAACCACGACACTACTACTGTGTCTAGTAGTCTGTTGCATCATGCTACTATGTATAAACGCTCGCTTGCGAGTCGGTTCGGTTAGTTATCGGTGACAGCAGGTCCTGTCCCTTGACTAGCTACTTTGTCATACGTAGTCTAGATATTAGACGCGATGACGAGGTGCCAAAATTAGAAAACGCGTAACTAACCTGGCCTTGTGTCAGGTTCCTCAGCAATCCCGCGCTTGGCTTTTGCACCTTTGTTGCTCGATGTGCCGCTAGGCATGACAGAAAGACTTCCCCGGTGGGATCCTTCTACGGGCTAGCAACTAGCTGCTTCGTCATGTAGATTAACAGCCAGGAGCGTCCCGTCGGGCTAATTTCAAGATTCCAAGCGATTATCGCTTTTTCCCGTTACCGACATGGCTATCTATCGAAATACTCCGTGTTGGCAAGCGGCCGACTATCGTGAATGCGTAATCACTATCTGTTAGCTACTTTATATTCACGTGCAACCTTCAAGCCGAGCCGGGCACCTACTTACCTAAGACAGATGGTGAAGTTCTCTTCGCAACAAAATGTGAGGCGGACTAGCGTGTGGGAGTCCAACCTGGGCCTTGGCAGACCCTCGGGAGACGGATGTGGTCCAGCTTTTTCCGTGACGTTAGTGCCATGTCTCCAATATGTTCCGGGCGACCTGAAACACATTCCTGGATTTTAGGAGGGAAACTGAGCTGATGTTGCCCGTCTACCTAAGTTAGGAGACTCCTAGTTAGGTAAGTACCTATGCAAGTCAACTCTACGCCGGGCTATAGACGTACATTAGCGCAGTTGTCCATCATCTTGGGAGGCACCAGAAGGCAGGCACTAGAGGCAGTGGTACTTGTAAGCGGTTGTTAGTAGGGACCTACTACGTAGTAGTTAGTATCCTTCCAAGGCTATTTATCTACGCGATAATCTACATGGTACGCGATCAAGATCCAACACATACCTACCTACCTACCTACCTATAGTGTCTCTCGCCAAAAGTACATGCAGGCAGACATTGCAGGGCAGTTCTAGCTGGTGTCCATCAGGGTGTTCGAGCAAATCAAGTCCACGTCCAGCTCCATTCGGCGCGCATCCTACTATACTCACCTAGATCTCGAACCTCGGAGAACAGCTGCTGGCGCGAGGGAGCCCGGATTCCATCATGTCGATCATGGCCGGTGCACGAAAGCTTCTGCGGCGGGCCGTTTGCTAGTAGATCGCTTCTAGGCTGCGCACAATAACATCCGTGATGCCTCCTAGCTAGCCTGCCGAACACACAGCTATGTATGTGTATGTATGTCCAGGCTGGTATGGACCTTGCGACGTAGCCAGGTATTTCCCGGTATCTTCAAGGCTTAGCGAGTTGGACTGGAAAGCTTATCTGAAGAATATCCTGTTTGGCACTTCTACGTATGACCAACGGCCGCGTGGTCGCATGCCCTCTCTCTGCCCGTCTGCATTGCTACGTTTACATACCTGGTTCTGTGTAGGTGGGAATGTTGCAATTCCAAGTCCAAGCATCGCATCCATAGTTGAAGAAATAACAAGCTGCAGAATCTCATATTTCCAGCGGGGACAGCCAAGGTACGCATTCGTGCGTGTGGGCATTGATCGGCCTCGTAAGCTAGTATTAGTCATTAGGTGAGGGTTCTATTCGTATAAGCTATCTTGGCTACATAACTTCCCAAGCGTGCCAGATTGCGAGATACAAGAGATCGCAAACGCGCGATCTCGCGACATCCAAACCCTAACGAATCGCACCATCCGGCCCGGCAAATGGAGAACATGGTGATATAACTATGTATGTATATAGATTCCCGTCAAGTTATGGTCATGTGGTATCTTCGGGCTGAAGTGCACGATAACCGAGGGCATGATTGATTAATATTGCGCTCCCGCGCGCCCGCAAACCGGACCCGACCCTAGGCAATGTAGGTACATAGGTAAGTAAGGTCCAGCCTCATGCTACGTACTGAGCCATGCAAGGGCAGCCCTGATACTATAGCAGGGGTGCCCTATAACTGACAGGCCCGGTATTTCTGTCACCGTTGTCGCCGGTGCATCAAACTCGCATGATCCTGGGCAATACTGGATCAGCTTCGGGGAATTGGCGAATGAGCGACAGGGGCGTGGAGACGCAGAAAGACGGGCTCGGGGAAGGAGCCGATGGTGTGAAGGCAGTGTCCATCATGGCGTTATGGCGTTATGGCGTTTATGGCGTCAAGTGGGTGTAACCATCTGTCCGAATCCGGCGAGGAACTTTAACTTGCGACCGGCCAATGAGTCGAGCGTCGGGATTCCTCTCATGTACATGTACGAGATCCAATCCAATCCAGGGTCAGCAGCCAACTCCAGCCCGACATGTAGCTCGGGGTTTTAGCTTAAGCTATCTGCCTATCTGAGCATGCGGTAGATTCTGATGCAACACTTGCCTGCCTACACGATATCTATCACGATGCCGATGCTGATGCTTAGGTATATCGGGCTTCTTGGCGTTTGGCTTTTTGGGCTTCACCGGCCACACGTACATACGTAGCAAGCGCTCTTGCAACAGCATCCCACGCTCTTCACGCGTACATATCACACGTATGAATATACCTACCTGGGTATACTACCTAGTACGCAGTATGCACGCATGTTCAGCTGTGTCTGTGAGGAAGGTCTGCAGCCAGTAGGGCCAACCGGCGCAAGCCTGATGACCTGCCTACAGAACCTAACTTAACCTGCTTATGCAGGTACAATCCACTTCGCTCCACAGCGCAATCCGGCATTTCGATAGCACATCGAGGCGCAAAATGGGATGATGGAGAGAAGGCCTGGGCTGCAAGCAGGTTCTCGAGGTAGGTCCTGGCCGCAGGCTCTTGGACCCATCCACCATCCCCATCTCCATCCCCATCTCCGTCCCCAGCCACCTTCCTCCGGCGAGGGGTTGATGAAGGGGCTCTGGAGGCCCAACTTCATCTAGGCAATGCGCATCGCGCATCCGCTTGCGACGGCTTCAGCTCCAGTCCCAGAAACTGCGGTTGTGGCTGGGTTGAGTTGTAATGGAGATAACCCGGTCGCTACTCTGTGGCGGGCGATCCGCGCATATCCAGATCACCATCTGCAGACAACACAGCACAAAGAGCAAGACGCAAAATGCAGACTGCAAGCAACGCTGCGGTGAATCGGGCTTTCCCCACGTTGATGTACAATCACTGGGCTATAGTCGAGTCTCTATTGCATCTCGATGCAACGATATGATAGGGATCTAAGGCAATCCGCAAGCTACTGCAAGTTTACTACTGCAAGCGTCTGTTCGCCAGAGTGGGAACGGAACCCCCTTGTCTGGGGACTTAATACACCCTCACTCCTCCCTCCCTCGACTGGCACAACACTCTCCAAATCTGCCAGCCACCAGATGCAGAGGGAATCATAATGCCCATGGCTTAAAGGCAAGGCCAAGCTTACCACCGGTGAGCCTGCACCCTATCTGATATCTGGCCGGACGGACTGCCTAGGAAATCAAGCAAGCTGATCTTCCGGTTTTGTTACTGCTCCTGCTAACTAAGCCACCGCGTTTCAGGGCACGCTTCTTCTGGCTACGCTCCGTGGCTTCCGGCATTCTCAGTCCCTTACTTTTCGCCGATAGATGGCTTGGCCATGGCTCCTCGGGGACCTATTTGTGACTGCGCTGCTAATACAGTCACACAGCAACATCCTTCTTAGATCTAGTGGCTACAACCCGCGGAAGGGCAGGGAGGCCATAACTTGACTGAATAGGCAGGCTATAGCCAACCTTTATGGCACTCGTTATATCCCAAGGGGTCAGATGGTTATCATCATCTATCCCAGGCTGATCTGTCATGCCAAAGTCCACTAGGTGTTATACTCTGTGCCTGTGTTATCGGGTCGTGTTTTTGGCCGGTCTTGTACAGAGCCTCGATCGGTTTGACATTGGTTACCCTTATCTACCATGACCATACTGCGAATTTCGGCGAACATGAAGGCACGAGGCGACGCAAGCGAATACGGATTATGTTTCCCGATATACCTAACGATGCCATCGTAGTTGGCGACGTCGTGTCTCCGAAGCTGACTCAAGATTTTCCTATATCTCAGAAGGCGTATTCACTAGTAAGAGATTCCTAGTCTCGCTCTCGATCCCCTACGTTTCCTTTCTTCCTCTTTCTTCGAATCAGAACTACACGAGCATGGATACTTAGATCCACGATGAGAAGATTGAGGCATAGAAACTAGTATGGCCAGTCCCTAGGGGATATTAGGATCTGTTCATCATTCTCATGCATTATCGTTCAACCTGCTGTGTGTTGGTATTCTTGTTCTATATGGAACGCTTGTGATCCGGGCGTTCACCTGTGCTGCTATGGTGTGCTGTTGTAACAGCAGTCCAATGCCCAATGCAATATGCCTGGCCACAGTTTTAGGCTGTTCATCAGCAGTACACCGCCTTTCAGCACATTGCGGCCACATCAACGCGAGTAGGCAAGTCATCCGCTACCTACATGAACTGAGGTAGGGAGGCTAAAGGGCCTCCTTACCCCGGTGGGCTTCAGCGCCCACTGACTAGATTGTCATAACAACTATGACAGGAAATGCACCCCGACTTGCATATTGCAGCTCTGTCGATCGATCATGCAGCCTGCTTCTGTTGGGGGCTACGTCTTCGCTCCTTTGATCAAGTTAGTTCAGCGTAGGGACACTGTTGACAGCTCAGTACCATTGGTCCATTGTAGAATAGTTCATCGTTCCCAAACCGAACTGATAGTACTTACTGGCTGCTTCCCTCGCCATTGCAACCTACGTAGCTGTGTCCTACGTGGACTTGAGAATACTGGCTAGATGTTATACGCAATTTCTTGATCATAGTCGAGTTGTGTGGATTACAAACGTTGGCTTGTGATGTATGAAATTGACATCCCATGCTACATAGTCAATCAGGAGGATACGAAGGAAGCCGCTTCACGTAGTGGATGCTATGGCTGGACTACGTTTGAGGGTCATTGATATTGAAACACTTTCCCATCTACACCAACAACGAGCAAGCCAGACATACCGTATAGCTAGTGAACATCGTATCATATGGTCTTTGGACGTACGACCGTGGTGCCATTCCATCCCACGAATCCATTGTGTACTGTAGTATCAATACTTCCAGCAACAAGATTAGGATAGAAAGACGAAGTCATGCAGACCCGGAAGCTATGGCTATTCTAGAATATATCTGTCTGCATATATTGATTGCCAGTTTGACTGTGATGTTGACTCGGACAGCGTCATCTAACCCCCTTCTCTCGTGTTACACCATCAGTACAGCTTCGAGAAATCATCCACAACTGAGCTCCGTGCCTAAAGTTACAAGTAAGTATCGTTGCCTTGCACCGGTATCTTTCCTAGTAGAGACTCTGGTACTTCATCGAGCCGTTCCACGTCCGCTCTGTAGTCTCCGTATTCAGTCCTTCAACTCCCTGAGTGACTCACACCAAGGATTCATTGCCTACACCCCTGGCTGCCCGGCAGTCCCGAATATGCTGCTCATCAACATGAAGCCATTGAGCACATGAAGCAAGGACTGTTTGTACCTGTAGTCTATTCCACAACGAGTCCCGTAATATCTCCTAGTTGACACGGTGACGGCATCGTAATGCGGTCAGCACATCTTCCCATGTCTAAGATTCAGATCAGATAAGGGGCATTGGATGGAGCAAGAAGTCCCAGCTGCTTGCGGACCAGCTTCGCCTTGGAAGGTGGTTGGCTGTCTTGTGTTCACATCACCCATGTGAATGCGAGAGGGGCTCTTGATATCCTAGCCTTGAGCTCGTCACGGATGCGTGTAGTCGGTGTAGTCGGCGTAGCCGTCTACATACAAAGGTCTTGAGCCACGGGTAACATAGTTCCAAACATGTTTCTATTACATACGTTCATGCTATCATTCCAATCATTAGGGTGAGGCTAGATTCCGCTAGAAGCCTCGGTGGTTGCCGAGAACCGCTCGACTCTTCTATGGTCCACCACGGATGCGGCGTGCCTACCTTGTACGTTCACGATATTATCATAATATACACTGCTATAGATGACTTGTCAGATTGGATGAGGCTTGCCCAAAGCTTTGGGAGCGAGCCCCTGCTTAAGCTTCGCCGCCGCCGAGCATATCCATACCTACAACACCAGGTTAACCACACTATTGCTCCCCTTTTGCACCAAGAGAAACATGTTCTAAACCTCTAGCATCATGTGGTCATTCAAGAGCCCTAAATCATCAGGGGGTATGGGGAGTAAATCATCTAGCCTGACGTGTGTTACTGCTACTTACCGCCAGCGCGGTACCATACGCTTAGAATGGCTGATATTGCTACTTGAAACTCGAAACGAACATTCATAACTGATGTACTACTCTTGAGGCAGATGCCGCTGAAACTTTGCCAAAAACGAAGTCGTACCCAGCACGAGGATACTTAAACCAACTACCAAAGCTGCTGCTGCTGCTGTTGTTGTTGTTTTAATAGGGGATGAATACCAGACTTGGTTCCAAAGCGTAATCGAAATTGTACTGCTAGTTGCATCCATGTATATATAGTCGGTGAAGAGAACAGCTCAACCAGATAGCTCCTCCATGGGAGCTCTCATATCCCAGCATGAGTACCATATAGTAATGGAGATTTGATATATGAGGTTTCAATCCCATATAATCTCACAGAGCCTCCAAATTCAGTGGATGACTACCTTCGTTCATAAATGAGGGTCATCAAAAGGCATCGCCAGTGAACTATATTAGCACGCCAAGATTGATCGCATTCGAATCATTTTGTCTAAGCTAGGCATTGTCTAGTTATCTCCTGTTCTCGCATACGAAAGTTAAGAAAAGAAATAAAAAATAAAAAATAAAAAAAATAGATGAAACAAAAACCCTCCTTGGGGATACTTGGGTCAGATAAGAACTACATGTCTAGCCTGTACTAGAAAAAATACAACTATGTAATAATCCATGGATTGTACTATATCTGTTATAGATAAACTTGATGCTTCTGGAACTTAAGCACAATGACCAATTTACGTAATCAACCCTGACAAAGATAATCAATTTCGGGCAGGCTTATATCCGGATGATACTCATAGGCCACCACGACAACTTTCCCTCCAGGGGTCAACACAACAACATTGATCTACATGTCGTGTAAATGTATATTGGAGGAACATTTTTATACCTGTCCCATAATGAATCCGGCCGAATCACGACCTAAGTGGTTCAATAGCGTATGATATCCCATGAGTTATTCGCTCAATGCATGACTGATCTCTTCGTTGGCGTATTGACACGTTACCTAGTAACTACTTCAGGTACTCTTCTCACCGGCTTCTTACCTTCTGTTACCAAGTAACGACTGGTTCCACAACACAGTATTCAATGGAAAGTTGCAACCCCATATTTTTAATGCTGGTTCGTTTTGGATAGTACACTTGTAGGCTTGCTGAGATGTACAGCCTAGCTACGGTCAACGATCACCATAGACAGATGACCTTGTACACAGGTACACTTTGGAGACAAGTTCCTGCACATTCGTGTTATTGGGTCGTCTGAATTTGTACCAGGTACCACGATACTACGGCCTGAGATATCATCTGGAGCAGTTCCAAATCGTGCTAGCAGACATCCCAACCTCTCTGGTGAACCCGCATCAAAACAAATATTCTCTCGGTAATTGCTACGTAACTAGGCAACCGTAAACTACTTCAAGGGGTGTACCCCTTTGCATCTATGAATGTAGCCTAGTCTGTCTCCATAAGGAGGATCCCCACGGATTCCATTGTATCGGTAAGTAGTCACTATGTACAGATCGTCGATGTTCCCTACTGGTCCACTGCTACGCAGGATACTTTTGCTTCTAGACGTTAGAGAAGTTCTACCAAGAGCATGGGTTTAGTGGTCTGCTCTGGGGGGTAAACTGGTATTCAGTCACAGCATGGCTGGAGGATACGTAGTTGTTGGACAAGATGATGTGAGGTAGCTGACATCTCGTGACTGTTTATAATGCAATTCGACACTATTACTATATTGGTCTCGGCCACATCTCATTCATTGGAGTTGCCATGGAAGTATGAAACATACTACAGCTAACGCGCTTTTACTACTTTGGCATTATTCATCCGAGTTGCGCGGTGATAACCCTAACCCTCCACGATGCTAGTTCCCATACTACATAGTTAAACCCTGCCGTAGCCGGAGGGTAGTGAGTGGGTAACCGCTAGACTAGGAATAATTGATGGTTAATACCAACAGGTGAGAGAAAGGATACAACACAATCTGACAATATCACAATAAGCTTCTAGAAGCATACTCCTTAAAGGGTTAGAAACAATCAAACTACTTAAGTATCATGCATGTAGTCGGGGCTATTGTACCAGCCACCAAGCATTTGGACATGGACCGGTCCGCTTCGGACAAACGCGCCAGGACTATTGGCGCGGACTATTGGCTGATTAACGCTATAATGAAATATGGGGGGATTTGTTAACTATTGAGCTCGACACGGATTGTAATTTCTGAGGATATCCTCTGTTACGGCGTAACGGCACGCTGGCTGTCCGTGTTACGAGGACACACCAGCCCACAAGGGTTGCTGGGATGGTCCCATCCTGCTCATCTTTTTGGGATGGATCTCACCACTTGCAGGGAAGTCGAACGTCATTCTAAGTCTTGGTCTAGAAGCATATACATCCACCTATGATTACTTGTAGCGCATCTCATTCATGTATGTACAATGTAACTCATTATAACAGTCGAGTAGCCCTTGTTGTTCTGTTATGAGAGGCCTTGGTATACAGTTATGGACCTTGTAGGTAAACTACATACTTGTTAGCTGGAGTTTTGTTTCAAGTTAGGCTCATAATACTTCCAGGGTACATATAGGCAATGAGGTATAATATGATATGTCAGAAAAGGATCTGAACAATCTACGAAGTACCAGACCCTCTCATCACTAGTTAGACAAGGGCCCAATGGGCAATAACATTGGATAGAAGATATTGTAAGCACGCTCGTGAGGGCATCTCGGAGTTTTACAGTTTGTGGCTGTTAGCTTAGCTTACACCGATCATTTAAGTGGTAATGGTTGAGATTTCTTACTTGCATATGTCATCAACGTGATGAAGTCGTGTATGCCTGTCGTAGTTCCTTTTGCTTGATTTCGGAATTTGCCTTGCAGTAAAGGGGCATGAGGTACGCAAGCATATGCCCAGGCTTCACACAATGATGGTCCTATGTATGTTGAAAAGGCTTCCAAAGACACCAAAGATCCGTACCTCAGGGACACCATACCCAGGTATGTACAGATTATAGTCACTACAATCTCATCAATACCTAGTCTAGTGTACATAGCACAAGATTCTATGTCGTCTTCGCCGAGTCCCACTTCCCGTGATTTCCTCGTGTGGACCTTGAGAAGCATAAAAGAAGCTACTGAGTCCCACCGGTGACGCGATCTCATCATATCATATCCGGCGATTAGTACCAACCCCACCTATAGAAATAAATAAATAACTACCTTGCCGCCAGGGATCAAGGGTAGAGCGAATTAGACTTATGCGTGTAATACGTAACTTACCTCTCCGCCGTTTTTCTTGGGTCAAAAGAAAGGAAACAGGAAGGACTCCCATTTCTCCAACACCGGTGTAGAATCGAACGGGACAAGATCATCTCAGCTATCTTACTCGGTGCCCGTTGCTCCGGCACCCCTTGCCTAGCGCCAGCCTCGGAATCCTTCTGGACTGGATCTAGCGCGAGGTCGGAGTAACTACGGCTGGCTGATGTTCACCACTAGACACATTCCGACATCAAGCCAATAATGCCCTTGGAGTATATTCCAAAGGAACAGCACAGACAGTAAAACATATATACTTACTTGTGGAGAGATTGAGAGAGAGCCGCTGCCGAAGCCGTCCCGATCCGGGGAACGTGTTTGTATGTAGTTACGCCCACGTGGACGTGGGACTTAGAAAGGATCACCCAGTTACCATCGCAACAGGGCGTGTAAAATGCTGGTGGGAGCACAAGGAACACCAGGACCGCAAGGAGATACCGGACATCCCCCGGAGTACACAACTCGTGGGGGTACCAAGGCGGCCAAGGGTACTTTGAGCAGGGGCGCAGGGGGTTTAGTTCCCAGGATCGGCTTCAAGGCCCGCTTTACGCATATGTATAACGGCGTATAAAAGACGGCGCTTTGACCTGATCCCGGAAATACCTATAACGCCTCTTCCATATAATATTTTCCTTAGGTCTTCTCCTACTGCTTCTAGCGTCTGCTAGGTACTGCCCAAACCCCGTTATGTGGTGGCAGAATCCGCGGTGAAGGCAAGAACCCATGGCAAACGGTCAGACCTGCATAGGTTCTCTCCTATAGTTCGTAGGATCATCAAAGAAGTTAGGAGTTCCACATCACGACAGATGTATGTACGTATGCCGCCCCGGACCGGATCAACATAGAGCTAGAGCCTGTAGAGCTATGTAAGGTAAACAGCATAATGAGCTGGCCAGAAAGGCGCCGAAGTTTCAGCTAAGGTCATCGCCGTGTTGCTCTTATTGGTTCGTGTTCCAGATATAGTCCTCTGTCAAGTCCTCATCAAGTAAAAAGCCAACTAAACCTTGGGGATCTTAGAAGCTGCTAGACGGTAATAATGGGAACAGCCATCATGAGAAACCGAGGGACGATTTCACATGTCACGCCAAGCAGTCAACTAAGCCTTAATTCTCATGCTTGGGAAAACCCGTCTGCTGATCAGTTGTTCCATCGTGTAACGATCGGGGTGCCAATTTGTATCACCGGCAAGGTACCTACGGTGCAAAAGGAATGCCGACCATCCATGGATCAGGTTGCTTGTAATATTGATTATATCAAGATGGTATAAGATTTCCCCAAACGCTGAAAGTACGGCTTGATCTATTAAGATGCCACCTATATACGGCTGTACTGCACAAGAACAGTAGTTGCTACAAAATAGAATAGTTTGGCAAGACCTAGTGATCGCGGTCGTAACGTGCTGTTGGAGTTGCGAACAGACTACGCAACCCCCACAACATCTCACTACAGGGATGAAATCGTAGCACTGCACGATTAAGGAGGTACCAGGGGTGACCGGAAAATACAAAGCGGTAACGCGTACGGAGAAATAATGCCTCATCCATAAACGTACGTTGAATATATGGACGGGGTAGCCGTAGTCAGAGTGTAGCGCGGCAAGGGAGAGAAGAGGGCCTAGAACACGAGTTTGCTAGCAATGACAGCAAAGTGCTAGCAGTAGATCAATCGCTATATATAGTTATATCCAAAGTCAAAGGGTTGATGATGGCCTGCCCCTGCGACGCCACCAAAGCTACCAAGGCCCATCATCGGGAATTTTACCAAAATTTCCGTATAAACAACGGGCTCGGGGTGACAAGCATGTCACGCATAATGATCTACTTAACAAGTACTCGGAAACAAGACAAGGTCCATAGTATACTGGAATAAATAAGCCACTGCCGATGAAACATCTGAAGGATTTGTTTATTAGATGATTTCTATGTTCTAAAATGTTTTATGTTCTATGTGTCGGTTTATATGATTAAGTCTGATATTCTACTGGCATGGTACTTTCCGGAGTAATAAATTGTAGAGCAAAACGTCTACCATTCGTTGACGTTAACTTCAGGCCCAAAGATGAAATCTTGTGAGCGTTAAGTGGTAGGAACAGCAGACAGTTTCTAGCATTAATAACATGGTAGGCACCTTTTCTAAGTCGTTGCTATATAAACCGAGCGGTTCAGGGGGTGATGTTGAAAAGGTGCAGGAGAGAACTCAGAAGACTAAGCATGAATAGGGGTTGCCAAATACAATTCACATCGTAAATATCCCCATTGTTACATATCTGCAGGCAAGCCTCGATAGGGTACTCCAGGATCAAATTCCATTTCATCGAAGTTTAGATATAACGAAAGAAATGCTCACATTAGGCAAGAATCATTGCCGCCCAAGACTGTAGTTAAAGCAGGCTGATGCTTGGTGTAAGTATCAAGGTACCAAGAAGCCTAGAGATTAGAATCCCATGAACATCGCCATACGAAACCACCATATTGTCTCAATGTAGTTATAAACCTCAGTATTAATTACTAGATAGAGGGCAAGTATTGACTGATGAATAGGATAGCACGAATTCGTTCGGAGGGAGCACTTGATTTAGATACATATTTATGGGCATTCAGGGATAAGTAACCTACATGGTCGATAGAGGTAGTTACACAATATATCATGTCTAGGGCGATTGGAGGAAATTTTCAACAAGTGAAGAAACACCGACGTTTGATTCAAAAGTCCGTGGTTCTGGGAGAGGAGTTAATAGACTAGATAGCCAACAGAAACATGTGATGACACCAGATCAAACCAAATTGATAGGCTCTAAACTGCTTGTAACAAAAGCCTTACTGATGCTACTAGTCATTGGGGTTTAGACAATCCTAAGATAACCAAGCCAGTCGAAGTAGAGCCACCAAAGCCGAAGTTATGGTTATAAGACCTTAAGAGCACATCAACTTCAGCCTATTCCCCGGGTTGATACCTCTACCCAGGCAGATTTCATGGGCACCCAGAGTCGTATAAGTCTTGGACATCAAAGAAAAGGCTATATATATAAGATCCTATAAGCGGACAGGGCTACTAGGAGGTTGGTGAGATGTATACTGTATACGCGACGTCACAAATGATATCTATATGATGATACAATGTCCTCTTGGACTAGATCTTTTTGCCCTAAAGGCTAGTGATCTCTTAGTTGATACCGGATGGAATTTTTGGGTAGCCTAATGAACAGATGCTTTAATCGAAACACTTAGGCCAGGACCCAGTGAACGACGGGCTCTGAAGTTGCAAGATAGGGGCAGGAGGCAGGGAAAGACGACAGACTAAGTGAGCATATATAAGGAAACAAGGACAGAAGGGAGGAAAGTAGACGCCATATACACCGTCGTCTCTAGAAGTGTATATTTGAAGGTAAATTTCTTGTGATTTATTACATGGGAGATGTGTACTGTAAAAACAAGCGCGATATTCAGCTGTTATAGGTCTGGGAACAAACAGTAGGAACGAAACAAGGTAGAAGGCCATAAGCAAAATCCCTTCTTCTACCGACCGTGGACAACTGGTGATGATTTATTGTCCTGGCAACATATGCGTGCATGTTTGTACGTAGACTTAGTTAAAAGCCAGTCTTAATGATGGCCTATGTATGGCCGAGATCGGGGCTCCCTTGCTGGCTGGGCGGGCTTTGCGGCGAAGCAGCTGATCGGTTGACGATGCTCGGTGTATGGGTTCATGAAAGATCGATTTGACTCGAGAGAGGTCGTTGAAAAAGGGGGTGGGGGGTATATAGTTCTGACCAACCATTGTGACGTCCACCAGCACATGCTGCGTTTTCTCCTACTTCGTTTGCCCTATGAACTTAAGCTTGACCACCTTCCCAATTTCGCCCCGGTCTGCCCCATCCCACCTTGCTCTGCTCTGCTTAGACACCCATAACACAAGAGGATAAAGACTCGACTTGATTTTTCCTTCTTTTATGTAAAACCTTGTTTTGTCTTGCTATTTTTACCTAACGCGGAAAAACAAGTAATTACAGACATGCCTGCGCAAGCTAAAGTGGGCGCCACAGACCCCCTCGCCGACCAAACATGTGATACGAGCGAGTTGTGGGCCTTATAGTTGGGTTTTGAGACGAGTTTGATCCCAGGACGCTTCCGTGAAGAGGGACGAGTGACGCTTGACATAGACGTAGTAAACAGGGGGCGGTTACCATTTGTAACTAACTAACCACTTGTCTTTTTTCCCTTCCAGAACACACCGACTCGCTGTTTCCCACCCACCCACACCCACACCCACACCCACACATATACACATATACACATACACGTGAATACACACACACTCGGACGTCAGGACATACGTAACACTGACCCAGGGTAGGCATAGGCAGAGGCAAGTGAAGTGAGGTGAGGTGGGAGCGCCACGCTTGTAGATAATATGTTTTGTGGTAAATATCATTAGTACGTATCCGTCTGTATCCCCTCGTTGTCCCATTCCGGGCCTGACGAAGTAACCCCCTACCCTACCTTACCCCTCAGGTCATCATCCCATTCAGCTGAAAGGGATGATATAAGTGACGTGGGCCGGTCTCCTCGGGCTTTCATCGTGACGGCACGTACGTATATACACACGCCTCACTCACCCACCACCGGCGCGGCTCATCTGATCGTCATAATGTTTATCTTGTCTGCTGACCCGACGCGATGCCAGCCGGAGGGGCCGGCGGAGGCGGTGGTGACCCATCGTCTTCGCCTGGCGCGGGCGCCGATGCGCCCTCGCCGGAAGGGAAGGAAGGTTTCTGGGGCAGGGTGACGGTCATGGGACCTGGCGGCACCTTTAGCCGATCCGGGAGCGGCTCGCCGCGAATCACCTTCTCGACCTCCTCCTTGCTCAGCGTCTCGTACTCCACCAGCGCCTTGGCCAGCAGGTCGAGCTCTTTGCGATGTGCTAGCAGGAGCAACCGTGCGCGCTCGTACGCCTCGTTGAGCGTCCGTTGAACTTCGGCTTCTACCAGCGCCCGTGTCTCGCTGCTCAGGCCCTTCCATCGACTCCCATACTCCATATTACCCAGCTTTGCGGACATGCCCAAGCTAGCTACCATCTGGAAGGCGATCGAAGTTGCGCCTTTCAAGTCCTGATGACAGGGTTAGTGGATATTTCCATAAGGTGAGCGAAACTAGGGGATTGCACGAACTGATGAAGCGCCGCTTGTCACTTTCTTGGAACCGTAAATTATCTCCTCTGCGAGCTTGCCGCCTAGGTAGACATCTATTTGGGCGAGGTAGTTCTCGATAGTGCTCGAGTATTTGTCCATCTCTGGAAGCATGGAGGTATGGCCTAGACTGTAGCCACGGGGAAGAATGGTGACTTTGTACAGGTTGTCACTCGCTTCTTTCGTAAGTAGGTTGACTAAGGCATGGCCAGCCTCATGATATGCTGTCATTTGCTTTTCTTTGGGACTCATAACCATAGTTCGCTTCTCGGCACCCATGATAACCCGATCCTTGGCCCAGTCAAAGTCTTCCTTCCTCACTGATGTAGCCTTACACTTGCTGGCATGAACTGCGGCCTGGTTGACAATGTTCTCCAACTCAGCACCAGACAAACCAGATGTTAACTGTGCGATAGCTTGTAGGTTGACATCCTTGGCAGCCTTGACCTTCTTGGAATGGTGCTGTAAGATAGCGAGACGTCCACGCACGTCGGGTAGATCGACAACAACATGACGGTCAAAACGACCAGGGCGAGTGAGGGCCTTGTCCAGTAGCTCGGGGAAGTTGGTGGCACCGATGATAATGACGTTGCTGCTCTGGTCGAAGCCATCCAGCTCGGTAAGAAGTTGATTGAGAGTTTGCTTCACATAAGCAGCATCACGCGCATTACGGCGACCGCCAATGGCATCGAGCTCATCGATGAAGACAATGGCGGGAGACTTAGCCTTCGCAGCGGTGAACAGCTCTCGGACTCTCTTGGCACCGACACCTACGTAAACCTCGTCGAACTCACTACCAGACATATAGAAGAAGGGAACACCGGCTTCACCGGCAACCGCCCTAGCCAGAAGAGTCTTTCCCGTTCCCGGCGGGCCAACGAGGAGGATACCCTTGGGCAGCTTTCCTCCAAGTTGTGAGAACTTCTCTGGGTTACGTAGGAATTCGACCATCTCTTGGAGTTCCTCCTTGGCTTCGTCGGCGCCGTGGACATCTGCAAAGCGGGCCTTCTGTTGCTCAGCCTTGACCTCGCTCTCAACCTTGCCGCCCGGTCGTTTCAGGACGCTCAAGCCTTCGATAAGCATGGT
Organism: Diatrype stigma; assembly: GCA_022225965.2. Taxonomy (NCBI): domain Eukaryota; kingdom Fungi; phylum Ascomycota; class Sordariomycetes; order Xylariales; family Diatrypaceae; genus Diatrype; species Diatrype stigma. The sequence goes on from JAKJXP020000007.1 coordinate 729,221, forward strand.
GATAATGATTAGACTAAGGTATGTAAATAGACCGAACCAGAGAAGGAGTTTGACCCAGCGGAAGACAGTGGCACCCCGCGTCTCGTCAACGACGACATGGAGAGGTCCGTCTCTAGTGCCAGTACCAGTATTATCCTTGGAGACAGCCAGGTTGCCTCCTCGGGTGTGAGCAGCAAGAGCTTGGGTGACAGCTTGTAACTGGGTGGGCGTCAGGTTCTTATTCGAGTTGTTCATATCAACGCCGGGAGTCCCGCTACCGGTAAGCATGCCTATAGCTTTCTCGTAGGCCTCGTTACAGGCTGCGTTAGCGGCGAAGCGGCCGGACTGGTACCTTTCAATGATGATGGCTGGCATATTCGCTTTGAGAAGAGCCTGGTAGAATGCGTTCTGGGACGTAGCGCTCGCCGGGTTTCTGTTCGCAGACTCTTCCATGTGAGCGAGGAGGTTCCTGGACAGTCCGCCGGTCTGGTAGGATCTTTGTTGCGACAGGAATGGCTTCGCAAACGGGCTCAGAGTGGAACGGAACGGAAATGCGGCCGAAGTAGACATAGAACGGAGAGTCAGACGTTGTGGGTATAGGCTCCTGACCACCGGATTCGAGGCAAACAAAGCAGCACGCTGCATCGTTGAGATAGAGGATCGGATGTCGAGCGGAGAGACGATCTTGTTGGCGGAACCGGTAGAGACGAGACTTGCGTCATAGCGAGCATCCCGCAGGAAATCAGGCAATGCGCAACGCGGCCGATTCACGACGGGAGGGTTGGCGCGGGGCTGAACAGCAGGGACATTGCGGCGTGTCGGCTCGGGGTTTGGTGCGCTCGACAATGCCTTGAACACTTCTGCATGTACGCGCGGGGTTTTGAACGGGACCATCAGGGTGTTCGCGATAGACGGCCATAGTTCGGTCGTCGCAGCCGCGATGCTCGAAAGCGTCGGCGTCTGGAACGCCATACTGAGGGCGATGGCAGGCTGAGCACCTAGTCAGCGTGCCCCTCCTATTATAAAGATGATGGTATTTGTCGGTGGTGGTGACGATGATGAATAACTAGACAGAGAAGAGAAGGGCCCGGCTTACGCCGATGACGGCATGAACTGACAATACCCAAGCCTATCTAGAAAATGATGTAGACCGTGATTGATTGACACTAGGCAAAGAATGTTGCCATCTTCCCGATGCGCCCACGTGTGCAAGGAGGCGGGAGACAGAGTTTTGGTGTAGAGAAGACGCTGGTGTGTACCGGGTAGACCAACGGGTAGTATTAGAAATCTGTAGAAATCTGGGTCAATTTCCCGAAGCATGCGGCGGCGGCGGCGTCGTCGATAGTTAGTAGATGGAACTGGCCACCTGCAGTCCCAACTGTCAGCCTATCAACGCCAATCGCTAGCCGGTAACCAGTCAGTTACCACCTGGGCAGCTGCTGGGCAAGGAAGGTTCAGCCGCCTGTGACTCTGCGGGTGAGGTTGCCGCTGATCGGCAGAAGTTAACTCCGACTTGCTGCTAACCATTCCTGAACTAGCCTTTCCCGGTCTGCCGGTTACCGGTTTTGTGGCCCGCCGGTCTCAAGGAATGACATCACCGAAGATGTTCGGACGGTCGTAGCAAAACCTGGGCCGCAAAACCTTCATTTGGCTCGTCCAAAATTTGGATTAGGGCAAATTATAGATGGATGAAAGCATGTAAATATTATAGGCATCAAACCTTACTGGCATATCGGAATATTAGACAGTGGGATATACAATGTCCGTCTGGTCTTAACAAGGAAGGGCATAGAGGTTGTCACGATAGGTCTAGAGACCTCTAGCATTCAAGATGATGTTCACAGAATAATTGTATGCAGAATCAGTGGTACAGCACATGGATTTGAAAGCCATTGAGGTTCGTGTATTTCGTAATTACTGTGCACACGCGGGGATTTTTTTCCACTAGTTAGACCAAAATCATCTGCCTGTCACCTTACAAGTCCACATGAAGGGGATGTGTAGATATAGAGGTCGATTTTTTAATTTTTTGATGCTCGTCATTGTGTCACGGACGTATGGTAACCTACTACCTACTATATAAAATAGGTGATCAAGTAAGGATCGTAACATCCCGCAGCAAACTATATCACCCGACCTCCTCTCCGCTAAGAAGAGAGTTTAGGCCAGAAAAGCTGCTGCACTGGGCAGCGACCTCTGAGAATCCTCCAATCAAGCCAGCCCAGTGCATGCTATGATGCCCACTCTCTTTGACGAAACAAGGTCAGGTCGAGCATCATGCCGCCGCCGTGACGGGCACCGTCGACTTCGCCGTTTCCGCCGGAGCCGAACCCTCCCCGTCCACATTACTATCTTCCTCATCCTTGACCTCCTTGTCCTTGTCCTTCGTGAGGCCGCGGCGAATCGCGAGGACGTTATCCACGATGACGGCGTCGATTCCTTCCTTGACTTGGCGCTGCAGGGAAGGTGAAAGATACCGCGTTAGTATTTCATCATGGGAAAGGAAAATATAAAAGGAGGGGGGGGAGGTGAGGGAGGTGGGATGGAATAAAATCTTACCTGGACCAAGACGGGGTCGTTGTTCTGGCGGCCGTAGCTCACGCACACGAGACCGCTCTGCTTGACGACGCGGACGAGGCGGGGGCTGTTCACAAAAACGGCGGCGTCGCTGACGAGGCCGAGCAGGTTCCAGCGGGTGGCGAAGCGGATGGCCTCCTGCAGGCTGCTAGCGCGGATGTCGCTGACCTCGCTGGTGCCGGCGTCGGTCAGGAACATGATGGGGATGCTGGGTTGCTTGAAGCTGAGGCAGAGGCAGATGTCCGGGTTGAAACTGCTGAAGATGATCTGCCGGCTGCGTGCCAGGTCGTATACTTTCGTTAGCACCGTGTCGCAGAATGAGTTGAGCTCGATCGCGTACGAGTCCATCTCGTGCGCCTCGCTCTCCAGCAGCATCGGATACTTCAGCTCAATGTTGAAGCCAACCTTCTCCGGGATCTGCTTGAAGAGGTCCTCGAGCGTCGCGAACGGCGCCTGCACCACGTTGCCGCGCGTGTTCGCTTTGTAGCCCGTCTGCTTAAACGTCCGCGTGTACTTCATGCGCTCGGCAAGGTCGCTCTTGGAATCCGCGCCTGAGGTCATCGACAGTGACCTTGGGCGTTGTCCAGGCTCGCCATTTCGGACTGCCTTCAAATCATTCCTGTTCAGTTCGCCGGAATCTCGGCGGGCTTTGCTCGAGTCCTGGTTCACATGTAGGAATTGCTCTAGAGTCAAAGTATGAACGGGCGCATCTATGCCGGTCTCGCTCACGAGGAAATCATGATAGATAACAGGGACATGATCCTTGGTAAGCTGGACATCGAATTCGACGTAGTTGGCACCCAAATTGGCAGCAGCAATAAACGAAGGTACCGTATTCTCACCAAGCTGGAGCGACTTGTTGGCAAGGAAGTTCTTGCCTAAGCCGCGGTGACCGAAAACCATCGTCGAAGTCAACTTCTTCCAGTACGTCTGTTGGGAGTTGATCTCCATGTTCGGGTGCGAGAAAGGCTTGATCACAATGAAGTTGAAATTGACAACACCAATGACCTCGAGATTGGAGCCAATGATAGGCACACATATGTCTCCTTGGAGGTTCATACGCTGGGATCCGATTGTTGGTCGAACAGATGAGAGGAGGGCGACAGCTCGTCCAATCTTATTCTTCTCATTTCCGGAATAGGTCGGCACGATGTCGAAGAAAAGTTTGACGTTGCTTGGATCCTTGGCTGTGAAGACGATTGGTTCTGTGGAGATATTGTCCTGTACGGGCAAGTCGATCGTCGTGCGTTCTTCTCCCGATGCGCATTGAGCTGAAACCACGACGGATAGAGCTGTATCGAGCTGGTTGGTATGCGCCTCGGCAAGTGGGACGCGATCCAGCTTCACAGCCTCGGTGTTCTTTCGCGGGTCCAGGGAGCCGAGACTGACCATCACGAGGCTTGCATCTTTTAGATACCGATGCCCAAACGACTTGATAGGCTCTGCCGCAGCTCGACTATTCACATCGGATTTTCGATCTTCTAAGGACGATGTCTCCGGCTGGGAAGACGGCGACGACGCCCTGACTTCCTCGGGTACGGTTGGCGTCTCGAGAGATGGTGTAAGTGGCTCTAACAACTGAGCGATGCCAAGGTGGCCCCTTAGAGCGGCATGCTCTTTGGCAGTCCACCCAAAAGAATCGGTCTTGCCAACGTCTGCCCCAGCTTCTACTAGGAGCTTAGCAATGGTCAAGTTGCCATCGACTGCCGAGATGTGCAAGGGTGTAAAAGCGAAGGACTTCTCCGTCAACTCCAAATTAGCCTTCTGCTCTTCTGCGCCCTCGAGTAGAACCTTAGCGCAGCCTTCGTGACCAAACCTGGCAGCCAGGTGCAGCGCAGTCTCTCCGTTGTCATCCTGCCAATTGATATCCACACCGGCCTCTACGAGCATCCTAACGATGTTGATGTGGTTTGACTTCGTGGCTATAGCCAGAACCGCGCTGGATTTCGTGATCGCTCTTCTTCCAAGAGTTTTGGCGTCATTGAGTCCTTGCCAGTCCTCTCCTTTCAGGAGGCATTTAGTGGCTAACGGGTGGCCGCCAATGACAGCAAGGTGCAATGGTGCGTTTCCTTCTTTATCCTGCCATTCTGCGGCATCAATGCCATGCTTGACATTGAACTGACCCCATTCCTGCATTTTTGCCATAATGACTTGGCATAAGACGACAAAGCCGAACTGGGCAGCGTAGTGTAGAGGCATGCGCCCCAAAGAATCCCGGCTCGACAATGCATACCGTTGTTCGGGTTTGAGGCTATCGAGAAGCCAGCATAATATCTGTACGCTCTCATCATCTTTTCTCAAGAGTGTCGACTCTAGATCATCCATGCCCCTAAATTTCGATCCTGGTAGACCACCCCCATTCACTGGTGCAACATAATGATTGCTAAAATGAGAACTGACGGGGAAAGGGACTGCATTCGCCTCAGTGTCGCTAATAGCCGCTGTTTTTGTACGACCAATCTGGATGACGAGACGATGAATGCAATTTCGCTCGTTCAAATCGTCGAGCTCATCCAGCGACTTGATTTGCTGTAGTAGATGTGCGATGCAAGTCTTAGACCGGGTAGAGATAGACCGCTGAAGAAGATTGAGAAGCAACTGCTGAGAAGGTTGCTGTTGCTCGGGCGTTACGAGCTTTTCATCCGTCAGAACAGCCTGCAAGTTTGCCACGTTGTCGTTCTTGATGGCACTGTCCAGTTTATCTAGGGTCGCTTGAGGAAGGTTCAGCATCGCTTTGGCAGTCACCCTTCCAAGTGAACGGACAGATCTTGCAGATCTCTCCGACATAGCATCGTCGAAGTTCTGGGCGTCTCCAAGGACGGAGAGCCACTTGTTGATCTCGTTGACCAGGCGGGCGATGGTGGTGTCCTTGGCGAATGGCTTTGGGTCCACCTTTGTTGTGATATATCGATGTTGCGTGGTAGAATGGGAGACCTTCTTGTCGAGCTTCTTGGTGATTTTGACGAAACCCCTACGGTTAATCTCTCCAAACCATTGGAGATTCCTAAGCTGATTGCGTAACTCCAACAAGGCCCCCATAAGCTCCTCGGCTTCGTGGTCGTCCAAATCAGCGGCTACGATATCCGGGCTTCTACCGTATCTGTCCTGGAGAAGCTTGAGGCGGCGATGAGCCTCGCCGAACTTCTTGTTGTAGAAGGAGTCGACATTCTCGAGGTTACGATCCAGGGCAAAAAAGAACTCTGTTGGGTAGAGTTAGGGGATGCGGGTTGCATCTACGAGACCTTTAAAGGAGCTAGCCCACCTGCTAGATCGACATTTCCGTCTCTCTTTACTGCCTCGACCTCGGCCTTTATGAGTTTCTTCAGACCCTTGTAGTCGATATACGCCGCGGCCCATTCGGGCACTTGGTTCCGTGGCAAGCTGGAGTATAGTGAGCTTGGATCACAGACAGGGTGAGATATATAGATAGGGCATTCCTTACTTGCGGGAGAACTTCATGTTGTACTCGACCAATGATACGTAAGTATTCAGGTACCAGGAGTGGATAATGCTCTCTTTAAGGTGAATATGTACTAGTGGATACACCGTTAAAGCTATCGACGGTGCCTGCATAAAAACTAGGGCAGATAATCAATCAATCAGTACTTGTCTTGTGTCGATGTGATGTGATGTGATGTGATGTGATGCAAAGAAGCGCTTGAGGCAGGGGCAATAGGAGAACTAACAGCTTTGTTCAGGGCTTCCGTTACGCCTGGGGAACAACAGCCAGGGTCAGTTGCAAGAAAGAAACGAAAGGATACAACTGCTTGTGATTTACGATACCGGTCTGTAGAAGACCTCGATTGAACCAGGTTTATAACGTACTTTAAGTACGTAGTATAGTCTGGTATGTATGTATGTGTTGTGTGCTTGTGCTTGTGCTTGTGCTTGTGCTTGTGCGTGCCAGAGGGACCGAATCGGCTGTTAAAGCTAGTGCCTGGCTGCCTACCTCTTACCTAAGAGGACCCTACCGCCTACCTAAGACCTAAGATAAACCAGTGGGATCGATGGGTGGTTCTCGAGGATACAGGTACAGCTCTCGCGCCATTGATCTCTGGAAGGAGAACAAGCTAGAGCCCAGAGACCGGAGACCGGAGACCACAGACCACAGACCGCAGACCGCAGACCGCAGCAGATAGGTATCTGGGTATGTATGTATGTCAAATAGAAATTGGTGACTGACGACTGACGACTGACGGCTGGACTGATCGAAAGTTGTCGGGTATAATAAGCGTGAAGGTGGTGAGCCCGGGCCCCAGGGTCCAGGGAAGGCAGGGAGAGATGCTTAAAGCTTATGGAATGGAGTCTTGGCTTTGCCAGCGTGAAGATAGAGGAGTGATGCAATCCAAGGAACCAACAGATTTCCAGGAACTTCACATGTGGATATGCCAGAGTATGTATATGTGCGCAGTGCATTCAGCGGCGCATACAACCCAGCAGTTAGGTACCTTAGCAGCTGCTTAGTTAGCTCCAATCTTTAGGGCCGGCTCGTACTCTGAAGGGTTTTAAGAGGTTCGAGGTCTCTCCTCCTACAACTACCTAGAGTAACTACATGTAGGTCTCTATTTATTACCACCGCTACCACTGCATGACTAGGTACATAAGGTACCTACCAGGTACATCCCACTCGGGGCTTCGAGCGGACCAGACCGTCGAAGTTTGTCTTTTTTAGCTTTATCGATTGCTCGAGGTCTACTAAGGCCTAGGTTTTGTCCGATAAAGCCCCCTTTCTACGATGGAAAAAGCGGGAGCGGCCTCGGATGACGATGGCGGAGGAGCCAGTAACTGGAGACGTCGTTTGGTCGTGGTGGAAATGCCGACATCTGACTGGCCAACCTTGCGGCCAACCCAAATAAATCCCTTCGCACCAAAGACGACATCCCCTGATCGAAGAGGCCAATTGTGCCCGGATGCAGCCGCGTGCAGCCATTGGCGGGCTTGCAGGGCCACACGCCAGTCTGGGGTTGCATACATGCGGCATACAATAACGGCTGGGCTTGGCCCCCCCGTGCCCCCGCGGCAACGCACCACGACGCAGCCGGCGAGCAGCTGAGTTGGGGACGATAAATACTGATTCGACGGTCGTGCTGGTTGACCTTTGGTACGAATGCACACAGATGCAGGGTCTAATAATACTGCACCGGCAACGTAGCCAGATAGCGTAGCGTATCTGCGCATGACCGTGGCAGCGTGGTCAGCGATGCGGTGGGAACAGGAAATCGCGCAACCTTCACGATACATGAGTTCCAATATAATCACCTGTAAACAGGGCGGAGGCACTTATCTTGTACAGTACCGACCACCTACAGTAGCAGTAGGTACAACCCCGTTCGGTAAAATTGAACTAGTTAGGTAATGTGCGCACACACGTTCGATATGATTAGTGATGGATCACTTTCTGAGTTCTTTTACCTTGGATGTAATACCTACCTATGTAGGTACTGGCTCTGTTATCTGGAGGTGGCAGGACGTCATTGACGTCTCAGGAAGCTTTATATCCTTCGGGAGGGACCTGCCGGGGACCTGCTACAAGGTCAAGATTGTTATAGAACTTGATTGTTACACTATACATCACCAACGTTCCACTGCCGGAGTTCCACTGCCGGGGGAGGCTGCTTTCACCCGAGCCTCAACTCCGACCCAGCCAGTGATTGATCATAACCACAGGTGGAGCTCGCAATCTTGACGTACCGGGCTTCGAGTAAGTAGGCATTCGGGCATGGTGTAGGCATCACAAGTCAGCGTAAGCATAGGGCGGGCAATGGCAATGTGCGTCATCAGATGTATGTACAATGAACTGTTACCTGCTCTGACGTGTCTATGCATTTATATATGTAGGTATGTAGGTATGTACAAACCCTCGGAGTTTAAGTTGTCCTCAGGGTAGAATATACTATAAATAGCTGTCCCCCACATCTTTGGCCTTTATCCCATCATAACGAACGGCAACATTGAGTCTCTGGTCCGTATATGTGAGATCGGGGGACATGCCAGAGAAACTGGCCGAGCCATGTTTAGCTGCCGGCCAATCTCTTTATATCCAACCGCGCTTCCAAGGGCGGGCCTCTCCGTGGCTGATCCTCCAACCGCCTGAGGCGACTGCGTAGAAACGCTATCTTGCTGTGTATCGATGGATGTATCATGAACTCTTATTGCGTTGGTCCCGCTTTTGGGGTCTCGACTTTGCCTCCGGCTATGGTAATCTACCAGAAACTGCAATGGCATTGTATACCAGTTCGGATACCAGGTCCTCAGTTTTTTCTGTCTTTCGACACTCAAGTATGAGAACAGGATGGTTTTGATGGAGTCCGTTATATCGAGGACTTGTATTTCCAGGTCTATGATGGCGCGATCATAGTAAGAATTATCTGGCGGATAGAACGTAACCGCGCCAGGCCCGTAGAAACTTATCAAGACCCTGGTACACATCGATTCTGATTGCCCAGCCAGTCTTAGTTTCCTCACGAAGTGAGAATTGGGTATGTTTCGCACGAGCTGGGCTTTGACGTTGCATTGTGTTAGTGAATCGCCTTTTAAATTGAAACATTCCAGAGCTTTGCTCAAAGCTGGAAAATATTCTCTCTGGCGCTGGCTTTCCTGTCGCTTAGTATAGAGAACGTAAGCTGGATCAAGATCAAGCCCAGTCGCAAGTTTGATTATCATTGCCTTCGCCTGATTCGCTAGGGCTTTCCCCTTCTTTTCTAGGTCCTGGGCACGCTTATCGATGGACAACAACCTAGCAATAGTTTCGTAATTCTCCCATGTCTTCCGATCCCATTGACTGGCATTCAGCACCTTGACAGCGCCGTCAAGACGCGTGAGCAAGGAATGAGGAGATTCCAAAATCACCCACACCTTTGAACATAGCCTAGCCGAGGCCTGTAGTTCGAGCTCGATTTTTGTTGTGCTCACGAAGTGCTCAAGCCGAAGCAACGAGCGCGCGTCTTCTCTATCTACCATATCAAAGGTATTTTGTAATGGCAAGCTGCAGATACGCATCAGCTCGGAGAGCCCATCAACTATCTTGAGGCACATTGACAGGGTAGACTGCCGAAGAACGTTATTGACCATAATAAGAAAGTTTCGTAGATTCTTAACAATCCCCTTGATCATCGAGCGTGCTGAGGAGTGGTCAACAGCGGCTAGACAAGCAGTAAAAAGTTGATGAAGCGTCTGTATAGGAATCCGGCTACCGCTGCGTATGCATGCAACAAAGGTCATGCTCGCAGCAGACACGTTCCCATGATGCAGCCAGCCTCGTATGATAGCATCGAAGACATCACTGCCCCGGTGTGCTCGTTCGACAAACGCAAACTTGCGGCTAGCAGAGTGCGCCGTAGCCCATTCTAGCCAGTCAGTGGTGTAAATTGCGTCTTTGTGAATGATGGAGAAATTTAGACCGGTATCTCTCACGCCCCTCATTCGCGCAATAACATCCCGGAGACCTTGAATGTTATTGACTCCCCGGTAGTGGTTCAGGAGACAGACCATTGTCTGTTGCGTCGCAGGCCAAGCTGTGTTGCGGATGTATGAGTCGATGACAAGCTGAGCAAGATCAGGTCGCTCTATGCGGTTGAAACCAGCAATGAGAGCATTATAGGTGTGAATCGTAGGCGGGAAGCTCGACGTTAATAGGTTGTAGCATATTTTGCCCACAGCTTCGGTAGGGCTGGATGCTCGGTTGAAAATGCGGCGGATAGATTCGCCAAGAAGTGCTCGAGTGGTTCGAGCTTCTTCGGGCTGCACAATTGCTTGTTCGTAGGATGGGTAGTAAAGCCCTGTCCGTATATTTTGGACCTCACTCAAGAGATCGTTTTCCGCTTTTGAAAGTTGGCGACCAGCGTCTCCCTCGCCCCTGCCTTTTTGAACTTGGTGAAGCAAGCTATCAACCAATGCTACGGTGGTATGTGTTGTCCTTTCCAGATGACTCGGGGACTTGGCTTCTCGAAGGACGATCTCCGGATCGTTTTCTTCTGCAACGACGGTGGCCTCGACCCTAACCCAGTCCATCTGATTCTGTATCCATGTCGGGCGTCCAGAGGTGCTTCGGGTGATGTCGCATAGCAAGGCCAGTTCTCGTAGAAGAGCGCTGTCATTCCACTCATCCCCTATTTTATTCCTCTTTGGAGCATGTGGGTTTATAAGTCCGTTCATAGTAGAGTTGGACGATGCGTTATTGTCCTCGTATAGCCCATCCCAGGGGCTATCCTGTGGACCATCTTGTATTCGCAGTTTGCTCATGGAGGCTTTCGCCTTCTCGAGCTTCTCGTCCAGCTCCTTTCTCTGTGCATCCTTTTTCTGGGCATCGATAATAGTGGCGGTGCCAAGTATTGACATATAGCAGGCCGTGAAGAAATCGGCAGGGAGGGTCCTCGTTCGTGAGGCGGCGGTCGTAGAACGACGCACTAAGGTGGTAGCCGTAGCCGTATGCAGACAAATTTTACAGTGGCAGGAAGATTGCACCTGAGCAGCCCGTGACCACATGGCATACATGCCTGGCTCTAGGCATGTCGGTTCGGCTTGACAAAAGCCCAATTGGTGGCGCTGTGTGTCCGGGCCGGAGGCGGGGGGGGGGGGAGGGAGGTTGATCTTGCTTTCCTGGTTTCCTGGGATAAATTCCAAAGCAGAAAAGGTCGACGTCAATTGAGCGACGAATCAGAGCTTGCGCGGGACAAAGGTTCTGGATGCTCACATGCTCCAGGGCTTCGCTCCAGGCCTGCAGGGCTGGCTGTTAAGCTACGTAACGACTAGGTCCGAGCTTTTGGTGCTCCACTCGTCTCTTGGCTCTAGCCTTCAGTGTGTAGTGTTCACTGACTGTTCACTAATGTCTAACTTGCCCTTGCCTGTGGGCCCTGTGAGACATACCTAGGTAGTTATCGATCCATATCTTCGGCAGATTCGAGATCGCAATGCAATTATAACATCCCGCCATAACTGCTCAAGTCCTACAATATGAAACATCTCCTATAAGAACTTATCAAGATGTTTGCACTAGTATTAACCGCTGAGCTGAACGGGTAAATCCATCCCCCAGGACCAAACCGATGGGGTTTTACCATCTTGAAACCCGACCAACATTAACATAAAACTTTCATATAGGGTCACCAACCTGCGGCCCAAGGATGACGCTGAGAACCCGTTCTGGTACACTTTTACGGTCCAGTGCACGTCATGCCGAGAGACTCACGCGAACCCGATCTCCGTGAGCAGATTTGTAAGATGCCAGACTTACGCCGTTGCGTTCCTTGCAGACTAGTTGTTGACGTAAGAATCCTAGGAAGCCAACGAGTTGAGCGGCAGCAGAGGAGAGGCCAACTTCGTATGGAAGTGCAAAAACTGCAAGGTTCGTTGATATGAAATGAAAGGAAAGGAATGGGTGGCTTCAGCCATCCTCCCCTCTTCTACCGTACCTAACGTTTCGTGTAGCGAGAGTCATCTGCTTCTATCCAAGCAGCACCCAAGGCCTATGAACGAACGGAACCTCCCAAGCAGCAGAGTATCATTATTTTCGACTGCAGAGGTCTAGAGTTCACAAAATTCTCCCCGGAGGTGCGTAATGATGAATGTATAGGCAAATGCTTTTGGGGGGTCGCTTGCTAATTATATAACCAATATATAGGGGGAATGGTTGGCAGATGGCTTAGACTCGGCTACCAAGTTTGAAGGGATCGACTGCCTGGACGAGGGGGAGTGGTTTGATTATGACGAAAAGGCAGGCGAAGAAGTGAGCATCAAGGATTTGAAGTGGGAAATCAAGCGCGCATAAAACCCGAATATGATTTCGAGGGGTTATCACATCCCTCCATGATAGACCTGTTACGGAAACTAACTATTACTATGTCTATAATTGTTCTCTTTATTTTTATGAGAACTAGGTATACATACCTAGTATATCACTTCATACGATGCATACTTCGCACCTGCCTGCCTACTCCGAAACTATACATATATGGAGGGGTTCTGGAGGGGCAATGGCTTCAGAAGTTGAGCCGCACCTCCCCGCGCTAGCCCTGTTCCGTAGTTAGACACAACCGCTAGTTAGTCACTCTAGTGAAGCTACAGCCTACAGGGCTTAAGGCTGCCAATGCCAACCCCAGGGCGGCCCAAAGCTCCTGCTGCCGTGCCTTGCCTTAGCTACTGCGAAAATATCCCCAGCCTCGCTCTGCTTGTGCTACTAAAGTATATTGATCAACTAACTACACGACAACGCCGATTTCGAGAATCAAAGCAGAGACAAAGCGCGCGCCCAATCTGCCCACCATGAGCGTAAGCTATTTTCTTTCCACGCCTATTGCATTGCAATGGGCTGCTTCCCCCAATTCCCACCGAAAGCCTCTCAAGTGTTTGTTTATCTACAAATGTATCTTTACTGATGTGATGCCCTACGTAGTTCATGCCCATTAACCCGCGGCCGAGTACGTATGACGACTAGTTAAAGGACGCCCCCCGTCGAAACAGAGACCACCGGCTGACTGTCATTCTTCCCCCTCCCCTTGTAATAGTGCTGCAAGATCTCGTCAACAAGGACATCGTGGTGCGACTCAAGTGGGGCGAGACCGAGTACAAGGGCCGGCTCGTCAGCATCGATAGCTACATGAACATCCAGCTCACGAACGCGCAAGAGTTCATCGACCAGAAGTTCACGAGCGATCTAGGCCAGATTCTGATCCGGTACGTTCCCTGTTGCTGGGGTCTGTTTGTCGTCTTAGGCGGTCGGGTCAGTCGGCTAACCCGAGATGAATTCTCTACGATAGGTGCAACAACGTGTTATGGATTAAGGGCGCGACTCAAGGCGAGAACGGCGACACCGCGATGAAAGACTAGTACACAGAACCACTGCGCCGACCTCTTTAAGATTTCGTGTTAAGGACGGTGGGACCCGAACGAAAGTACGAGTCGGGAAATAGGGGAAGAGGTGGCAGGGCCAGAGAGAGGGAAGTTGGAAGTAGATTTGACTATTATCAAGGGACAGAACAAAAGAAGGCGTCTGGTCATGACAACATCCTGGAAATGGAATTAATTCGCATACATGCAGCAAGGGAGAAGATGAAGAAGAGGATCTTGATGGCTCCCATCCACCTGCACTGCATTTATTGCTGTTGCTACGTCGAGGTAGCAGCAAATGTCTAGCGAGCAAAATATAAACAGAACATTGCTTTTCCCCGCCTTAATGTTTCCACCATATCCTCTGCGATACCCGGACCTCTCCACCCCTCCCGTCAGAGCCCGTTTCCCATTCCATCACCACATCACATCAGACAAGCGACCTTCCTACTGCTACACAAGCCCGAGGCACCGACCTTGACTCTCTGCGACGGACCAACCCACATGAACGCTTCGACCATCCACTCGTACCAGACCTTGCTGTCGTCCGTCTGCCGCCACATAGTAACCTCGAGCTCAGAATCGGGCGGGACGTAAAGGGGTTGCTAATGTGTTGGGAACAAAAGTTAGCCAGCCAGTCAGCAAGTTTTCTCTCACCACACCATTCCACCTCAGAAATGCGTAGCTAAGCGTCCGAGAAACGCAACATAGATATAGATGAAAAAGCAAACTCACCTTGAGAGGGAAGAAGATAGGGAACCACGAGATCATGTCCTTGCTCTTGCGATCGATCATATCCGGCAGTGTGCTGAGCTCGACCTTCTCCCTGGCCTCGCCATTCTCACCCTCGCTTTCACCCTCGGGCGCGTACAGCACCGACTCAAAGTAGCCGGCGATGCCGTGGACGATGGCGCGAGCGCGGCACACGAAGACGAGGTGGCACTGGCGGGTGTTATGATCGTTGGCACCCGCGGCACCCGCCATGCTACCGCCGCCACCGCCCGCGACGCCGCCAGCACGGCGGGCCTCGACAGCCGCCACGGTAGTGGCGGGCAGCGGGTGGGCGAACTCCCAGGCTTGCTGGAAGCGCGGACGGTCGGGGACGCCGCGCTGGGCGACGTAGTCGATGGCGAATAGCTGCACTACCCAGGGGGTGTCGAAGGCGGTGGTGTCGCCCGCCGCCTCGCGCTGGGCTATGTCAGCGTGCAGGCGCGGCGTCGCGATCGGCGTCGCGTGCGCCGTGTACGACTGCGGGATCGAGATGCCGTGGCCGGGCGCCAGCACGTGCTGGATGCCGTCCAGACACTCGGGCGAGAGCTCGTTGTCGCCGAAGGAGCCCAGGAGTTCCGAGACGAGGATGTCGACCTTGCCGTAGACATTCTCGGTTTGCCCTCCTGAGGAGGAAGACGCTTGCTGCAGCAGGGGCCCCTTCCACGCGCGCATGTCCGTCTTGACGACGGTGACGCGGCCGCCCCACTGCTTCTGGTTCTGCCGCAGCAGGTAGACGTAGGCGTTGGGGTTCTTCTCGACGGCCCACACGCGCACGGGCACACCGGTGTTCTCGCTCGCGCGGAGGGCGCGCGTGACGAGCGGGCCGCGGCCGGAGCCGGCGACGGCGATCACGACGGCCCCGTCGTCGCCCGGGCTCGAGGTGGGCTTCTTCTGCGCGGCCCAGTCCCGGAGCGCCTCGGTGATGGCCCGCTCATACTGTTGATACTTGACCGGGTCGCCCTCGAAAACCTCGTACGTGATCGACTCGAGGTTGTCCGAGAGGGGTTGGAGGGGTGACTGGAGCCAATCCTGGAAGTTCGTTAGGGTGGTCTGTTCCAGGTAGTTGAACGGCTCCTGCTGCCTCTCAACGTGTCGGAGGTAGGCGGCGTACGCGTTGTGCTCCTGGATCTTCTGTTGTCTGTTCTCCTTCGCAGGTGAAGGGGCAGCGGCCGCCTCTGCCAGGGTTGGGAACTCGGTCGGTGAGGAGCCGATAGCAACCTCACTAGCACTGGGATCCGCCTCAAGCTCTGGTCCAACGTTACAAAGTAAGAAGTAGGGGGCGTGCTTTAGCCGCATATATTTCCCAATCAGGTCCTGATGATACCGACTCAAGGATGGGTGTCCGGATTTGTTCTTTTGAAATACGCTAGGACTAAAGGTCAAGTACTGAAGGGGCTCAGAGAACCATCTGGTCTGTAGTTCTATCTCTGGTAGTATCCGAGGCATTCTCAAGGCTGTTTCGAGTGGGCTGTTAGACTTCGGCACGTGGTTTTGGGGCAGGGGGGCATGATTTCTTCGAAAAGAGCAGAGCTACTGACCGATGAATAGCCTTGAGTCATAGTCACAAACTGAGCGTATGGTGTTCCATGAGTCCCACGAGCTGAAGAGATCAATCTCTTGTTTCCCGTTTGCTTGAATCTCGTTATCCTCCGTGGTAGATAATAACGGCACTTGTTCTTCGAGACCGGGTTCACGGTACATGGGAATGTGAATAATCAGATTGACCCGGGTTCCCAAAAGAAAGGCCTCGTTAATGGCTCGTCCGTACTGGGCGATGCCTTGGCCATTGCCAGTCACAACAGAGTCTTGCCGAGGTCCGGGGATAATGATACTTCTCACGCCACAGAAGTTGGCATAAGACACTTCAAGGTTCAGGACTTGTCGCGAGATGCTCGCAACGACGTGGTTTGGTGAACATAGGTCAATCCACGGGCTGGAGTATGCGACTAAACCACCGATATACGATGTTGGGAATAACGTGGTGTCCTCCACTGTTAAGGGGGGTACAATGGGATCAGGGCGCAAACCAGGGGCGTCATCTTCTACCAGAGCCGCCAAACTTCTTTTCAGAAGATCGGCGATCCGCTCATGGAAATGGCCATTCGTGATTGGCGTCGTGACGAAGCTGAACTGAGCTCGGTGTTAGTACAAACGTAGACCTTTATGACTACCAACAGACTGCTCACTCACACCATTGTTCAAGACCTGGCCGTACTGCAAATCAGTGAGGGTCTCTGTCCGAGTCGAGTCGTGTTGCCCGATGTAGAAGACCGGTCGAGATCCTTCATAGTCGTCGTCTGCATTTGATTGCGACATTGTGGGCATTGAGGTTCGTGCTGTGTTTTTTGGAGGCCACCACCGGCGAAGGGTTTGTACCTTCTTAGACCCTTCTTAGATGGATACCCCGTACCTAGTGCAACGTACCGGACGGCCAAGTGGTGTGAAGGTGTGGCTTTAGTACAAAATGGCTCATAAATCCATCTCCCCAAATGTGAAAGTAGCTGAAGGTAACCTATGATTTTATTTCGTCTCCTACTTGAATGCCATATCGTAAGCTACTAGGTAGTCCCAAGGAGTTCCAAGATTGTCAGTCAGACACTGTGTGTTGGTCTTATTTTTTATTTTATTTTCTTCGGAAGTACTTAAGCGTCAGGAGGGCATGAAAAGATGAAATCCGCAAGTCCCACTTCATTGGTCAGAAAAAGGGCAGTGAACTTAGGCGTAGCATAGCGCTCCGGCAAGCACGACTCTACCATAGTAGGAAATTTAAGCAGGCAACTACTAAAAGTACCTACATACATAGGTGCTTGACCAGGTGGTAGTAGAGAATTGTTCAAGCGCTTTTAACAGAAGGGGGGTTGCCTATAGTCATGGCCTTGTTATCAAATGGGAGGCAGCTTACCGTTGTCAGTCTCAGCCTTTGACTTACTACCAGAATAACGTTGAGCAAACTTCGCATATATCTTGGCTGATAAACAAGACCGAATTGAAAGCTGAGATTAAACTAGTCCTAAATTACAATCACTATTTGCTGCATTACAGTACTCTAATCATGGAATTATTCAGTTATACTTTGTACTAACTGTGGTAGGTTTTCTTTGCAACCATCCGTAAATTATTATATTGTATGTAGACATATATTCGTAGAGTGGGGTAGCTTGCAGGCAAACCACACAGCTGCACCCCGCCATATTGCCAGCTACAAATTAGGTACAGCTCCTTACCTACCTAGCTTAGGTGGGGCTGGGACCAATTTATCCAACAACAGGGACCCCTCGACACCTGTGATGCCCTACGATAGAACACGTCCCGCCGACGGAATTGATAGTAGCAACTAGCAGGGCTTCAACGACGCACCTTCTTAGCCACTCTTTTAGATTTCCAGAAAGCTGCATCTGAGCCAAGATGAATCGGCGCATGGTCAGTACTGCATAGCCATTTCCTACAAGGTGTTCTACGTAAGCTAACGGTTCCGCCTTTAGCTCACCAAGGAGGATGAAGCTGTGACGGGCGACGAGGTCGAGGTGCGCCGCGAAGACCAGGACAAGATCAACAAGTTCAGCCGGCTACACCAGCGCGAGCTGAAGCTGGAGGATGACCTCAAGGCCAAGAATGTATGACGAACCCTCGGTCCCTGCTACCCACGCACGCGCCCACCCACCGACGTGCGCCTCTTTCGTCTCGACAGGGATGGCTGACAGCTTCGATTGCGTAGAAAGAGAAGGAGGAGCTCGACGACATAACGATGGAGCTGGAGCTAGCGGACGAGGATGACAAAATACCGTAAGCAAGCTCGCTTGCCCGATCACGAGCCTTTCCCGCTCCCCTCCCTGGTCCCGTCTGACCAGAGACGAAGAACAGAGCTAATTAGAGGATCACCGTTCAGGTACAAGATCGGCGACGCCTTCTTCCACCTCCCCCTGCCACAGGCCCAAGAAATGCTCGCCTCGTCGACCTCGCGGATTGAAGATGAGGTGTCGGCGCTGGAGGACAACATCAGTCTGACGAAAGAAGAAATGACCCAGTTGAAGGTAGAGCTCTACGCGCGCTTCGGACGCAGCATCAACCTCGAAACATAAAGAATGAATACCCAGATCAGCCGGTATATGGTTTTCTAATACGTTGATCCGCAAATAAATGTGATTTAATTGCCAATATGGTGAGCAGTCGATATCGGGGGCCCCTGATCCATTCAATGAGCGGTGTTATCTCATTGTATTATATCTCAACTGCTATGGCACCGGTCATATCCATAGACCTGCCAAATACCCCCTATTCCGCATCGGTACCCGCCTATTGGATGATGTTGGAATAAGTGTCACTTTAAACCGACATATCCTACCTAGTATTCTGGCTGAAAGGCATCTATAACTACCTGTAATTGGGCTACCGGATGAATGTCCCTTATTTGGCTAACTCCAACCAGTACAAAGTTCTGATTTGTTATTAATACCTTATATTGGAATGGATGGTTTTGTCTCAAAACGTGGCAGGCTAACCAAGCATCACGCTAATAATATCTCAGTGGACTTCCTCGTTAATGCTCTTACCTTAATCAGCGTAAGTACCAAACAAGTTAAATAAGGGATTTTAAATTTATTAATTAATATAATAATAATTAAAAAATAAGGCTTATTTAATTGTTATTGGATTAATTAAATAAAAAACCGTATTAAATAAGTATATACCGAATTATATAATAATCTTAAGCCATTAAAAGGTTCGTATTAATTCTTAGCCCCTTAATTAATTTTTATAATTTCTTCGTATCGTTTTTAAGTTAATGTTTTAAATATTAAATAACCTTAAGTATTAAGATTTTAATATTATTACGTTACGAGATTATCGTAAATTTATAAAATTTTTTTAACCGCTACGAAAAGAAAAAAAAGGTACGGCCTTATGCAAGCTTCGGGGACCTTTTTTTTTTTTCTCCGGGTCAAAAAAATTTCCCGCGCGGGGCGATTTTTTTGGGGTTACTGGGCCATTTTACTTGCTTATTTTTTGGATTGGCGTAAAATATTAAAACTTAATTAAAGGTTATTTTGTAAAAATGGTATAATACGGAAATTAAGTCCAGAAATTTAGGCTTAAAAAATATCTCGAACGTTTTTGCCTGCGATTAATCGTTTTTATTGTTATAATTTTTTGTTTAGGATTATATTAATTACCGATAGCTTAAGCTTTATAAATAACGCCTTTCGTTAATCTTTTTTTAAATCTAAGCGCAATAATTTAATATAATTTACCGCATAAATATAGTTCGTATTTATAGCCCTTTTAATTATTTTGTCGCTAAAAATTGCAAAAATACGAATTCCATTTTTTTTAGCTTACGGGAAATAAAGGATGTAATTCGTTTGCTAAGTATTTGGTCGAAAGCCCGTATTTTAAATAAGGCGTATAGTATTCGTATTTACGTAAAGCATTTAGCCTTTTATTGCCCATAAATAGTCGTAATCGAAAGGCGAAATCCAGAAACGGCTAGAACCGCATTAATAATAATTGCTAAAAAAGAGGCTATTAAAAAAGGAGCTATTAAAAAGGGAGTTAATAAAAGCGGCTTTAAAAAAACATAAAAAATAAACGACGTAATTGCTGCATTAAACTGGAACTAAACGAAGGCTGGCGCTTATAAAGGAAAATACGGATAATATCCGACGATAAATCGGAATTAACGGTAATAAGTTAATTAAATTAATTATTGGCTATTTAATTACGTTTATTCGACTTTTTATTTTTAAGGCCGATATATTTTTTAATTATTCTTTTTTAATTATTTAGCATATTCGACGACGTAATAATTTAATCGTAATTATTGCTATATTATTGCTTTACGTAAAAGGGATTTATAAATAAAGCCTTAAAGAAATAAATAACCCAAAAGCTATAGGTTTATTTATTATTTTGTTATGAAAATTTATTTATAAAGACGATAATAATAAAATAGGATTTATTTAAGGCAAATCTTTTTTAAAAATCGCAATATACCTGTTAAATTTTTTGGTACGTATTATAAGTTGCCAGCGAATCGAAAATTAAGAGCATTTTTTAAGATACTTAATATAAAACGCCAACCTAATATTCGGATAGGCCTAAAAATATTTATTGCGGCATTTAAATAAACGTCGGCTTATTAATATTATATGTCGTTTTATTATTTCTTTTTATGGCGTATTTCGAATTAATTTCGAATACGAATAATAGCTTAAACGAATTAATGCATTCGGTAATAAGCGAGGCCATGCTTTTAATTTTATTTTTAAGTAAGTATTTAAATTAAAACTTATAACTTAAAGCAAATTATAATTCGGCAGTTCGAATCTTAAAAATTGTCGTATTTATGTAATTAAGCATTTTAATATTGCGAAAGGATTTATCGCTATTACTTATAAAATAAGGGCTAATATTTAAGTCGTAATTAAAGGTAAGGGTTTTATCGATAAAAAAAACGTAATAATTAATAATTTAACGTTAGAAAGTTTTATTATTATGGATTATAATTAGCAAGCTATCGAATAATTCTATATCGTAATGCTTATAAATAACGAAATGCAACGACATGGTTATAAATGGCGACGATTAAAACGAATAATATATAAGCTATTGCGATGGTATAAAATGAACTTTTCGAAAAGAAACGACTTAGCAATAAAGGTATAATAAATAAGCAAATAAATTAGGTTTAATTAAAAATTTGGCTTATAAGTAAATTAATTAGGTTTAATTAAGAATTTGGCTTATAGATATTACATAAGTAAGCTTTAATAATTACAATTGGCACTTTTCTTAATTATAATAACGTGAGGCCCCCCCGATCCGGAGGAGCACAAGAGCCCAAGTGTTAAATGCCAGCTTTAGGTGGTCAGTGCGTACAGCTTCTAGTAGCTGTAAGTGCGGAAAACCTTCCAGTGG